>JALJCO010007154.1:0-421492 GCA_023101725.1 Atherinomorus stipes
ATAGTAAATACATGTTGCTGCATCTCTCAGAGAGGTTTATAAAACATGCTATCATGTTCAGAAAGTTCATTTGACACTCCCCAGATGTTTGGGGCTGTTCCTGAGCAAAGAGTTGTTGATCAAATAACGTTGACACTTTCTGGAGGATCTTTGTGGGGGCTGAGGTGAAAGGCAGTTGGGTAATCCCAAAAATGTTCCTTTGAGTGGATGATAAAGTAATATATTAATCTAACATAGATGTGGGTTCTTGGGAATTAAAGAAGAGGTGTGATCACGCTATATCACACACATTTAACAATTTTCCTTTGGGGATAAAGTATTTTTTGTTTTATTACTGAAGACATCACAACTAATCGATTAGTTGATTGGCTTTTACTAGTTAACATTAAAAATCACCTAAATGCCCATCTGACATGTATGTACAGGTACCACCCAAAAAAATGAAAATATCCTGAAAAGTTCATGTATTTCTGTAATTCAACTTAAAAGGTACAATTTACATATTGTATAGATAAATAATATGCAAATCAATATATTTTAAGCTTTTATTTGTGTGGATGTTGCCGATTAGGACTTACAGCTTAAGAAAACCTCAAATTCAAAAACTCAAAAACTAAAAAAAAACTTGGTTTGGGCCCTTTTGCATGAACGACTACCTTAACCCAGCGTGGCATGGATGCTACCAGCTTGTAGCATATCTCAGCTGTTATGGAAGACGAACATGCTTCCATCACAGCCTTTTGCTCTTCTTTATTGTTTGGTCTCTTCCTGTTCAGCTTTCTCTCGACAATGTCCCACAGATTTTTGATGGGGGTTCAGGTCAGGTGAGTTTGCGGGCCAATCAAGCATGGTGATCCCATGCTTGATTGGCTCTCAGTAAGGTCTCAGTTTGTAGCAGAGAAGCACAACGGCAGTTTTTAGTCAGATTATAGCAAGTCTAAGCGAGTCTTACATTTATTTAGGGGGATAATCTTTGTTAGCTCCTGTTAGTTTTGAATTAGCTCGGTTAACGTTTAGCTCAGAGTGCATCAGCTGTCAATCATTTGCCTCACGGCTCGAAGCGGCCTTGCCTTTGCCCATTTTAGTATTTTCTGGGAGTGATGACACATGACACAGCAAGATGGCGACAGTGGGACACGCCCAACTGGCTTCACTTTTACTGTAGCTCTTCAGAAACCAATGGGTCTCATGAGTGGAAGGTTCATCTCTCTCTATTAATGGCAGTTGCACTCTTCTGCCACAAGGGGGCACTCATCAACAGCCTTTCCAACATGGCCGATCTCACAATAATAAAGAATCCTTCGAAAAATCCCTGGATCTAGGTGATCCGGATTACCACCAAAATTTAATCGGCACGTCCTTGGACTGAAGCACAAGGCTAGTAAAAATTTCAGGTCAATCTGTCCAGTACTTTTTCCGTAAAGTTGCTGACAGACAGACAGACAGACAGACAAACTAGCACTACCAAAAATATAACCTCCTTGGCAGACATGGTCAATCACAGTTGCACAGATTTCATTTGAAATGAAGGCTCTGCGTCGGACCTTATTTTGTCACCTTCCACGTCCCCATCCTCGACCATGTCTGCAACCACCTCTTAAGCCAGAATCAGACTACGTGATTTTTTTCATCGTTCACGACGGTCGCTATGTCAGCTCAGCAGACATTGTGTCATAAAATCGGACGGTGTCTTGTTACTCGCGAGTGGTCGCACTACAAGAACGGCACCAGACAGACAACCGTCTGATCATCGCGTGGTGTCATCAAAGACAACAGGAGACGGGGAGGCGGGACAAGCAGCTGTCAATCAGTCACTTGGTTTGGATGTCTCCGAATTACTGTTTGGGTCACTCATGAAATGGAAAGTGGACAGGGAACATCAGTTCCCTCCATTATTGTAGTTTTGGACTCATGTGACAAAGATGTTTTTCCCAAAATGAACTGCTTACTGGTAACGCTGCCTGTTCCAGTTTCACTGTGGAGCCTGTTTTCAGATGTTAACAGGATTAAATCCACCAACAGGGCTACGATGTGCAAAGAGAGACTGAAATGCGTCTCACTGCTCATCATTGAAAAAGAGCTTGCGGGAAAACTGGACTCTGATTGCTTTCACCAGGTGCATCACGCACCGCACGCAGGACGCCCAGTACCAAGCGGCACCAAAAAACATCAGACTGACCACAGTCCGCTGACCAGTCCAGCCGACCCAGTGACACGATTTAAAAAAACTGACATAAAGTGAAATTAAGTGTGTTGTTTCATATAAACACACACACGTGCGTCCTCACAGATGTGCGCTCCATCAGTGCCGCTGACAAGCGCGCATCAGAAACCACGATAACCACATGCAAATCAGACACACGTGATGGAATAATAAATGCGTTCATGGCCAAGCCGCCATCTTCCCTTGAAATTGAGAGCTGCTCACAGCAGCATCGCTGTGTCTATACTCTGCGCCCAAGGTGTGTTCAGGTGGTTAATTAACTTTGATGACCATGCAGAATGTGGATTTTGGCTCTGAGAGTGCATGAGTACGCGCATGAGCGCATCAATATTCATCTCATTGTGCACAATGTCCAAGTGTGCTTGTTCTATGACTTTGTCATTGATTTATTTGAGAGAGTGTCACATACATGAATGTTTGGACCTGCTGTGAACTACTGTTGACTGTTACTGATAGAACACACACATTGTGTGGATATGTTTCATGTTAATAAAGTAATGTTGTATTCGAGAGAGAAACACTCTTTTGAATGTTCGTGGAGGAGTAACACTGTTGAAAATAAATTTGGCATACCCAGTAAGGTATTTGTTGGTACACCCAATGTTTTTATGGCTACGCCAGTTGTATGGGCTCTCCATTCTCCGATGCCAAATCTCTCCTCCGTTCCACCGGAGAGCGGCTGTGCCTCTCCCCCTTTTTGCCATTGTTGTTTGTGTACCGGCGCTCTTGAGCGGTCTCTCTGGTGGAACCGAGGGGCGCGCTGTCCTTCTATTGGTCGATATGTTTGGACACATCGCAGGACATGTCACACTAGGCCAGGGGTCGGCAACCCAAAATGTTCAAAGAGCCATATTGGACCAAAAAAAACGAAAAACAAATCTGTCTGGAGCCGCAAAAATGTAAAAGTCTTAAATAAGCCGGTCGGCAACCTGTTTCAGCCAAACAGCCTTTTAGACCCGTTTCCTACAATAAAGAAAACACTGAAGCATCAACTGACTTTTAACATTGATAATTAAATAAAACTTTAACGTTAAATGTGTTGCATTTAACATAAAAACGAGAAAACGAAATCACATTTCTGCATCCAGCAAAAAAAACATTTTAAACTAAAAAAAAAAAGAAAAGACGTCGGGTTGAAGGTCACTTTTTAAATAAAAAATCTATTTTATGTTGTATTTATGTAGGATGGAAAAAGACGCAGCTTTAATAATCTACCAGCAGCAAACCAAACACGCTGTCCTGTCTGTGCCGTCATCCTTTTACTGGCGCGTGCAGTAAGCTACCCGAAAAATGAAATTACTGTTTCACAAAATATGAACATAGCTACGCAAAATAATCTGGTCAGCAGTGAAAACAAATGAATCTGCCCATGCAGCGCTGAACATGCTCAGTGCATCAGACACTTTTCTTCTCTATCGTCGGCCTACCTGCTGGAGAAGTGATCAAAGCGCAGCATGACAGGGTCGGAGTGGATAAATAAGGTTTTGCTCGTTTATTATTCACTTTAAATGCCAGAACTGCAGCAACAGCGCAACAGAGATGCTCCGCTGTGAGGCGTTCGTGGGATAGTGTGCCAGGAGGAAAGTTCAGCGCTCCGCAGCACGTCCACACTCAGTGATATTCTTTGTTTGTAATTAATTCCGTTTTTAATGTTTAATTCCGTGATTGCTGATTCAATAGGGCTGTATCATGCTATGCTGCACAATAGCGGCACGTGAGCATGAAGTGCAGTTATTAACACTGATTGGCTGCATAAAAGTTTGTGAGAGGCATCATAGCGTGCAGGACAGTTACTCGTCGTTTCACTGCAGTTACCTGCTTGTTACACCTGACACTCAATGGGCTGCTTTGCAAAATGGTAAAATATAAATTATGCCTTTATTTTAATAGTTGACTTGGATTTTATTTCACGTGCTGCATTTGCAGTGCTCGGAGAACTCGGGAAAAGTGCGCAACTGTACATGAATTCCTCAGAGGGATCATCATAATCCTCAAATTTAGAATAAGATAAGAAACGTTATTGTCTCTCAAGGGGACATTTGTCTTGGTCTTTTAGAATCACATTATTAAAGTGAACCAACCAAAATACAACACACTTTAGTAGAATAGTCATTAATTCATTTTCCAATGCAGGGAGCCGCAACAGAGGGACTAAAGAGCCGCATGCGGCTCCGGAGCCGCGGGTTGCCGACCCCTGCACTAGGCGGACAAAACCCCCAAATTCTGACACGCCAGGCTTTCTGCGTCATGGTCGTGAAGCGTCGCAGATGCCAAATTGCCAATCGCTGATGATGTCACTCTTCATGGAGCGAAGACACAATGTTCTGTGATCCGACAAAGCAGAATTGGGCACGACAGTGACCGACTGTCTGTAATGTCTCCGTTGGGCCAAAATCGGGCTAAGTTTGTGTAGTCTGATCCAGGCTTTATGCGTACCCTTCCTCTCTGATTTCCTCTGTTCACTGCAAAATCTTGACCTCCCACAGCTTCCTCAACTGGTTTATATCGGTTCCCTCATCATCAGCCAAAGGTGAAATCAATTTTGAGTCACTAGCTGGGTTTACATGGACCCAAATATACGATTGCTTTCGGTTTAAAAGCTCTTTCGGAATGAAAATGATCCATGTAAACACCTCTTTCCGAATGAAAAGTGCCGAACCGAATGAATTTTCATTCGGTTTCACGAGGGTAGAATATTCCTTTCCCCAAACTGAACGTGGTATCATGTAAACGCTGAATCGGAAAGTTGTGAGGTTGCACTCTTACAGCGCATGCTTCGACGAGACGTCAACGTGCAACGAGTGACGTTTCCTCACTTTGACAGATGGCTGTGAACAACGTAATTCCCTGGACAGCAAAAGAAAGTTTGTTTTTTACTCAAACTCTGTCTCTACGCCTTTGGTTGTCTGCAGTAGGAGCGCATGAGGATCAGCTGCTGGATTAAAGTCCTGCAGAAACCACAACAACTGTGACGATCAGTTTTTATAGCTTCGTCTTTATTAAATAACGTGATGTAACATCATTCTGCACATGTCAGACAGGATTATTCTGAATAAATATTGGCGCATGTACACATCAGATCGGAATGAATCAGTTCCCATGTAAACAGCTGCCCTGAAATCCTCAATCAGAATGATTTCATTCCGAAAGGCAAAAAAGTCTCCATGTAAACATGCCCACTGTTTTTACCTGTTGTCACCTGTGTCTTAATTGTGATCAAAGTGTGCAGCATGTTCACCATTTTGCACAGCAAGTGCATCACAATGCAAATGAATTTGCATGCAGTGTCTAGTGATGTGAAATATGCTTTAGGTTTTAATCACAAGGGGACTGATTTGATACCTTGGCTTAGGTCAGGGGTCGGCAACCCAAAATGTTCAAAGAGCCATATTGGACCAAAAAAAACGAAAAACAAATCTGTCTGGAGCCGCAAAAATGTAAAAGTCTTAAATAAGCCGGTCGGCAACCTGTTTCAGCCAAACAGCCTTTTAGACCCGTTTCCTACAATAAAGAAAACACTGAAGCATCAACTGACTTTTAACATTGATAATTAAATAAAACTTTAACGTTAAATGTGTTGCATTTAACATAAAAACGAGAAAACGAAATCACATTTCTGCATCCAGCAAAAAAAACATTTTAAACTAAAAAAAAGAAAAGACGGCGGGTTGAAGGTCACTTTTTTTTTTTTTTAAATCTATTTTAGTTGTATTTATGTAGGATGGAAAAAGACGCAGCTTTAATAATCTACCAGCAGCAAACCAAACACGCTGTCCTGTCTGTGCCGTCATCCTTTTACTGGCGCGTGCAGTAAGCTACCCGAAAAATGAAATTACTGTTTCACAAAATATGAACATAGCTACGCAAAATAATCTGGTCAGCAGTGAAAACAAATGAATCTGCCCACGCAGCGCTGAACATGCTCAGTGCATCAGACACTTTTCTTCTCTATCGTCGGCCTACCTGCTGGAGAAGTGATCAAAGCGCAGCATGACAGGGTCGGAGTGGATAAATAAGGTTTTGCTCGTTTATTATTCACTTTAAATGCCAGAACTGCAGCAACAGCGCAACAGAGATGCTCCGCTGTGAGGCGTTCGTGGGATAGTGTGCCAGGAGGAAAGTTCAGCGCTCCGCAGCACGTCCACACTCAGTGATATTCTTTGTTCGTAATTAATTCCGTTTTTAATGTTTAATTCCGTGATTGCTGATTCAATAGGGCTGTATCATGCTATGCTGCACAATAGCGGCACGTGAGCATGAAGTGCAGTTATTAACACTGATTGGCTGCATAAAAGTTTGTGAGAGGCATCATAGCGTGCTGGACAGTTACTCGTCGTTTCACTGCAGTTACCTGCTTGTTACACCTGACACTCAATGGGCTGCTTTGCAAAATGGTAAAATATAAATTATGCCTTTATTTTAATAGTTGACTTGGATTTTATTTCACGTGCTGCATTTGCAGTGCTCGGAGAACTCGGGAAAAGTGCGCAACTGTACATGAATTCCTCAGAGGGATCATCATAATCCTCAAATTTAGAATAAGATAAGAAACGTTATTGTCTCTCAAGGGGACATTTGTCTTGGTCTTTTAGAATCACATTATTAAAGTGAACCAACCAAAATACAACACACTTTAGTAGAATAGTCATTAATTCATTTTCCAATGCAGGGAGCCGCAACAGAGGGACTAAAGAGCCGCATGCGGCTCCGGAGCCGCGGGTTGCCGACCCCTGGCTTAGGTTTTTGGAAAATTGGCTTTGAGAATGGGATTTAGTGTTTTAGCAATTGAGAAAAACTGTAATACTGTAATGATTCCAACATATTGTCTTGTTTTAGTCTCACATTTCAATTTGTTTATTATTTCAGATGCCATTTGAGAAAACTACGATTAAAAATGTAAAGGCTGCCAAAATGGGTAGTCGGGGTGGCTGTGTTACCCACCACTGATGAATTCACCCACATTTGGCAGTTTGGTGTTAATGTCAGGCCCTGTATGTATGAATGTGTGAATGTGTGAATGAATGAATGAATAAATGAATGAATGAGCGAGCGAGCGAGCATATATCTGATGTTCAGTGGTTTTTATCACCAAAGCATTTTCATTAAAAAGCACAATAATAAATTTCATTTGCAAATTGTGGAGTAGGGCTGAACAATTTATCGGTTTCAGATAGAAATCGCAATTTCAGACCACACGATCACGTGATCGCCAAAGCTGCAGTTTTTCCAGTTTTCCTGACTGACCCAGAATCCGCTCTGTCAACTATTGTACACACACGCTACATGCCGTCTCTGTTCCAGCCAACTAAGCTCACCAATCAGAAGCGGAATGTGACTCATGGACAGGTCAGCTAACCAATCAGCATCAGGGCTGGGATGCCGCATCTTGTGCTGTGTAATCTTTACTCTAGAAAACGGCTTCAGCAGAACCTCATCCAGTTTCTAACTTTCGGTTCCGTTGTTGGAGAGAGGCTGCAGACCTCTGCTGCAGGTGCCTCTTTCTGTTTGTTGATCCACTTTGTGCAATGAAGGAATTTTATGTTCTGTAAAATATAATCTTGAACTGTCTGCGCCATCAGATTTCACGACTCAGCAGTTAAGTCGCCAGCAACAATCAACTGATAAGACAGTCTAGTGAAAAATGCCGTCTGATCTGTAAAATCAGATCAAATCATTTTAATGGGAATAAAATTGCGACTGAACTCCAACCAGTTTTCTTTTAACCTATAAAGATTTGGGCTTTGCTCTGTGGACATGAGCACAATACGGGCGAGTAAATTAATGATCCGTATTTATGATCGTAAATTAGGTTATGTGTAATATGGTGAAATGACACAGGGAATAATTATTGAACATATGAAGAAATGGAGGGGCAAAAAGTGATGGAAAGCCAAGAGAGCAGCTGGAGTCTGTCAGTATTTAGATAGTAATCCTGTCCCCTATCGGTGCAAAGTAATATCAGCTGGTTTAGTCCTGATTGATGCCTTTAAAAAGGTTTCTCATCACCAAGGTGTCAGACAAGAAGCCTTCCATGATAGGTAAAAGCAAAGAGCTGTCTAAAGACTTACGCAACCTTATTATTGCAATCACACTGAAGGCATTGGTTCCAGGTGCATTTCTAAACTTCTAAAAGTTCCAGTGAGCACCATTAAGACCATCATCCGGAAGTGGAAAGAACACGGCATCGTCATAAACAGGCCACAGCCAGGTGCTCCTCACGAGATTTCAGATAGAGGAGTCAGAGCAATAATCAGAAAAGTTCTCCAACAGCCCAGGACCACTCGTGGAGAGCTTCAGAAAGACCTGGAATCAGCAGCTACAGTTGTTTCAAAGAAAACAAGAAGTAATGCACTCAACCACCATGGCCTTCATGCACGTACACCACGCAAGACTCCATTTCTGAAGAAAAAGCAGGTTGATGCTCGTTTGAAGTTTGCAACACAACATCTGGACAAACCCATGACATTCTGGAAAACGCAGTCTGGTCAGATGAGACCAGAACTGAACTGTTCAGATGTCAGACACATGCTTGGAAGAGAAATGGCACCCCACTTGACTCCAAAAAAACCATAGCAACAGTGAAGTTTGGAGGTGGGAGCATCATAGTGGGGACTGTTTTTCAGCATGTGGTACTGGCAGACTTCATATCATTGAAGGAAGAATGAATGGAGAAAGTAGAGAGACATTCTGGATCAGAATCTGCTGCATCTGCAGCTGCTGAAGATGAAAAGAGGCTGGATCTTTCAGCAAGACGACCATCCCAACACACAGCCAAGAAACACTCACCTGGTGTAAGAAAAAGAAAAAAAAATAAAGCTGCTAGAACGGCCCAGTCAATCACCCCACTTGAATCCAATTGAAATCTTTGTTCTGAGTTCACAGAAGAGACCCGGAACTTTGAAGATTTGAAGGCAGTTTGTGTGGAAAAATGGACCAAAATCACACCTGAGCAACGTTTTCCACTGGTTTCTCCATACAGGAGGCGTCTGGAGGCTGGAATCACCAACAAAGGTTTTAGCACTAAGTATTGAATAAATTTCAGTAAATGTATTCAATACATATTCTCTGTCATTTCATTGTGTTACACATACTTTATGTAAATAAACTGATTTCTTTGTATGTGTGCATTTCTTGGGTTGTTGCTGACGTCTGGTGAAAATTTCAAGTCAATAGCTCGGTTAGAAATACATTTTCTGAGAAAAATGTTGACATGTTCAATACTTTTTTTCCCCACTGTAGATAGATTTTTTAAAATTAAAGTATCATGCACCCTGCCCAGCCTACATGGACTTGTAAGACAGTCAACAAACAATTGACAACAGGTTACAGACTTTTTGAAATGTACAAAACTCAGATAGGATACAACCCTCTCTGTCTTCTGTCCCAGGCCTTACTGACAAAAGCAACGAATGCAAAAATTTCTCTACATAGGATCCAACTTAAAATATGAAAACAAAAATGTGAAAATAAAAGTGATTAGAGCCCCTAACAACACAGCATCAGGACATTAACCCAATATTTTCTATCACTGACCGTTTTTTGAAAGACGATGTAAAAATCTAAAAGCCATCCATCATTTTGACAGATTGTAATTCTTGCTCCTGACCACGAGGTGCTGAGTGAGCACATGAGTAGCAACAAGATCCTTTTGTGGTCACAACCACTTTGAGTTGTCACTGCTGCTGGGAGAATGGCTGCACACCGGCTGCTTCAGAATAGTAAATACACATTATTGCAGCTTTCAGGGTGGATTATAAAACATGCTACCGTGTTCATAAAGTTCACAGCTCTTTGAAGTTGGTTGATCGAGGTCACACTCACTGTTCGTGGCTGCTGTCAGACTGGTTGCACACAGACTGCTGCTGCTTTCAGAATGGTTAATTAATGTTTAGTGCTGGTGAATGGGGACGCTAAACTCTTTATCCTCCTCATTTATGAAGGCGGGTGTTAATTTAGGGCCCTGTTTGTATTGGAGATCTACCTTTGTTATAACTAACTTTGTATTCTCTCTGATTACAGACTTGATGATATTTCACTCTCAGAGGCTGACTGTGAAGTTATTGCCTCAGCCTTAAAGTCCAACCCCTCCCATCTGACAGAGTTGGACCTGAGTCACAGCCTAACGAAAGACTCTGCGGTTAAGAAGCTGTGTGATGGACTGGAGAGTCCGAACTGTCGACTGGAAACTCTGAGGTCAGTTCACTGGAGCTGTTGTAACTTTTCTATTCCTGTTTTAGATTATTCACGGTGTCAAAATTGATTTGATTCATGAATGTAACACACAAAAATTATAATATGATATATGCAGAAAATATACAATACAGACCGGGAGAGGCTGGTGCAGGAAAACCTGTCAGGGGTTGTAACCGGAACCGATGGACCCAAATGCAGAGCTCACAGAAAGAAGAGTTTATTGGTCAATAGGCTGAAGACGTCCAAGGGTGAGACTGGCAGGACACAGAGATAGCAGGCACTCCCGGGGCAGGCAGCAGCAGGCAGGGGAATCCTGGCAGAGGAAGAAAGTTAGTTCCTTGCAGAGAATCACAGGGACAATAATGCTGAGGCTGGTTCTCACTACCACAAATGGCAAGCAGAAGAACTGGCAGAGAATGTAGGAGGGAAGCATCCTTTTAAGCGGATGATGATGAGGATGAACCGCAGGGGAGGAGTGGAGGCACAGGTGAAGCTGATGAGCCCATGGGTCCTGCCTGCCACTGCAGAGTCGTCCCTGGAGTGCCTGAAAGAAAAAGCCAAAACACTGCCCACATCGTGGGCAGGTTGAGCCCCAACAAAACCAAAGACTTTTATTAAGTTCCTCCACTTTCAAGACATAGAGAAAGTCCTCAGGCCAGACAACACAAGCTGGATTGTCATGGGTCCGAGCTAAGAGTGTATCTTACGGTCCCTAAACCGGGTCAACGTAGAGGAACCACAACATAAAAAAATTGTGGAATGCACTGCTAGGTAGCTGCAGTTTGTAACAGCTCTCCATTAACTTTTGTGTTTTTTTCAAATATAGTTGTCTTTTTTATTGACATTACTTGTCAGATTAGGTTTTTCTGGGAGGATTTTTTATGCTGGTTTGAAGGCTGTTTCTTCTTCTTCCTAATATTAAAGGATAACTTTCTTTTTTTTCAACCTGGACTTTATTTCTAGGAGTATATACGTGCATTTGCTCACAGGTAAAGTTTCTGCATTACTTTGAGTCCTTCAGAAGATATTACGTTGCATCGGCCTTCAGTGTGCATCCAGTAATAATGGCGGAGACGAGAGCCACTGTATAAGGCATTATCTGCAGTAAAACTTCTTGATTTTCGTCAATACCTTAAGTAGAATGAACAAACAAGCGAGTACTTTTGTCCCGTGAGTTCAGATTTAGCTTTCCGTTAGTTATTAGGGTGTTGTACACATTTTTCGTGGCCGAGCGTTCACGATGCGCGCTTCTGTACTACAGCTGTGAAGAGCAGCTGCTACCCAAACAACAGAAACACAATTTGCGAAACTCTGAACTCACAGGACAATCGTACTCATTCGCTCATTCACTCTACTTAAAGCATTGATGAAATCAAGGAGTTTTATTACAGGTAATATACCGTGGCTGCCCCATCTACACCATTTTACAGGATGCATGCTGGAGGGCGACTCAACGTAATATCTTCCGAAGGAGTCAAATTGATGCAGAAACTTTACCGGTGAGTAAATGCACATATACTGTATACTCCTCGAAATAAGGTTCGGGTTGAAAAAAACCCCCAAAGTTATCCTTTAATGAGAACTCTTCTATTCTGTTCCCATTGACCGTGTTAACCTGCATCCTGTTAGCTTCAGCTCACAGCTTTTATTCTTTTTTCAGGTTGCATGGCTGCATGTTGTCAGAGACGAGCTGTTCTGTGGTCTCAGCGCTGAAGTCCAACCCATCCCTTCTCCATCTGACAGACCTGGATCTGAGCTGGAACTACAACATACAGTCTGGACTGAAGGAGCTGTGCAGTTTTCTGGAAAATCCACACAGCAGACTGAAGAGTCTGAGGTCAGACACCATGATTTTAAGTTGCTTGTTGAGGTTAAAGGGACTTGAGGCAAGATTAAGAAACGAATCTTGTCGACGAGCCAAGCCGTCACGGGAGCGTGCACAAACTGAAGCTATGATGTTGTTTACTAACCTTTTTCCTCGTAGTTACACTCTTTAGTGTCATTTAGTTGATCTGGATCGTTTGCTGACGGCAGAAGAATCTATAACTATCGCTTACAGTGTTTGAATTCACCGCGACCGTCTTCTTCCTGTATCAAAACTGCGGATGTAGCGTCATTTGACGTCACGTCCGCAGGGCAGCGCGGGAAATTCGGACACCAAATTGCAGCAAAAATGTCAGCTTTAACAGCTTCAACTGCGCAACTTTGGCCAATAGCAGGAGGACACTGATTTGCTGGTGTTGTGCCAAAAAGTGATTGTCTGCCAAGATGTGATCATCTGCCAAAAACTGACTAAACAGCCACGTGTTGTGTAGTGGGTGGGTTGTGGTTAGGGTTAGGGGAAAGGTAAGGGTCAGGGTTATATCTTACTGTGCTCTCATAGGTGTCGTGTCGTAACGTCGGTACTCGAAACCCCCACTTAACGGCACTCCCGTGGCTGTTTTTGGCACAACACCGGCACTGATTTCAGCGTAAAGCATCATAAAGGCTGTAAGCCGGTCAAAAATTTCCATAGAAGAAGAAGTTGACATTGCGCTTTTATTTCCGATGGGTACTCCGCATGGGAGTATGCAATTTGCGACAGCACTGCAAACTCGATTTTGAGTATTGAGTATGGAAGTAGGCGATTTGGGACACAGCATACGTCTTTATTGAAGCATCAGCATGTTGTCATTAATATTAATGAGAACTCTTCTTCTCTGCTTCTCTTTTGACTGTTTTAACCTGCATCCTGTTGGCTTCAGCTCACACTTTTTATTCTTTTTTCAGGTTGCAGAGATGCAGGTTGTCAAAGGCCAGCTGTGACTCTCTGGCCTCAGCTCTGAAGTCCAACCCATCCCATCTGACAGAACTGGACCTGAAATACAACAACCTGCAGGAATCAGATGTGAAGGAGCTGCTTGATCTGGTGCAGAGTCCAAACAAAACACTGAAGACTTTCAGGTAATTTCACTCACTTGACCTTTTGTATATCTGATAGTTTTTATTCACAGTTCAACCAAATATACAGTATCATCATCTGCATTGTTTTAATTAAACTGAAAAACATCACAAAGACATGAAATGACACACGATGTTAACACTAATTTTTACAACATGCAAAAGAAATACCTTATATTTTATTTTCACATTTTGTTCATTCAGGTTCGAGAGTCTCAGTTTGTCAGAGATCAGCTGTTATTCTCTGGCCTCAGCTCTGAAAAAAGACCCCACCAGTCTGAAGAAACTGGACCTGAGCAACAAGAAACTGAAGAATTCTGATGTGAAGCAGCTCTGTGTTTTTCTGGAGGGTCCAAACTGCAGACTGGAGACTCTGAGGTCAGACACTTCTTACTTCTGCGCTTTGATTAATATATAAAAACTTGTACTTGCATTTAAGTACTTGCTGATACTGAGTACCTAATAAATGGGGATAAGTGAAATAAGTAAAAGGCGTTTCTTCTCTTTTTTATTTTACTTTTTCTTTTTTTGGGGGGGTTTGGTTATTTGTTTTAAATAAAGAGAAGCATCTGTGCATGCTCAGGTGTGATGCGGGCATGTTTGTTTGTTGCGGGGAATGATTGTTCGACCCACAGCCTCCGGAGCTTGTGTGTGGGTCGAGACGCCAGATCATGGCCCAATCCCAAACCGGCCCCTACACACTACCCCTCCGTTTGCGCGTTCCCGCGGAGGCTCCGCCATATTAAGGGCCGTCCCAAACCGTGTAGGGTGGAGGGCGAGTGGACTATTCAGCCCTTAATCAGTGCAGAATCTTGCAGCGGGTGCAACGGCTAAATGGAGTGGGGGGGGGGGGTGATAATAATGATAATAATAATAACAATAATAATGACAATTGGTAGTAGTCATAATTATTAGGCCTATTAGTAGTGATAATTTTTGTCATCATGATTATTATTATTTATTTAAAGTAAAACATTGTTCTTCACACATGAGTGTGAGTTAGTATTTTCACACAGATTTATTTGACACGGGCGTGTTTGTTTTGATACGATGACTGCTTTCCTTTTCCATCCAATCAAAGCGCCTCCACAGCTGCGAGTGTGACTTCTTTGGGACTGACGCTCAAAAGTTAAGAGGTAGTGTGTAGGGGGCGGTTTGGGATTGGGCCTTCATGTTGTGCTATGAGCTAGATGAGCAGAGAGGCTGTTCTGTTGTTGCTGTTCAGTGACGCACAAATGCCAATAAAACAACTGCTGTTGGCACCATCGTTTGACACTCCGCCTCCACCTCCCGTCCTTGCACGCCACACTCCATCACTTCTTGTGAAAAACTTACGATTTAAATGGTATAAAACCCCCCACATTGATCTCATATTTCTTTCTTTCGTAAGTGACCATGGTATAAGCCGGATACTACTTCACAAGAAATAAAATAAATAAAAGCTACAATAAGTCGTTAAAATGAAATTTTAAAAAAGCAATAAGTCATTAGAAGCTTATAAACAGCCTCTGATGCAGCTGTGGTTTGCTGTATTTTAGCACTGCATCCTCATAAGTTTACATATTTAAACTCATACAAGCTTAACGAACATAAACTTCAGGGTTTCCCCTACCATGTTGTTGGCGGGGCGGCCCGTCTACGTGAGGTCCTGCCCCCTTAATTGCCACACCGCACCACCCACAGACGCGGAGAGGCGACAGAGAAATCAGCGTGTTCCAGGATCTAATCAGGGTATAAATCTCTACCGTGGGGATTTGATAAGAAAGCTTAAATATCTCCACCATTGTTCCACTCCACGGCTGCTCTCAGCCCGTCCTACGGGATGTTGGCTGAGCATTAAGATGTTGCCTTAAAAATCATCTCTAAAATCTAGATTATTTAACTCATTCACTGCCAGTGACGTCTATTGCCGTATACAGCGCGGGAAAAAGTATTGAACACATTAACATTTTTCTCCGAAAATATATTTCTAGTAGACATGAACACAATCTGGCGACATCTGGTGAAAATTTTCATACTTTTTCCCCGCTGTATACGGCTGATGTCAATGTCAGTGAATGAGTTAAACTGCCAAAGTCAAATCTGCAGCTTTTGATTTAAAAAATGTGTTATTATTGTTATTATTATTATTTATCAATAATAATAATCAGATAAAATCGCTACATTCGGCCGCGCTGCTGGTTTTTCAGCGTCTCTGACCTCATCGCGCACATTCTGTCATCTTACAAATCTTCCTCGACAGTTTTTCCTGGAAGACTGGCAACTGATTTAAAGAATTTCACTGTATGAGGAAAATTTCCATGTTCATGTTGCTGATAATCTGCGCGGAGAGGAGGCGGTGGATCTGCAGCCGGGGGTCAGCTCCGGCTCACCGTCGGGCTCCTGCTGCTGGACTGAGCCGCGGCTTTGTAGCCCTGCAGCCTCCATCAGTGCTCCCAGTCATACACTTGCTCTCTGCTGAGCGATCCAACCCAGAACTGCGCTGTGATGCATGAAGCCGAGACTCGATGCTGCCCCCCCCCCCCCAAAAAAAAACCAAACACTGTGCCCCCTTAAAGGGGAAACTCAGTAACTTTTTTACCACAATAAATGCTTTTCGGAATCCCCGTGGGGCTAAACAAGGTGTTTACGGAGCGATTCAATGTCCCCCCCCCCTCCCGCCGAGGCCTCTGGCCTGCGAGCAGCTCTATGCAACTTTGCCTGCGCCGACCTGAGCAGAACTTGCGACAACAGAAACTGCTGTACGGTACTCAGATCCCCTATCTACCGAGCTGCTTCCAGCTCTGATTTGAACCAGACTACCAGCGCTAATTGGAAGAAAACATTTCTTTAGCTTCACATCACCTAAACACGGCTCCTGGCTCTCATAACCAACTCTTTGCTGGACCAGAGTGATTCACGTAGCTTGCGCTGCCTGGGCGCCGGGTGAAGCATCACTGCTTCAGGCTCAATAATCACTTGTCACGTCCGCAAAAAGTAAATAAAAGTTCGTATTCTTACCTGCTACTCGCCAACACCAGTGAAAAATATAATCCACGGCATATTTACCCGCAAATCGCGGGTAAAACGTCCCGTTTCAGAAGAGACAGGTCTTTGCTTTGAGCAGAGGGAGACGTGGTGCTGCTAAAAACGCAGCAAAGTAGCATCAACAAGCTAGAAAAAGCTTAGAAATATATCCAGCGATCAAAATAGAGGAAAGACAGGTAGAGAAGCCGTCTGTGTGCTGTGGGGGTGTAAGGGGGGTTGAACTTTACAACAGTGAAGGGACGCCACTAGGGGGAGCCCCGAGCTGAAGTTACTGAGTTCTGCTTTAACTCAAATCTGGCAAAAAGGCAAGCGATTCCTAAGCTCTTTTTCCCGCAACACTCCCCATCACTCTGTGCGCCCCCCCGGCCCGGGTGTCTGTTGCAGGAGGACCTACTGTCTGCAGAGTGTGAGTTCTGCCCTCCTGGTTAGATGGTTGTGAAACTGTCTAGGGATGGGCGATAGTGAAATTTTTCATGTCAATATGATACCAGTAGTTTATGGCACTTTAACAGCGATACCGATATTGATACCGATACTTTTTTGTCCTTTAAAAGAAAATCATGTGATTGTACATATATCGCCATATATCCAATCCAGGCCGGAAGTTTGTTCTTCATGTAACTTACTAAAATTTAACCCTACCCTACTGGAGACTTCCTGTATGGATTGGATATATGGCGGCGTCCTTATCGGCTATTGTAACTGCAGTTAGGTACTCTTGAAATTTTTGCACAAGTACAAAATACAGATCTTATGTTGTACTTGCGCAAAAAAAAAAATGTTCTTCACCACCCTACCAACAACGGGATTTTAGGGGAAACACTTAACTTGGAAGGTGTAGGAAACAGAATTAGCAGGAAACTTACCACCGACAAACTGAATCCTGAAAGAGATGTCCGAAACTGTATGTATGTATGTATGTGGGGGAACCACAGGTCCGATGGGAGCGAGGGAGGAAAAAAAAAGGTCTGCTCCAACCGCCATCAACGTTTTGAAAAGTATCCCAGGGACATGATAAGGGTCAAAAATATTTTTTTTATCCTTGTATAATGGAAAGCGTCTTCTAATTTTAGCTGTAAACTCAAAGCCGCCGCTCATATTGAATATTGAGTATTTTCTGCCGGCATGGCAGCGTAAACACAGCGAGTCATATGACATCCAGTATCGGGTGCTGTCTGGGGCGAGTATTTCATGAGTACAAGTACAGCAAAATAGGCCAGTATCGAAACAAGTACCAATACTGGCATCGGTATCGGGACATCCGCAGGCTGATGTTACACCGAGGATCATTGCGTTAAATAGATTTTCTTCTTCTTTGGTTTAATCTGTTCACTGTTCAGCTCAACCTAAATGTCATATTCTTGATAACAGATGACCGTCTGTCAGCCAGTATTCTCTTTTCCAGCGGAGTTTGTCCCTTGAGTATAGTACACCATTAGGGTTGGACATGGTTTGAATTTGAACGATTCCCTTCTCTCGATTCCGGTTCCTCGCGATTCTCGATCTCTATTCTTTTAAGGGGCAGGGGGAAAAAAAAAGTTTACATTTTCTTTTTGTGGACAGCTAAATCAAATAACAGGCACAGATATTAATATGGTAAACTCCAGCTCTATTTATGTTCCGACCAAATGCATGTAATTGTATTTTAATTAAAATAAAAAAGTAGAAAAAGAAATAGAAATTATCCCTGGCCAAACTTGAATAGACCTGGTTAAAGTTCACCATTTAAAGAACCTTAACTGTTAAACTGTCTGTTTTTTTTTTTAAGTTAAGAGTCTACTACTATTGTCATGTAACTTCTGCTGCCTCTTAATACCCACATCCCATGGACTCCCTTGAATAAGAGGATTTTAATCTCAATGGGATTTTCCTGGGAAAATAAAGGTTAAATAAAAAAAAAAAAAACACGTCACAGTACTTTAAATTAAATGTTTCTGTCCACATTCTTCACTATAAGGCAGTATTATATGATGATCAGTGGCAGCTTTGAGTTTTATTTTCAGTCTGGTTCATAGAGCAGATGTGAATATCTCCTGCTGTGTCTGTGTCAAAGACTAAAAAATATGGACGTAGTATCCGGTCACTTCTCAACAGCTGAATAAGAAGCCAGTTGACGAAGAAATAAGAAGAAATGTTGACGTGTTCAATACTTTCTTCCCCGCTGTATGCAAATGGTACACTTGTAGCTCTGCTGCTTATTCCCTCCCATCTTGTGTGCAATGAAATAAAATACTAGTTTTATAAATAAGTTTTTAATTTTTTTCTCTTTAAAAATGAAGTAGAACTGCAAAAAAGATCTGTAAAAAAAAATAAAAGAAGCTTACTACCCCTGTTTTAATTTTCCCCCATTCTTTGAAAGCCCAGTCATGATACGGATTAACTGAGTTTGCATTGCTTTGTAACTAGAATTGTATATTGTGTGAAAAATATCTGATTTTCCTTTTTTATTTTGTTCTTGATGTAACCGTATACAGTATTATATAATGCTCCTTGTTACTTTCCTCACGATGTATTGTACATTCTAATTTTGTAAATTAAGTCTTGTGCGCTATGAATTCTGGGACAGGCAAGGCAACAAAGGATAAATTTTAAACTCAGTTTATTTCAGATACAAACTTGACTTTTAGTTCCTATGTAAAGAAACATTGTGAGCCAGTTCAGCTCCATCCAGAAACATCTTTGATAAGCAACTTAATGATATGCTAATTAGTCCAGTGTTTGCTTTCATTAACAGGCCGTTTACACCAAGCTGACAATCTGCTGTCGCTCACATCTGCAGTGATGGAAACATTTGTTTCATTGTGTGTGTCCTGTCACCATTATCACACTCTGAAGTCTTTTATCCTCCAGTTCAGCCGGTAGAATCAGAGTCATGTCTGTCGGTGAGAGAACTCACTCTGACTGAAGTCATGACGTCTTTATTGAAGCAGCAGCATGTTGTCATTTACATTAATGAGAACTCTTCTTCTCTGCTTCTCTTTGACTGTTATAACCTGCATCCTGTTGGCTTCAGCTCACACTTTTTATTCTTTATTCAGATTGCAGGGCTGCTGGTTGTCGGTGATCAGCTGTGCTTCACTGACCTCAGCTCTGAAGTCCAACCCATCCCATCTGACAGAACTGGACCTGAGTGAGAATATGATGGAAACTGCTGTGAAAGATCTTTGTTTGTTTCTGGAGAGTCCACACTGCAGACTGAAGACTCTGAGGTCAGACACCATCTTTTATTTGTTTATTGAGATTAAAATTATGTGAAAGTTGTTCTGGTCTTCAGTGTAAAGTCTGTTTTCTTCTTCAGTGTTTTAGTTGATGAAATGATGATTTATGAAATAAAAGAAAAAGACTGATTCTGTCAGACAGACACAAATATATAATCACTGACTGATGCTTGTAGACGTTGGTTGAGCATTAGTGAATATTGATGGCTGAAATAATGATCATATCATAATGAATCAGCTGATATGAAGCAACTCCCCACCAACACTGATAGAAAAAAGCATCTTTGACTTCATTGAAAACAGTTTTCATCACAGCAGCACATATCTTCACTCACATGCATTAATAATGACATATTACAGCCAAAAACAACATCACAATGATCATTTCAAAGAAATCTCTCTCCTCATTTAGAAACCTCTCACCTGGGGCTAGAGGTAAAGCTTTAGCTTTCCGTCATACAAGCATTTTTTGATCGGCAGCCCTTTCCATTTTCTTCCTGGCCAAGCTATAAGCAAAGGACAGTTTCTGATGGTGGTCTCTAAGCCATCCGTCGAGGCTGTAACCCTGTGGCTGTCTGCGTACTCCTAGGCCCATGTCTACAGGTTGCCTCAAGTGTCGGCCAAACATTAAAAATGAAGGCGCGTAGCCCGTAGCGCTGTGAACAGTGTTGTTGTAAGCCGTCAGGAGTTCAGGGAGATACTCAGGCCACCTATGTTGTCTCTCAGCCTCAAGAGAGCGCAACATGTTAAGCAAGGTCTGGTTCATTCTTTCTACTCCATTACCAGGAGGGTGGTATGGCGTGGTCCTGCTTTTACTAATGCCATAGAGCTGGGCTAGTAGTTGGACCAGGCAGGACTCAAAGTTGGCACCTTGGTCTGAATGGAACCTGCCAGGGCCAAAAACCTGAATTACTGTGGACCATAATGCATGGACTGTAGTCTCTGCAGTAGGGACTGCCCAGGCATAATGGGTAAAATAGTCCATCATTACCAAGATGTTTTGAAATTTGACTACCCAAGGTCAAACAGTCTATGGCTACCATCTCTAATGGGTATGTTGCAGTCAACGGGTGGAGTGGTGCCTTTGGCTGCACCCTATTCTGCAAACCACAAGCGACACAACCCTGTTGGAACTGACGCACCTCCATGTCCATGCCTGGCCAGTAGAAGAATTGTCATATCCTTGAGAGCGTCCTCTCGGCTCCTGCATGGGCGGTTGCTTCATGGTATTTCCTCCAGACCTCCTGGCGCTTTGTAGTTGGGCTTAGAACCTGGACACAAATCTCACAAGTCTGTAGGTCCTTGGTACTCCTACACAATACTCCCTCTGCCACATACCTTGCTACTGTTTGTATATCAGAATCTGCATTTTGTAGAATTTTCCAGTCCCCCTCCAAGCACAGTCCTGGTTCTTGGATAGGTTGTCCTGGGTTTGCCTCTGCTGCAGCCAGCTGCACAACTTCACAGTTTACGCCTATGGAGAGGTTAGCAGGGAACCTAGAGAGAGCTTCGGCATTGATATTTTCTCAACCTGCCCGACACTTTACTTGATAGTCGAAGGAAGCAAGTTGGGAAACCCAACGTTGCTTTGCAGTGCCCAGCCGGGCCGTTTGTAGGTGGGCAACTGGGTTATTGTCTGTGTAGACAATAAACTTAGCTCCAGTAAGGTAGTCCTTGAATTTCTCAGTTATTGCCCATTTCAAAGCCAAGAGCTCCAGTTTAAACGAGTTATAGTTTGCACCATTTCTCTATGCTGGGTGCAAACTCCGACTGGCATAAGCGATAACACGTTCGTGTCCATCTTGTACTTGGGCCAAAACAGCACCAAGACCTTGATTGCTGGCATCCGTGTACACAACAAAGGGCTTTGTAAAGTCTGCATAAGCCAAAACAGGGGGTTGAGTCAAGGTGGATTTTAGCTGCTCAAAAGACGCCTGACACTCTGTGGACCAGTGGATTGGAATTTCAGATTATTTTTACAGAAACACCAGTCAGAGGGCATTTAAAGGGTGGGCAGTTTTGGCAACGTTTGGCACAAATCGTCTGTAATAACCTGCCAAGCCAAGCAAAGCTCTGACCTCCCGTACAGTTGCAGGTACAGGCCAATCCAGAACAGCAGAGATTTTATCTGGATCTGGTCTTACCCCAGCCTGGTCAACCACATGGCCAAGGAACTTTACTTCATGTTGGAACAGCTTACACTTTTCCATTCTCAGCTTGAGTCCATGTTGCTGAAATCTCTGGAAGACTTCAAGTTCTGCAAGTGAGAAGAGAAATTAGGGGAGTAAATGATCACATCGTCCAGATACATTAAAAAGGATGTTTGTTGTCTGTTGCATCAACCGCTGGAAAGTAGCCGGCGCATTACAGAGCCCAAAGGGCATCCGCTCAAACTCAAAAAGTCCCATAGGTGTGGTGAAGGCAATTTTCTCCCGGTCTCTTTAAACCATCTCAACCTGCCAGTACCCACTGGCAAGATCTAGTGTGGAAAACCATTTTGCTTTGGTCAGACTAGTCAAAGACATCATTTGTTTTCTGTGGTACCTCTAATGCTTGTGTTTTTACTGTTTTAGCTTCCTGTTTTTAATGTTTTATCTGCCTGTACAGTGTCCTTGGGTGTTTTGGAAAGGCGCTTTCAAATAAAATGTATTATTATTATAAGAACTCTTCTTCTGTGCTCCTCTTTGACTGTTTTAACCTGCATCCTGTTAGCTTCAGCTCATACTTTTTATTCTTGAATCAGATTGGTGAACTGCTGGTTGTCAGAGATCACCTGGACTTCACTGTTCTCAGTTCTGAAGTCCAACCCATCCCATCTGACAGAACTGGACCTGAGCGGGAACTTCATGAAAAGTGCTGTGAAAGATCTTTGTTTGTTTCTGGAGAGTCCACACTGCAGACTGGAGACTCTGAGGTCAGACACCATCTTTTATTTGTTTATTGAGATTAAAATGATGTGAAAGTTGTTCTGGTCTTCAATGTAAAGTATTTTCTTCTTCTGTGGTTTAGTTGATGAAATAGTGATCTATGAAATAAAAGCAAAAGACTGATTTTGTCAGACAGAAACAAATATATAATCACTGACTGATGCTTGTAGACGTTGAGCATTAGCGAATATCGATGGCTGAAATAATGATCATATAATAATGAATCAGCTGATGTGAGGCAACTCCCCACCAACACTGATAGAAATAAAGCATCTTTGACTACATTAGAAAACAGTTTTCATCACAGCAGCAGTTATCTTCACTCACATGCATTAATAATGACATATTACAGCCAAAAACATCATCACACTGATCATTTCAAAGAAATCTTTCTAAGTTGACTTTCATTTCATTAAAAATTATCTCTGTTACACAAAGTCAGTTCAGCCTGAAACAGATATTCCTGTTAAGTGGATGTAAGGAAAATACAAAGAATTTATCTGAAGAAAAAAAACATAATTGGAAAATGAAATCAAGTGAAGCTTTGAGCTAACTTGTTGCTAGGTAACAGTGGATGGAAGAAGGTTGTGAGAGTGTATGAGCAGCTTTCTATCAGGAGAGAAATGTGTGAAAATGTGGAGCAGAGTCAGTGTTTCATAGCTCTGCAGCCAAAGAGAAGCTGAAAAGGTGAAGTGCTACGAAGCTGTGCACGTGATCCAAACACAGACACAAAGATGATGCTGAACAGCCATGAAGGAGAGAAGCAGGGACGCTCCATCACTGCAGAGAAATGCTGCTCTGTTTACCTGCTGTCTTTGTTTCTTCAGCTTTATTTATTCACAGCACAGAGTTGCTGTGAAGAGTTTGTGTGTGAATGTAGGTTGAGAAACAGCAGATAAGAAATATGGAGCTGAATCACAACCACTGTGTGTCTGAAAATATTTCAATCTTCAGGAATAAAAGGGCAACAGCGTATTTACCTGCTGTGGAAATTTAATCCTTTTAATATTTCTAAACCTATTTTATGCCTTTTATCATTCATTTATTGAGAGTCTTTTAACTTTTTCTCTTATATGTTAGTTTTATGTTTTGTCAGTTAGGGCTGGACGATATAGAAAAAAAGATTATCGATAAAAAAGAAAATCTTTATTGATTGATATCAATATTTATAAAAAAAAAAAAAAAGCCATTATCAAATTAAAAGCCATTTTAGGTGCAGTCCTGGCCATTTAAAGGGGAAGTTAGTTTTTTTTCAACCTGGATCTATTTTCTAGCATGAGATCCGTTCATTTCCTCACCCAGACAGTTTTTGTGTAGCTTGAATTCCTTCAGCAGATATTTAGATCCACTCCAGATCAGCGTATGTCCAATATAATGGAAGTGATGGGAAAACCTTGCACAGCCTCTAAATAAGGCATTATCTGACACAAACTCCTTCTTTTCACCAATATTTTGTTACCAAACATTAGTTCGACCCCCCTGTGAGCTCGACGTGGCTTTTTTGTGGTGATTTGTCCTTATATTGGACATACGCTGATCTGGAGTTGATCTAAATATCTCCGAAGGAATTCAAGTTGCACCAAAACTGTCTGGATGAGGAAATGAACGTATTTCATGCTAGAAAACAGATCCAGGTTGAAAAAAAAAAACGTACTTCCCCTTTAAGCTTTTGCTGAATGACCTACTCATAATAAAGATCACACTAACACTGAATTCCAGTTCAGCCTTTGCCTGGTCTAATTTTGTGATTGGTTTGGTGGAAGTAGTGACAGTGTAGCATCATGCTACCCGATAGGCTACAGCGGAAAACTGTCTTTTTATATTGAACTTTTATTGACCCTCTTTTTTTTTAAAACCTCTATTGATCGATAGATATTGAATGATCGTCCAGCCCTATTGTCAGTAAAGGACAAAAACAGCTTGACCAGCATTGTGAAAACTTGCAGCAAGATCACGGGTGAGCAGGTCCCTGATCCACAGTCACAGTCAGAAGCTGAGCATATTATCCATCATTCAGATCATGTTCTTACAGACCAGTTTGTCTTGATGCCCTCTGGGAGGCGCTTTCTGGCCCCCAGTAGGAAAACTAATCGATATGCAAATTCTTTTATTCCCTCTGCCATCAGGCTCTTAAATGCAAGAGACCGTGCTTAGAGAGTGTGTGTGTGTGTGTGTGTGTGGGGGGGGGGGGTTGGAGTTTTCAGTGAGTTGTTTATTATTTCTGCCAAGCACTCATCACTTTTCTTTTCTAATTGACCTATGGCTAAGCCACGCCCCCTCCACTCACTCGGACAAACAACATTCGGTGACAGGCGCTATGTGACATCTCGGGAGATGACAGCTGTCAACACGAACAGCAGACGCGTGATCAGACAGAGAGATGATGACAAGATAAATTAAAAAACATAAAAACAATACAAACAAACAAAAAGAAATTGTTCAGAAGTCTTAAACTGGGAGTAGAAATCAGCCTGTGAATCTCTGAATGTGACTCGTGTCGCTCCCTCAGTTTCTTGCACAAACTGCTGCACGGCTGCTGTTGTTGTGCCAAAAAGTGATCATCTGACAAAAACTGATCAAACAGCCACGGAAGCGGAGCAGTCTGGCTGCAGCTTGGAAGCCAGAGGCGTGTCATTATCGACGTTACTACACGACACCTGTACTACACGACAGCGTCTTATGTACCGTTACCACGTACCAAAACTAGCATGCTTAGCTAGCGTTAGCCAACTTAAACTAACGTTAGGGAAGGTAACTTCATATTTCTTTCAAGCAAAGTGACAACATGTTGCCTCGAATACGATGTTCCCTTACCTTAGAACAGATGTAGACATCCTTGTTCATTTTATCCACGTTCAGTTGATGTTGTGGTCTGCCGCATAACTTTGGCTTGATGTGACTTGGTAAAAGGCAAAAAAATACGCCCTGTCACCCAGCCTCTCAGGATACCTAGTATCGGAGTTGCATGTACCCCATGCACACCGTTTGACCATTTTAAACTAAAAAGAACACATAAAAACGAACAAAAACGGACTAACTTCAATGCATTTCAATGGACGTTTAAGCAGAGAATGTCCGAATGTATGGGAAAGCTGTGCGCACTGTGATTGGCTCATCGCGTTTGGGGGCGTGGTTTAGCCATAGGTCAATTGCCCCGGGATAAATAAAGTTGTCGGAATCGGAATAAAAGTGGATGAATCAAGTTCTGGAAAAGAAAAACAACAGAAATCTTTTTCATTTAAATGTCAAATCTTTTGAAATGTTTTCAGATTCAGATTTTTCTTGAAATTTCACTTTTTCATCTGAATTATTTTCTCTAGTAAAATCAGATCAGATTCATCACATCTTAGTGCTCTGAGCTGTAAGGCTCACATCACAAAACCTGTGCAGTCATGTTTTCATCATTGAAGAAATGTTTCTAAATGATCAGTGTGATCTTTTAAAGACTCTGACTTTGTTTTCAAAGCTTTCATCTCTTCATGCTGAGACTACGGCAACAGCCTTTTTTACACGTCTCAACCAAAAATCTATGAATGACTCCAGATTGCTCAGAAGTCAGCTGCCAGACTTTTAACTAGAAGCAGAAAAGAGAGCACATTACTCCTGGTTTAGCATCTTTGCACTGGTTCCCAGTATGTTTTAGAAGTGATTTTAAGATTTTACTGATGACTTTTAAAGTTCACGGTCGTTCCCCCTCCTATTGATCAGAGCTGATTCTGCTTTTATAGCACAGGATACCAATTATAAGGAGAAAATGATGAAATTAAATGAAATAGACCAACATGTCTTTAAAGTTTCAAGTGAAAATAAAAGATCTGAATCTGAAAACAGAAAATCTGAAACTGAAAAAAAAAAAATCTAGAATATGAAAACAAAGATTTAACAGTTAAGATTGAAAGTAAAACGTATTTAAGAAATGATCTCAGATTTATGTCTGAACTTCAAGTTTTGCTGCATTTGTTTTTATTTTAAACTGAGTTTATTTCAGATACAAACTTGACTTTTAGTTTCTATGTAAAGAAACATTGTGAGCCAGTTCAGCTCCATCCAGAAACATCTTTGATAAGCAACTTACTGATATGTTAATTAGTCCAGTGTTTGCTTTCATTAACAGGCCGTTTAAACCAAGCTGACAATCTGCTGTCGCTCACATCTGCAGTGATGGAAACATTTGTTTCAGTGTGTGTGTCCTGTCACCATTATCACACTGAAGTCTTTTTTCCTCCAGTTCAGCCGCTAGAATCAGAGTAATGTCTGTCGGTGAGAGAGCTCACTCTGACTGAAGTCATGACGTCTTTATTGAAGCAGTAGAAGAACTCTTCTTCTCTGCTTCTCTTTGACTGTTTTAACCTGCATCCTGTTGGCTTCAGCTCACACTTTTTATTCTTTATTCAGATTGGAGAGCTGCATTTTGTTGGAGATTAGCTGGACTTCACTGTTCTCAGCTCTGAAGTCCAACCCATCCCATCTGACAGAACTGGACCTGAGCAGGAACGACATGGAAACTGCTGTGAAAGATCTTTGTTTGTTTCTGGAGAGTCCACACTGCAGACTGAAGACTCTGAGGTCAGACACCATCTTTTATTTGTTTATTGAGATTAAAATGATGTGAAAGTTGTTCTGGTCTTCAGTGTAAAGTCTGTTTTCTTCTTTAGTGGTTTAGTTGATAAAATGATTTTTGAAATAAAAGCAAAAGGCTGATTCTGTCAGACAGAAACAAATATATAATCACTGACTGATGCTTCTAGACATTGAGCATTAGTGAATATCTATGGCTGAAATAATGATCATATAATAATGAATCGGCTGATATGAAGCAACTCTCCACCAACACTGATAGAAATGAAGCATCTTTCATCACAGCAGCAGTTATCTTCACTCACATGCATTAATAATGACATATTACAGCCAAAAACAACATCACAATGATCATTTCAAAGAAATCTCTCTCCTCATTTAGAAATTAATCTGCTGTGATCTCAGATTCGTTCTGAGCTTAGAGGCTCACATCAAATTACTCCTGGTTTAGCATCTTTGCACTGGTTCCCAGTATGTTCTAGAAGTAATTTCAAGAGTTTACTGATGACTTTTAAAGCCTTCCACGATCGTTCCCCCTCCTATTGATCAGAGCTTTTACAACCATATGAGCCTGTTAGAAGTTTGAGATCTTCTGCCAGAGGACTTTTGGTTTTCCCAGAGACGTGAGGTGACAGAGTTTTTGTTGTCAACGTTCCTGAACTCTGGAATGAGCTGCCTGAGGAGATCAGGTCAGCAGAGTCACTTTCCTCTTTTAAAGCTGCTTAAAACATCTTTTATCCATCTGGTCCAGCAGCTTTCCTCTGGTTGACCTGCAGAATCTGCTCCACCTCATGTTGTGGACTCAGTCAGCACCCTTGTTTGGTCATTATTGCTGATTAAATGGATTTTAACTAGTTACTTAGTTACTATAACTAGTTACTGAGTAACTTTCAGTTCGTTTGTACAATATGTCTGAAATATGACATAGATATTTGTTTTCATGATCTTTTTCTACAACTTTAAAACTGGGAAGAACCTTCAGCCTGCACCTTTTTATTTAATATAATATATATTTACAGTAAAACTAACCATCATATTTAATGTTGTCACTCACTTGGCTTCTTTAGTTATTTGATTTAAGTAAGAGAGAAATCCTTGGGATCCCTCCGGATGATCTAGTGGATGTGGCCGTAGAGAGGAGTCTGGGATACCTCGGATAAACAGAAAGAAGGTGGATGGATATATATATATATATATATATATATATATATATATATATATATATATATACATATACATATATTTAATTCAACTTCATTTGTATAGCGTCCATTCATGACAGTGTCACCTCAGGGCGCTTAAACAGACAGAAAAGTTCAGGTCAGATTAATAATAGCCTAGCTAAGGAAACCAACAGATTGGATCGAATCTTGACTTGACCCGGTCCAATCCCCCATCCTGAACAAGCACGGAGGGGTGGCGACAGTGGGAAGGAAAACACCCTTTTAACAGGGAGGAAAAACCTCCGGCAGAACCCGGCTCAGGTAGGGCGGCCATCTGCCTCGACTGGCTGGGGGGGGAGAAGACAGAAAGGGAGACCAACAAACACTGCAACTTTTATCCAGCCAGACCTGCTGAGAGAGGAGAACACAGTTAATGATGCAATACTGTCACAGGTTTCTACATGGGGAAGCGGAGATGAGTGGGAAAGGAAGAGCCCATGAACTTCCCGCAGCAGTCTAAACCTATAGCAGCTTAACTAAGGGAAGGCTAACCATCCCTAACTATAAGACTTATCAAAAAGGAAGGTTTTAAGCCTGATCTTAAAGGTAGAGAGGGTGTCTGCCTCCCGAACCTGAAGTGGTAACTAGGGATGTATATCGTTATGATTTTATCGATACCGATACCAATATCGATACTCCTTATCGATACCGGTATTTATCGATTCTCTTATTGATACTATAACATAATTTAGAGTAAATAATAAAGACATTACAAGATGTTACAAGATCCAGCGGTGGAGAACATTTGTTCAGATGATGTTGAAGAAGCCTGGACATAAAAGTGTGTGAAGGACAGCTGGAAGAATAAGGGAATTGTGTCTGTCTTAGTCCATCATTGTGATTATTTGACTGCGTAATGATAACTTGATGGTTAGGTAGATGTACAAAAAGTATCAATAAGAGTATCGTTAGTCCAGAATCTTAACGGTACCCTGGTATCGTTAAGATTAGGAACCGGTACCAAACGATACCGGTACTCGGTATACATCCCTAGTGGTAACTGATTCCATAATAGGGGGGCTTGATAGCCAAACGCTCTACGTCCCATTCTACTCCCCTTGGAGTAGAATGGGACCCCTTGGAACCACCAGAAGGCCTGCAGTCTGAGAGCGAAGTGCTCTGCTTGGAATATATGGAACTATGAGATCTCTAATAATGGAGCTTGATCATGGAGAGCTTTATATGTGAGAAGAAGAATTTTAAATTCTATCTTGGATTTAACAGGGAGCCAATGAAGAGAAGCTAGAACTATATATATAGAGAGAGAGATCTACATATACATATATACAGCTGTGTGAAAAAGTGTTTTCTAATTTCTTACTCTTTTGCATGTTAGTCACACTTAAATGTTTCAGATCATCAAACAAATTTAAATGTAAGTCAAAGATAACACAAGTAAACAGAAAATGTGGTTTTTAAATAAAGATTTTTATTTTTAAGGGGGAAAAAAATCCAAACTTCAATGGCCCTGTGGGAAAAAATGATTGCCCCTAAACCTAATAACTGGTTGGGCCATATTTAGCAGCAACAACTGCGATCAAGCGTTTGTGATAACTGGCAATGAGTCTTCTACAGCGCTGTGGAGGAATTTTGTTCCACTCATCTTTGTAGAATTGCTGTAATTCAGCCACATTGGAGGGTTTTCCAGCATAAACCACCTTTTTAAGGTCATGCCACAGCATCTCAATTGGATTCAGGTCAGGACTTTGACTAGGTCACTCCAAAGTCTTCATTTTGTTTTTCTTAAGCCATTCAGAGGTGGACTTGCTGGTGTGTTTTGGATCATTGTCCTGCTGCAGAACCCAAGTATGCTTCAGCTTGAGGTCACCAACAGATGGCCGGACATTCTCCTTCAGGATTTTTTGGTAGACATCAGAATTCATGGTTCCATTTACCACAGCAAGTCTTCCAGGTCCCGAAGCAGCAAAACAGCCCCAGACCATCACACTACCACCACCATATTTTACTGTTGGTATGATGTTCCTTTTCTGAAATGCCGTGTTACTTTTACGCCAGATGTAATGGGACATACACCTTCCAAAAAGTTCCACTTTTGTCTCGTCAGTCCACAGAGTATTTTCCCAAAAGTCTTGGGGATCATCAAGATGCTTTCTGGCTAAACTGAGACGAGCCTTTATGTTGTTTTTGCTCAGCAGTGGTTTTGGTCTTGGAACTCTGCCATGCAGGCCATTTTTGCCCCCCAGTCTCTTTCTGATGGTGGAATCATGAACACTGACCTTAATTGAGGCAAGTGAGGCCTGCAGTTCTTGGATGTTGTTCTGGGGTCTTTTGTGACCTCTTGGATGAGTCGTCGCTGTGCTATTGGGCTAATTTTGGTCGGCCGGCCACTCCTGGGAAGGTTCACCACTGTTCCATGTTTTCACCATTTGTGGATAATGGCTCTCACTGTGGTTCGCTGGAGTCCAAAAGCTTAAGAGATGGCTTTGGAACCTTTTCCAGACTGATAGATCTCAATTACTTTTTCTCATTTTTTACTGAATTTTTTTTGGATCGCAACATGATGTCTAGCTTTTGAGGATCTTTTTGTTCTACTAAACTTCATCAGGCAGGTCCTATTTAACGAGACTAGGCAGGAATTTTAAAAAAACCAAACATGCATGTCCATTTTTTTTTAATACTAATGGGTGATGAAGCGCTAAATACCAAAAATAACATTTCCACCAACGTCTCTCCGTTGCCTTGAACAGGCTGTGTGCTGCAAAATGCGCTGCAATTTGGTGTCCGAATTTCCCGCGCTGCCCTGCGGATGTGATGTCAAATGACGCTGCATCAGCAGTTTTGATACAGGGAGACGGTTGCGGTAAATTGAAACACTGAAAGCGATAGTTATGGATTCTTCTGCCGTCAGCAAACGATCCAGATCAACTGAAAGACACTAAAAAACGTAACTACGAAGAAAAAGCTTAGTAAACAACATTATAGCTTCAGTTTGTTTACGCTCCCGTGACGGCTTGCTCGTGGCTGCAGTTAATTCAAGCGCCGGTCGCAGCAGTCGTGAGTTTCATTTCTTAATCTTGCCTCTAGTCCCTTTAAGTGATTCCTTGATTGAGAACAGGTGTGGCAGTAATCCAGCCTTGGTGTGGCTAGAGAAATTGAACTCTGCTTTCCAAAGATGTGATAAACCACAGTTGATTTATGTTTTAACAGGGCGGGGGGCAATCACTTTTTCACACTGGACCATGGAGGTTCGGCTCCCCCTCCACTGCATTTTCTGTTTACTAGTGTTATCTTTGACTCACATTAAAATTTGTTTGATTATCTGAAGCCTTCTGGTCTCTGATTGGGCAGTATGATTTGTCATCATCCAATCAGATAAACGTTTAAAAACAAGGACAAAATTCGCAAGCACAACTTCAGTGTTGCATGCAGTTTTGTGGTTTGCATCTGTGACCAGGATGGTTTTACTAGAACTTTTATTTTTTCTTATAAGTGCAAATCTTTTTTGCAACCATGCAAACCCTTTCCTGCATATTTGCAGACTTGAATTTTTCAGACAGATTATTTTTACAGGATTGCAAATTTTATTTACAAATGCAAACTCTGAAATTATTTGCAGCCATTCATTTACAGCTGCAAAATCTATATGACTTCATATTGATCCCATACTCAGTCGCCAACAGATGTTGGCTAAAGTCATGAGAGAAATAGCTGGTACACAAGAGCGTGTTAGTAACTCGTTTTGGAGCAATACCAGTGCAATATTCTCCAGATGGAGGAAAAAGGGGTTTCAATATGGAGAGATCCACAGAGAGTGCGGAATTATTAGGCAAATGAGTATTTTGACCACATCATCCTCTTTATGCATGTTGTCTTACTCCAAGCTGTATAGGCTCAAAGCCTACTACCAATTAAGCATATCAGGTGATGTGCATCTCTGTAATGAGAAGGGTTGTGGTCTAATGACATCAACACCCTATATCAGGTGTATTAGGCAAACACAATTATTAAGCAACTTCCTTTCCTTTGGCAAAATGGGTCATAGAGGGACTTGACAGGCTCCAAAAAGTCAAAAATAGTGAGATATCTTGCAGAGGGATGCAGCACTCTTAAAATTGCCAAGCTTCTGAAGCGTGATCATCGAAAAATCAAGCGTTTCATTCAAAATAGTCAACAGGGTCACAAGAAACGTGTGGAAAAACCAAGGCGCAAAATAACTGCCCATGAACTAAGAAATGTCAAGCGTGCAGCTGCCAAGATGCCACTTGCCAGCAGTTTTGCCATATTTCAGAGCTGCAACATGACTGGAGTGCCCAAAAGCACAAGGTGTGTAATACTCAGAGACATGGCCAAGGTAAGAAAGGCTGAAAAACCACCACCACTGAACAAGACACACAAGCTGAAACGTCAAGACTGGGCCAAGAAATATCTCAGACTGATTTTTCTAAGGTTTTATGGACTGATGAAATGAGAGTGAGTCTTGATGGGCCAGATGGATGGGCCCGTGGCTGGATCGGTAAAGGCCAGAGAGCTCCAGTCCCACTCAGACGCCAGCAAGGTGGAAGTGGGGTACTGGTATGGGCTGGTATCTTCAAAGATGAGCTTGTGGGGCCTTTTTGGGTTGAAGATGGAGTCAAGCTCAACTCCCAGTCCTACTGCCAGTTTCTGGAAGACACCTTCTTCAAGCAGTGGTACAGGAAGAAGTCCACATCCTTCAAGAAAAACATAATTTTCATGCAGGACAATGCTCCATCACACGCATCCAAGTACTCCACAGCGTGGCTGCAAGAAAGGGTCTAAAAGAAGAAAAACTAATGACATGGCCTCCTTGTTCACCTGATCTGAACCCCATAGAGAACCTGTGGTCCCACTGCCAGGATCCATGGATGGCAGGATTTTGAGTGTCCTTGTAAAGAAAGGTGGCTATATTGGTCACTGATTTGTTTTTGAATGTCAGAAATGTGTATTTGTGAATGTTGAGTTGTTATATTGGTTTCCCTGGTGAAAATAAATAATTGAAATGGGTATATATTTGTTTTTTGTTAAGTTGCCTAATAATTGTGTTTTCCTAATACACCTGATATAGGGTGTTGATGTCATTAGACCACACCCCTTCTCATTACAGAGATGCACATCACCTGATATGCTTAATTGGTAGTAGACTTTCAGCCTAAACAGCTTGGAGTAAGACAACATGCATAAAGAGGATGATGTGGTCAAAATACTCATTTACCTTATAATTCTGCACTCCTTGTATGTAAACTATTACAATATGTAACAAAGGAAAAAAGTAATTCTCGATGACGGTCTCAGGCACCATTCACCAAAGTTAGCTAGTGGGCTTACTAAACCTATAAGGCTGTTTCCACAGAAAGGTCCAGCCCAGTCTGGGTCGTTACATTATTTTGTGTGTTTTTATCAAACTGTTTATTAACAGTGGGGCTATGTGCATCACACATTACAGTCTACTGATTATCAGAGAGAAAAGCATCGGCGTTCTGCGGTGCAGTTAATGGTTACAGGTTCAATATGGAACATTTTTATTAAAAGCTATATTTTTAAAGATAACAATACCTGTAAGAGTAGTGCAGGATAAAAGTACAACATTTCCTAAAAAAAATTATATTTAACCTGAAAATAAATATAAAATAAATTTGAATGGGTTTGACAGTGGCATTATGTTTACATCTTCAAGCCAATACATGGCTATGCGGGTTGCCAAATACGATCTCTGTGTGGCAACAGTATGTTGGGCACAGCTAGGCTGGTACAGGGGAAATGGTAGAGTCGGCAAGTCAAGCAGCTGCTGCAGAGCCCGGAGATGTTATCTGTCTCTAAAGAGGAGTGACTTGAGAAGAGCAAAAACTGGAGTAAATTTAGGAGACTAGACTAGACTACACTAAACAGACCCACATAAATGTTTTCCAAGGCATCAAAACATGGAAATGACAACTTTCCTCCTGGATCGGTAAGCTAACTTGTTTGCAAACATGGCTAACATTAGCTTTCAGTTATAAACTCCCCTGCATTACCTGTTAGACATGGCGCAGACTGCTGGTCCTTTGTCGTATCAGCAGCGAGCCTGGCAACCAAACGGCTGGAGTTGCAACTACAACCTAGACACACGTGATGTCGCTGTTCTGTCCGTGTTCCATATTCAACCTTTAAATGAAGTACTGGTGTAAATTTTTGTTGGCTACAGAAGTTACTGTGTACAAGTTAGCTAAATGAGTACAGCTACATAATGAAGCTGCGTGCTATCTGGCACCTGGGCTGCTGCACATCGATGCACCTCTCCTCCTGACTCAGACCCAAATAAAAAGTTTTCTCCTTTTTTACAGTGTATGTGACACCTGCGGACATGATCACTTAAAAAAAAACTCGCTGATCAAAAGGGTGTGATAATAATGTCCCAGTTAATATTCTCTCCAAACCCCTCTCTCCCCTGGTCAACATGAACACGCAGAGCGAACACAAACAGGCAGCAGACATGCGCAGCTGCAACCCACGTCCCTGCTCCTCCTGTGCCCCACCAACCAGTGTGGCCTCTGATGTCAAGATTCAACTTGCATTCATGATTTATTTGCCTCTGTGGAGAAGCAGCCGTCATAGCCGCACAGCTTTGTCAGAAATTAGCGGACTGCTCACCTGCTTAACAAGTTAGACGCTAAACAAAGTAATTAATAGATGTGACGTGATGCCGACCGGTAAAGTTTGTCATACATTTACATGACATAAACTTCAGGGTAATTCTTGGGTTTTTAATTAAAAAGCTGAATATGAACATATTCGAGGTTCCCGTTTTGTAGCGTTTTGCAATGGCAAACATGACTTTATGTCAGATTGTTGTCTTATACAGAGAACTGTGTTCAGTGCATTAACAGTTTTTCTCATTGCTTCCACACTATTATCAGACTTCCAAAGTAAATCCTAGTGCATGATACCATCTCCCAAAAAACACCCATTTCCCAAAACTGTAAACCTTCTGTTGACTTTCTATGCAAAACTGCATGCACACACACACACACACACACACACACACACACGCACACACCCTTAGTTATCATTGCCTGCACCTTATGTTCATTCAGTAAGCATGAGTGTTTGAAACTTTTAACTCAGTCTGCAAAGACTGAACCCAGTAGTGATAGAGAAGAACTGTAAAAAATGGAAAGTGCCATTTTGAATTGCAAAGTGTGTGTAAAGCAGAAAATGTGTTTAGAGTTTTGGAGACTTGGGAAGAGGTTTTTCTCTCCGTGTGTCAGTTAAATTACAGCCTCAGAGTTTTCCGACCTTTTCCCTGATCACCTGTGCCCGGATACCCTGCTCTCCACCTTCAATTCCACCTGCACCACTGTCCTAGATGCTATTGCCCCCCTTCGCCTCATCCCTCCCTCAACAAAAAAGGACCCCTGGGTGAACGACCACTGAGGCCAAAATGTAGACAGGCCGAACGACGCTGGCAAAAAAATAGACTTCATGTATTCCAGATTGTCCTAAGGGAGAGCTTCGCTGCCTACCAGAGAGAAGCTAAAGCTGATTATCTCTTTTCTCTTATTGCAAGCACTTCACATAACCCCCGGACTCTATTCAGTGTTATCGAATCTGTGGTAAATCCTGCTTCACCAGCCGCTTTGAGCATGCTCCCTGCTTCAGCTGACGAGTTTGCTGCCTTTTTCATGGACAAAGTGGCAAACGTCAAGAACAACATGAGCTCATGCAGTTTCCCTCTCATTCCCGCTGCTTCAGCTCCATCCATGCGACTTTCCATCTCCCCACCTCCTCTGCTCAGTTGTTCAGTCCTGTCTAATGACTCCTCCTCGTCACCAGCCCTTCTGCCCTGCGGAGTCCCACAGGAATCTGTGCTTGGCCCCGTCCTATTTTTCCTTTACCTCCTGCCCCTTGGCTCCGTCATTCTCAACCATAGCTTATCATTCCATTTCTATGCCGATGATGTCCAGTTATACCTCCCCCTTCGTTCCTCCAATGCTCACAATTAATTTTGCTCTGCAAGTCATTTTAGTGTTCACAGCTGGAAACAACTGTAATGAGAACTCTCTTCTCTGCTCCTGTTTGACTGTTTTAACCTGCATCCTGTTGCATCCTGTTGGCTTCAGCTCACAGCTTTTATTCTTTATTCAGATTGCGGGACTGCAGTTTGCCAAAGACCAGCTGTGACTCTCTGGCCGCAGCTCTGAAGTCCAACCCATCCCATCTGACAGAACTGGACCTGAGCAGGAACTCCCTGAAGGAATCAGATGTGAAGAAGCTGCGTGATCTTGTGAAGAATCCGCAGGACAACCTGGCATTTCTGAGGTTGGTCAGAGGGTTGGAGGTCCATGCTGCTCTCAGCTGGATTGTACTGAACTCAGCTGGTATCAAAGCAAAGATCTGCTGTTTCCTGTAAAGCTGCAGCTTCTCAGCAGCTGCTTTCCTCAGTGAAGCTGTGAGAGGAGAATGATGTCGGACTTCAGGATTGGACAGAAACAGAGACGTCAGTCAGCCAATCAGACGAGCCAGAAGCTTGTTGTGATCAGTGTGTGTTGATGATGGTGTTGATCCAACATGAGACTGTTTGTTGTCTCATTTCAAGACTAAACAGCTGATCAGCTTCATCTTCTCTGCTCTGAGATCAGTCTGACTGCAGTCTCTGCTTTCACACAAGCTGCTTTACATTTAGCATGTGCTCTTTATTCAGAGCAGAACCTCTGCTGAAGTCCAGTCATCACATCTGTATTCTGGCATCAGCTCCATCCAGATGTGTTCAGGGACAGCCTCCATGTTTATGTCAGCTGATGTTTCAGGAACAGATCAGATGTTCATCAACTCTCAGACTCTGTTTAAACGGAGCAGCAGCTGACATGTAACATCAGGAAATCCATCACTACAGTGCTGCTGCAGCAATGAAGCTTTCATGACTCAGCACTTTATTTCCACTCTGAGTGAAATCTGCAGAGCAAACAGAGCTGATGCTGCAGGTGTGTGAGCTTCATCTCAGCGTGTTCGCTGCAACACGCTAGCATGAGAGCTGAAAGGAAGCTGGAGATGCTGAACAGCTGATCTGAACAGACCTGAAGTCCTGCTGCTCTTCATCCTGACGGAGGACAAACACTCCTTCATCTCATCTCTCCTTTCTTCTTCTCTACACAGCTGGTGGTGATGAGCAGGACTGTTCTGAGAGGAGAAGCTTCGTCCTGATGAAGCTGAAGCTGCAGCTTCACTGATGATGATGATTATTATGGTGGTGGTGATGATGATTATGATTATCATGATAATGATGATGGTGATAATGATGATGATGATGTATTTATTGTTTTATTTTTATCAAGCATTTTCTCCTCTGGAATAATGAAGTTAATGTTGCATTTGAGGTGATCAGGAAAGAAAATGCTGTGATCACGTCTGAATTTAAATCACAGAGTGAAGTTTGGCTCCTGTTTTATTCTCTTTGCTTCATTTTCTGCCTTTAAAACCGACTTTTAATCCAACTGGAGCTGCTGAGATGAAGCAGCTTCAGAGACGATGAAGATGATGGAGATGTGGGAATATTTCTCTCTTCTTCCACTTGTTCTGAAATATATTTTCACTGTGGACGTTTCATTCGTTCTGTCACCGTCATGTTCACTATTCTGTTTGGTTTCTGTCAATAAAGGTTTTTTTAAAACTAAGTCTAGTGAATCAGAGACAGAAAACAGCCGCCTGTTCTCAGCAGAGAACTTCCTGCTCCAGACGAAGCTGAACTGAACTCATCGTATCATCAAACATGTCATCATCCAGATATTTATCTTCATCCAGGGCGAACAACAACATGGAAACTACAACTTTCAGGATTTACAGCATTAATGAAGATAAAAACTCACAACACAAACAACAGACCAGAGTTTTGGAGTGAGGTGCCCCGGTTTGGGGATTTTTTTTTTTAAAACTTAAAATAAAAAAAAAAACTAAAAAGTCGGCTCTCACCTCTTTTCTGCCATTTCAGCTAACAGATGCAGGAAGTCAGACTTTGGCTTCTACTAATCAAGTAAAACAGGAAATCTTAACATTTTTCCAGCTCAGTATAAATTCATTCAAACTGAGACCCACAGACGAACAGAACCGAGTCAGACAGCAGCTGATTCTGACGGAACCGGAACCATGAAGTTCAGCTGCGACTGATGAAAGAGGCTGGAACATCGACTCTTCATCAGAGAGGAACTAAACACGGTTCAGAGTTCAGGTTCCTTTATTTGTTCCTGTCGGCAGATTAGTTCTGCAGACACAGATAACGACTCCATCATGACACAACATGCAACGCAGATAAAACATGAAACACACCGTTGATTTAAACACATTAAAAGCACCAAATTATTTCAACAAAATGATTTTTAAAATGCTCCAGAACAACGAATAATAACATTTACAGGAGAGATCATCAGACACTGCTGAGCCTTTTTACACAAAGCTTCACAGTTCACTTCAAGTCAATGATGCTCCCAAATATTTCTGCACGTCCTCTTTGGTCCGACCTTTGATGGTCACTTTATTTCATACTGACAGCAGGAACCAGTGCAGAGAACAGCTGACTGACACAAATACTGTCTGTGGAGTGGGGATGTGACGTTCATGGACGAATCGAGTCTTTAGAACGGCTCTTTTAAATGAACGATGAGAATCTGATCTCTGTTGTGAGGCTTTTTTTTTTTTTACATCAAAATTGTCCATGCTGCCTTCACGTGACAGATGTGCATCATAGGAGTCTGATGTCCAACACGCTTCATTCATGTGAATCTATGAAAGTGTTGCTCAGAGTTCCTGCGTGAAGTTACACTGATGTAGCTCAGGTTTATTTTATTTCTATTTTTCCTGCATTTTTTTTTCAAAGTCCTATATAGTATTTTTATATAGCTACTAGGAATGTTCGACATTATTGGCCTACCGATATTATGGGCCGATACTGGCATTAAATCAGCATCGGCTTTTTGGGCCGATATTTTGAAAAATGAAATCTTGCATGATTTCGTTAGTAAGATCTTGTTCCATAAGCAGCGATCCAGCATGTATAAAAGTCCCTGTTATTGGGGATTATCACGCTTACCGGAACTTCCCGGTATTTGGGCATTTCCTCTTCCGGGCCATTTTAACAACAGCCGTTCCTGCTTTGTTATACTGTTTAAATCGGATAAACTCCAAATATACTTAAGTTTTCATTCCAGACTGAAGTCATACTAAGGAAGAAGTGGATCAAAGCGATCGATTCGCCGCGGTGAAGGGCCGAACTTTATAATAAAACAACACACGTTTGTTTGTAGCCGGTGGGGCACGACACCGGCACTTCACAGCATGCTAGCATTAGCCAGCTAGCGTTTACTGATGTGCTTAACATTGTGCGTCTTAAAACACACAAACATCTGAAAATCGGATCTGTACCCCCCCCCCGTTTCCAGTGGAACAACTGGGGACTGCCAAGAAAGGAGACGCTTTTAGATGCTTGTGTGTTTTCAGCCGCACAAAGTTAGGCACGTCATCAAGCTGGCTAATGCTAACCTGCTAACACGACTGTGCAGACTGCCGGCTACAAACAAACGTGTGTTGTTTTATTATAACTGAAACTGCATCATATCTTTACAAAACTAACTAAAACTAACTAAAATGATTGCAGAAACATCCTTAGTTTTAGTCTTTGTAAATTAATATAATACATCAGCCTTTTGAGTTGATTTTAAATCTATTTCTATTTAACCTTTTTTCTTTGCTCTACTGGTTTTACGCCAAGTAACTTTCTGATTATTTTGATTGTCACACCAGGACAAACACCTATAATTTACTGAAAAGAAAACCCCAAAAAACTAAAACCAACACTGAAACTAATAAAAACTAAACTAAAACTAAAAATTTTCCAAAAATAGAAACTAATAAAAACGAGCAAATCTGCTCAAAAAACTAACTAAAGCTAACTGAATTGAAAAACAAAAAGTCAAAACGAAATAAAAACTGAAACTAATTAAAGATCCAAAACTATTATAACCTTGGTTCTCAGCAGAAAACTCAGAAGGTAGAAAGAAACAGATGTGGAGGAAAAGGTGAAGAACATCTGTGGCGGCTCTTTCAGACAACAGGGAACGGTAGCTAACAAAGACTTAAACTCTGATAAAGAGAAAAAGGTTAAATATCACAACGTGAACAAAGTTAACTGAAGAAAAAACTGAAAGATGACAAAAATATACATTTATTTTATTGTTACTGATGGAGCTAAACACATCCATGTCCCGGTGAGGGAAGTGATGGTCCTGAAGGGTCTGCTGGAGGTTTTTTTTTTTTCAATTGACTCATAACTTTTTTCTTTTTTGCATGGTCTGCTGTCGTGTCCAAATTATGTATGTATTTATTACTATGGGCATACAGTAATTATGATTTGTTTGCTTTGTGCCTCAACAGTAACTCTTTAAGTTACATGACTGCCTGCACTCACCAAAATATATTTTGGTATTTGTTGGGTCATTGAAATTCTTCATGAAACAACCAGTGGAAAAAAAAAAGGCCTAGTGCGTGCATGAGAACAGTTTCGACAAAAAACAGTCAAATCTAAACTCTCACTTTAATGAGACGACATCTGGAATCAGATTAAAGCCGAACCTTCACCTGAAGTAGGACTGGGTTCTGCAGAGCTCTCACAAACGAAGTTTAGGACGACTGTCTGGTACATTTGTCAAACCTGTAAATATCTTTGCTGGTGTAACAGCAGGAAGTCTCAGCATCCACAGATGTTTTTTATCTCCTCTACATAATAATGACTCATGCTTATTTGTAACAGACATGGAGCCTAATTTATGTCCAAACTTACAAAAACACTTGAGATAGACAGGTGAAAACTTAACTTTGAGCTCCAGTTTGAGATGGGCATATCGATACTCTGAAGTCAATACTTTGATATCAGCCAGTCAAAGTATTTTTTTTTTTTAATATATATATATATATATATATATATATATATATATATATATATATATATATATATATATATATATATATATATATATATATATATATATATATATATATATATATACAGTTCTACCCAAAAAATTCGAATATCTGGAAAAAGTTAATTTATTTCTATAAATCAACTTAAAAGTTCCAATTCACATATTGCATAGATCATAATATGCAAATGAATATTTTTCAAGCTTTTGTTTGTGTGGATGTTGCTGATTAGGACTTGCAACTTAAGAAAACCTCAAATTCAAAAACTCAAAAAATTAGAATATTGTGAGAAGCTCCAGTATTGTAGGTTCAGAGTGTCACATTCTAATCAGGTAAGTAATCCAAAACACCTCCATAAGTGCCCCGAGCCTTTAAAAAAGTCCCTGCCTTGGTTAAGAAAAATTCACAATCACGGGGAAGACTGCTGATCTTGCAGTTGTGCAGAAAACCATCGACTCCCTGCACAAGGTGGGAAAGACACAAAAAGTGATAGAAAAGAAGCTGGATGTTCTCAGAGTGCTGTTTTAAAGCACGTTAATGGACAGTTAAGTGGAAGGAAGAAGTATGGAAGAAAACGTACAAGCCGGAGGGCTGACAGCAGCCTGGAGAAGATGGTCAGTCTGTGATGACCTGGGGTCCATGTCAGCTGCTGGTGTTGGTCCTCTGTGCTTCATCAAGTCCAGCATAAATGCAGCCGTCTACCAGAACATTTTGGAGAGCTTCCTTCAGTGGACCAGCTGTATGGGGATGCAGACTTTATCTTCCAGCAGGACTTGGCACCTGCCCACACTGCCAAAACTACAAAATCCTGGTTCAACAACCATGGGATCAACATGCATGATTGGCCTGCAAACTCACTTGCGGGCCCAGCCAGACAAAATATCAGAATCGATTCTTTTATGAGTATCCCGGTGCCACTGTACAAATGGTACAGAAACGTGCTATTTGTTTTCACTTCTTAAAGGTACAGTGTGTAAAAAAAATCAAAGGTCAATGGTAGAAAAATGTGATAGGCTATATAATTCAAAACTGTGTTTCTATTGATGTGTAATTGCTGCACTATAATAGTTATGTGTTTATTTTCTTAGAATGGGTCATTTATATCTACTTGCTGAGGGGTGCACATATGGAGGCTGCCATATTTCTCCCACCATTTTTACTACGGTGTCCCTGAATGAACAAAATGGTGTGAAGTAAAAACCCTCTGAACTTTAACACTGCTGTACCAGCTTTGTTTAATCGAAGTTAGAGCATTGTTTGGGATAGGTAAAGCTTTGAAAGACATAAAAAGTAGATACTCATAGTACAGTCATAGCTCCATCTGAGACCACTGGATCCACTCACAGATGAAAACATCTTTATGTCTGGAAGAATTTTGGCCACTAACAGTCACTGTACATTCACAACTGTGTTTGGAATATGAAAGCCGTGTCTCAAACCGCACTCTTGCCCGAGTGCACTGGAATTCAGTGCGTAGCGCGCACTGTGTACTTCGTCTGTAGTGCACACTATTATTGCTAAATGCTGACCCAAACAGAGCACTGCACTTACAGGAAGTGACAAACTAGCATTGTCCGCTAACGTGAGCTAACTCTACTGAACCAGTATAACCGCGGCCTCAAATAAATGACAAGGTCATAACTGTCATCAGGGAGTGAACAGCTTGGTAGCAGGCCACAGTATACATTAGTAATTGTCTAAATCATTTCATAAACGTTACTTAAATCAGTACAATACGTTCTCCGATGCAGCAGGGGTCGCCACCGCTTCGTTCACCACCATTAGTCAGCTCTGAAAGCAGTTTGAAACTCCTGCCTATTCCACTACGTCAGCAAGATGGCGTCCGTTTAGTGCGAGTAGTGTGCTTCGTTTTGCACTTGCATCCTGGTACTTTCAGTGCACTAAATTTTCGTTTAAATGACAGCATGAATGCACTACACACTCAAAAAGAGTGTTTGAAGTGCTCAAGTTTGAGACACGGCTGAAGTCTTTTGAAAGAAAACATCTTTTCTTTCACATACCCAGTTTTCCCGCTAGATGTCAGTAATTCTTACACACTGTACCTTTAAAGTTTCAGGAAATGAAATTATGTGTGAAAGCAGCCAGATTCTAACTTCTATATCACATGATGGTGGTAGCCTATTAGATGTCATGATGATGATGCTACCGTTAGTGATGTTTTGGTATTTTTCAGTGCTTTTAATGCAGGTTATTGCACATTGTGTTGGTGAATTTATAAAATTACATTTTAAATTTGAACATTTTCCACTGAATAAATTTAAATCTCAACTTAAGTTTTTTGATAATTGAAAGTTTTTAATCTTATTTTTAATTTACTCATCAAAATCATTTGTTTTAATAGCATTTCTTTCCAGTACTTCTGTTCTCAAGTTTTACTTTATTTAATAATGCCCTTGCATTCAAGATATTAATGCATACTGCACAATCATGTGTTTTCTTTAAAAGGGACAAAGTATCAGGATCAAACCATAAACTACTGGTATCAAATTGACAGGAAAAATTTGGTCTCGACCATCCAAAAGCATAACTGCTGAAGTCGTGTCTGCTTGCTGGTGTTATTGTGCCTCCTGGTGGACAAATATTTGGATGATTGCACCAGTAGCACAAGCCTGACATCATCTTTCCAGGATCTACGTTCACATTCACGAACAAACCCAGCATTCAGCTGAAGGACGACAGGACAGCGAGTCTCATTTACCTTTTACTGATATTGAAATCAAATGGACAATGAACACACAAGGTCAAGCTGACTAGTATCTAGTTCTCATTGAAACCACAACTGTCTAATTTCAGTGACATAAATGCTTTATATACTGTATATATATTGCCTTCTGTATATGTACATAGGTACACACATATGAGTACATACACACACTGCTGAGGTTTAACACATACAAACAGGTGACATCTTGCAATGACTGGACTTTGTTCAGGTCTGACCGGAGAGGGAGAGGCTTTCAAAAGAAAATGCATAGATTGAAAAATATAACATGCCACAAGCAGGCACTACACACAGGTCAAAGTACACACACTGAATCTGAAGTTTGGTCCTTAGAAAAGAAAAAGAGAACATGAGATATGTCGGAGGTCAAAATGTGAATAAAACCACTAGATTTTATTTAACCCTCGGAGGTTGACAATATAAGATACAACACAGCATTATACGAATGATGTTGTTTGGGGGAGGCATTCGAAGCAGGATGTAGTGTAGCTGTAGGCCCAAACAATCATCATTCCTTCCCTTTTAGTGTCCTGACTCACCACCCTTACAGTAAAATGCAGACCATAAGACCTGGTGCAAATCTAACTGGTCTTGATAGTTTTCTTAAACAAGGGCGAAACATTACGAGGTCACGGTTGGTCTGCTGAAGAGGTGCACACAGATCAATCTTTCAGGGAGTAGAAATGGTGAGCAGGTACATCAATGCTAATCTACAGTCCTGCCATGAGGAGACAGAAGAGGGTAAAAGGACCACTGGCTATTTCCTTCCACTGGGGGGGGGATTAACAGGGCAGTTCGTGGCAAACAGATGAGAACAGAAGGGATGAAAGTCCCTCGTCCTTTAAATACAAATGGTGTGATCTGCTGCTGGGCTGGTGTGTGGTGGAGAGAGGATGATATGGAATGATGCCCGTCGCCCCCGTCGGTGCCTAGCGGACCAGCGGGGACTGCTTCAGGGAGATGAGGACAGAGCGCATGCGGGACACGTCTTTGGCCTGCTTGCTGGATTTGGGGTTGAAGTCGCAGAGCCGAGCCACCCGCTCCCACTCTGTTCCAGGGTTGTTCTCATCCAGATCTGAAATCATGGCTTCCTCAGCCGCTCTACACGCAACACAGAACACGGAGTAGAGGACAGTCAGTGGAGGAAGCAGCAAAACACACACACACATATATACACAAAAACGGCCGTGAGAAAGCCCTCTGCTGAGCGCCAACACACAGATCTGGGCCCTTCATCGGTTCTCATTTATACAGTTCATTAAAAATGCTCTGATGTGAAAATTAGTCGAAATAGTTTTGAACTGGGTTGGTCTTCTAGTTCAGCAGAGTCTACCTCGGGCCAGGACGGTCCAATCACCACATAGAGATAAAACCATCTGATCTGTCTATACATCCACAAAGAAATAACCTGCTTCAGTACCTGCAGCATGCCCCCACCTCTACGTACATTAACTACAGTCGCCTGCATTTTAAAAACATAACATACACAACACTTAAAAGTCTGAGGAAAATAAGGTTTGAAAAGAAATAATTTAAGGTCTAATAAGCACTTTCGGTTGGTTAAAAATGCAGTTCTGTACAGAACTGGGGGTGGCCCACACCCTTAAATAAGCTTGCCTTGTGCTTGTGTATTTCCTAAACAAGTATAGGGATAAGATTCTCATCCGCATACTTGTTCTTGATTAAAAAATGGCAAGTTCTGTTTTTTTAACCAAGCCCAAATGAACTGGAAGCACTGCTGGGCTTTAGCCATGCATTTTGCTGTGGCAGAAGAGCAGGCTTTTTAGAGTTGGAGCAAAGAATGAGTTGCCTTCAATTTGATGTGTCGGTGTGGAAAAAAAAAAAAAAACTGACATAAAAAAAAAAAATCCACACAGCAAAAAGACTTGAAAAAGATACAAATAAGATTTAAAAAATGGGTCATCACTGCTTTACAAACAGCAAGTCTAAGATGCAAACCACAGATTTTATGTCCTCATCACAGCCACTCACAGACGAAGTACCACTGCCATACCCAGTTTCTAGTGCTGGGAAAAGATATCGATACACTGAAATATTGCGATATTTTCAAATGAAGATTTCATATTGATATTTAAAAATACTTTATTGATCCCATTAGTGTGCCAATTAGGAAGTTCGTTCTCTACAATTAACCCATCTCAGGTTGGACCTGAGAGTAAATGTGAAATGATAAATAATGAATTTTCTATATAAATAATAAATAAAATACATTTTATAATAAAATAAAATTCGATACTGATTGATTTTTACCAACGAGATTTCATAAGAAGACAATGAAATCTCGCGAGATTTCACGCAAACCCGCCAGATCTCGTAGCAGAACCACGAAATCTCGCGAGATTTCACGCAAACCCGCCAGATCTCGCAACAGAACCATGAAATCTCGCGAGATTTCATTAGTAAAATAGATAGATACCGCGTCTTTAAATATCGATATATCAGCAAATTAGGGATGTCAAAATTGCTCCAAAATGATGTTCAAATATTTGCTCTAAAATAAAACACATAATTCAAATATCCATTTGAGCATTATGCTAACAGGAGGACAAACTAATCCAAGACATAACTTGTTTAGATATATTTTACTTTTATTTCAATGTTAACATCTTTAACAATGCCCAGGACATATCAAAATTATCTTGCTACAGTCGTCGTGCCCCCCCGTTCGTTCATTAAATTTAATGAACGAACATTGAATATAATCAAACCAGTGTAGCAAATGTAGGTTTAATGTAATAGGCTATTTTCCCCGCTGTTTATTCAATATTGGAATATTAATTTTCACATCAAAGTCTCGGATTTTTATCAATATTTGAATATATATTCTAATTTAAAATATTCGTTGACAGCCCTACAGCATATGAAAATATCTCAATATTTCAGTGTATGCATTTTTCCCACCGCTGTTTCTATTTACACATTTTTCCCTTTTTCTAGCCTCCACCCTGCCTCTAAACACAAACACAGCTACAAACTAAAACACAGAACAAAAAAGCAAAATATGGGACGAGAAGCTAATGAACATTCACGGTCACGACCAATGCTAATACACAGGGAGCTAAGAGGATGATGACATCACAGGGGAGGGGAATTACACCTGACTTCTAGGCAGTGGATCTAACTGACGGGCAAATAAACTAGTACACACACAGTCACAAATCTGCATCGACCCCCTGAAAAAAATATTACGTATTTGGAGGTTCTGGGGTTTTATGTTTTTACTTAACTGGTCTAGGCGGTAGCAAGGATGGTTAATGTGTGTGCTTTAAAGGTGCATAGGAAAAGAAAACAGGGAGAAACAGTTTCACAAGTCAGAATTCAGAAGAGCGAGAGAAGGGAGAGAGAATGAAATAAAAGACAGCAAAAATGAGCCAGTTGCAGATGTTGAAAGCCAGCATGCAAAAGCAACAATTTTTTTTCCTTCTCTCTATAAAAATCAAGTGTGTGCAGCCTTTGGTTATTTCATTACTTTTACTTTAGTCAGATATTCCTGGTTTAAACAGCTTTCACGCTTTAACTTCAGCGTGGGAGGTGACATTTGCACAACTCGAGCCCCACATGGTCTTTTTTTAAAAATTATTTTTATTATCTCCGTTAGCATGTAAGGAAAGCTGGTGTGATTCAGCTTCATCCTGGAAGAGCTGAGAGAAAAACCAAAGGCTGCACAGCTCAAGCTATCAGACAGCTAGCTGGGCATATTAGCATGTCATCCTGTAAGACAGCAGTAGCTACAAAGCAGCTAAAAATGTCTAGGTAAGAAAACAATTTGAGTTTGAAGCAGTTGAGTATCTGTGGGATAATAAAACAGCAACAGCTAGAAATAATGGAAAATGTTCAGTTGGATCTTATTGTATCAGAAGTGACGACATTAGGATGTTACACTAAATCCAGTTCTAAACCATTTAGTGTTACCTTGCAATTTATCACATACCGCATCAAATAAAAAGACTTAAAGATAAATAAAACTTAATAATAAGCCATTTGGAGCTTATAAAAGAATATAAGTATCAGTTTCAGCCCCTGATAAACGTCATCCCTTTTGGTGTTGAGCCCAATTATTAACACACAACTGCTTCAAACAGATCTACTAGCATGCTAAACCTAAATAACTTCTGTCATTTGAGAAAACAACATTCATAAGACATTAAAAACACTGTGAAAATGTACACAACACAAGCAAATGTTAATAGGAGGACACATATGGGTTGTATTTGACTAGATGACTCATAGAAAAGATGGAAATTAGTGATAATGATAAAAGGAAACAGTCATGAATCAATGAAAGTAGTGTTACAGGGTGTGACTGAGGATTTTGTCAGCTGTGTAAATTAGAAGTAGACCGACAGGATGTGTACGTGCAGATATGACAAGTGCTGTTAGCTGATTACTGTTTAAAAATATAAAAGCTATTTAGCTTGCTTTTAAAACCTGTAGGCAGAATAATAAATGGGCACTTTTCATGGTGTGGGGAATTGTCTGAAAATCTAAAATCGACGTGAAAACAGAAGGAGTTTAAAGTCTGTAGTTCCTTTCAGGCGTCCGTTTGGTGCTGAAGGACTTCATTAATCATCTGCGTGACCGGTGAACAAATTTCCACTGATAAGAGTTTACAAAACCTTCAAATCAGCCAAATGAAAGAATCGGTCTACCTCTGATGCAACTTCATGCACTCGTTCATTTTAATGAAATATTCTGACAAGCATCTGCTCGCATGACATGCAGACACGTGGAGTTAAAATGACAGCAGTTGTCTTTGGGGAAGAAAAATAAATAAAACTACAAATTACAGGCTGTTAAAATGATGAAGGTGAGACATGGCAACACAGGAATGTGATCTAATGCCCTAACTAATGAGATGAATATGGTGTCAGTGGATGGAGGGAACAAAAAGACAGGAGGATGTTAGTTGAAGCGACATACACATAACCAATGAGCTCAGAGAAGGGCTGCTTGTAGAAGTCTTCGTCCAGAACCCTGAACAAACATCCGCCCAACGACAGAGCAGCAAGAGGGCAGGAGAGAGGAGAGAAAGTAGTAACAGGGAGGAGAGGATGGAAACACAAGTGTTATTAGTTACCACAGCAAAAAAGGTCAGGCTACAGTCAAAGGCTCCGGTTTGGGAAGAGGCTGAGTGTGCCCAAGTCTAAAATAATCAGCTGGCTCTCGGCTGACTGCACTCATCCTCATGGAAATGATAGAACATGTAACACCTTGAACTCTATCGCAAAAACAAATACTTATGTGAGAGAAAAACAATTAAATAACGTCACGGTTGATATGTCCATTTTCTAAATTAATCAAACTGTCATTATCCAGTATGCTGCTGCTGTTTATGTAGGGTACAGAGCAGCAGACCTGCCGGCCATGAGGAAAGTCTTGGAGGTACCATCACTGACAGAAAAAAGCAGCTAAAAAACAGACAGAGCAAAAAAAAAAAAAAAAAAAAAACCCTGACAGTTGGATCGTATATGAAGGTCAGGAATCTAAACAAAAACAGAATAATCTGCTCTTTCACTTTAACAGCGAGGATGACCTTGAAGAGCACGATTCTTGCAGGTTCCATTAAATTAAAGGAATAGTACACCCACAGAATGATCTGTCTTCATTTTCTACTCACCCTCATGCTGAGCAAGACTCCGCAGCACTTTTTTAATATCTCAAATGCAGCCAGAGATCTGGGAGGTTTTAGTTATCCACCGACTTTCATATAATGGAGTCCACCTGCGCTCAAAACAAAAAAAAAGTCTATAGAAGTCCACAAAAACTTGGCAATAGTCCTCCACACTGCTCGTGTAATGCAATCCATGTGTCCTGAGTGAACAGCGTCCATAATTTACTCCAAAGGACATCATTTAGTAGATCTTTATATTTAAACAGTAGAACATCACACTTCCTCGATATGAACTCGCATGGACGCGCAGCACTACGGAACAGACGAGGGCGAAGTTAGCGTCTCCCAGAGTTGGAAAAAGCTTGATTAGTCATTTCCGTCCTCGTCTGGCACACGGTAGAATGTAAACAGATGAAAACCAGACTTTCTTCTTCTACGCTTGTATTATCAGCAGAGTAGGCGCTGAAAGCACGCTCTCGCCTGGTTTGGTCTGCCGTGGCCTTGAGTCTCGTGAACTCGCATGGACGTGCAACCCGGATGTACGATGTACGACTGTTTCGGCTATAAAAACATACTAAATCAGTGTTTCTTAATCCTGGTCCTCAGGAACCCCTGCCCTGCTGGTTTTCAAGATATTCCTACTTCAACACACCTGACTCAGATGAAAGGCTCGTTAGCAGCTTGCAAAGAAGTTGATGAGCAGTTGAGTTGATCTGAATCAGGTGTGGTGGAGTTGGAAACCTGGAATACATGGAGGGCAGGGGTCCCTGAGGACCGGGATTGAGAAACCCTGCTCTAAATGATGTGGTTTCCAGTAAATTAAGGACACTACCCACTCAGGAAAACTTGGATTACATTGGACGAGCAGTATGGAGGAATATTGACAAGTTGTTGTGGACTTTTATGACCTTTGTGTTTCGAGTCCCGGTCACCTTCACCCCCCCCCCCCGGCTGCATTTGAGATATTAAAAAAGTGCTCCATCCTCTTGCTCAGCAAGAGGGTGAGTAGAAAATGAAGGCACATCATTCTGTGGGTGTACTATTCCTTTAGATTTAAGACCTTTAAAAGACTTTAAGACTGCTATGAATCTAATTTAAGGCCAACATGACGCATTACCAGAAACATTTAAATGAACTATTTTTTTTAAATTAATGTAGTAATTATGATAATGTCCACTCTAAAAAGTATACATGTTCTGTAAGACTTTATATACATAAATAATCATCATCAATTATAATAATTATCTATTTTTTAATATTATAATAATATTATTATTAGAATAAGTTAATAATCTGCTCGTAGGTGTGCGCTTAAGGACTGTCAGCAGCTTGTTGCAGATCAACAAAAAAAGTGTAAAAGTGGGTCGGTCTGCTGGTGAGGCACCTACGTAAACCAAAATGATTTGTGCTCAATCAGAAGCCTCTCACGCCGTTTATATTAATACAATAAACAAAGTGATTAGTCGATAATCAAATCTGTAAAATAACGTGCTACCCCACTATATCAGTTTGTGGCTTCGTTCCCATGTTGCCAGGAAGTCGGTACCTGTTATTGGTCTTAGTTTTCTCCAGCTGCTCGTTCTGCCTGGCATGCCATTCCTCCAGCTCCACCTTGGCCTTCTCCTTCCACTCAGACTCCTGCTTGCGGGAGTTAGCATCTGCACAGGGAGATGATGGAAGACAGGTGGACAGTAAACAAGAGAAATAATAAACAAGACAGACAAATATATTGTTTACATACATTCATTGCCATGCAAAAAAGTCAAATCTACCACTGTAGAGCAACATCAGCACCCAATCACTCCTCACTCAGCTGAAGAATGAAGATGGAGCAACAGGGAAGGACGAGGATCAGAGGAGGAAGAGGGGAACTTGTGATGTTTGTGGTAGGGCTGTGCAATCCATCGAAATTTGATCGTGATTTAAATTTGTGTGTCAAACAATCTCCAAACTCAAAATGGAGTTGAAACTTTTTTTTTTCTTCCATTTTTCTTGGCACAATTTCTGAAAGTTATTCTGAAGTTAAAGTTCATTTCAGTGGCTTCCACCCAGGCAATTTGTTGGGCGTCTTTAACAAAAATGTTAGATCTGGAATGTTCTAGCATTGCAAAGACCAACAAAGTTTATTTTGGGAAATTTTTTTAAATAAAAAGTATTTTATTTTTAAAAAAGAGAAATTGCAGGACAGCTGGATACATCCTTTATTTTAGATATATGTGTTTTTTTAAGCATTTTGCATTAATTTAACATTCAAAGTATATTTATTTTACTCATTTAATGTTTTATACATTGCAAAACTGCTGTAAGATTCATATTTGCAGCCTACTAGAAGTGCTAAATTAATGCATCGTGTAACTAGAAAATAATCCTTTAATCGTGATTTCAATATTGGCCAAAATAATGGTGATAATGATTTTTTTCCATAATCGAGCAGCTTTGGTTTGTGGTGAGATCCGATTCTGGAGATGATTTTTCTGTGTCTTGTTCAAGAGTTCAGAGACAGCTGAGAGAGGAGACAGACAACTTTCACTTGTGTTTCTGGAGCCAGTGAAATAAAAATGTGGGGTGGATAAGTTATTAATTACTGCATCAGGGTGGAAGAACAGAAAAACAAACAAAACTGCTGGTTTGGAATCGATCACTTGGCAAATATGCAACCTTACATGTCATGTCTGAGAGGACATTAATCCATCATCTTTCCTGCAAGAAACATCTTCCAGCCTGTACCAACCTAACACCTCCAGCCTCTCTCTTTGCTCCTCCCTCCATTTGCGGAGACTTTCAGGTTCAGCCTGCAGTCGATCTGCATTGGAAATTGCTGCATAGGCATCTGATGGACCATTACTTTCCTGCAGAAAAAAAAAAAAAAAAAAGCAGTTAACTTTTATTTACATAAACATTTCTATCAGTGGTATTTACCAACAAGCCGTCATCCTGATGTATTAATTATTTCTCTTCATAACTGTCTGAAAGTTGCATTTAAAATCAACTCTTCTCTCATTTCACATAAGCTCACTTTTGTTCTTAAAAGTGAGCTTCACCATCAGAAATCCTGACGGTGCAAAAAGGAAGAAATGTTGCAATGACAGCACAGGAAAAGGAAGCTGAAGTCACCAACAAGCAGCGACTCAACCCTCAGAGTTTCATAATCAGGGCTCTTGCAGGTTTCAGCAAGTTGAATTTAGAACTTTTAAGACCTTTATAAATCAAATTTAACACCAACATGATGCATTTTAAGAAACATTCAAATAATCCCAGACAGTCAAAATAGGACTTGAGAAAAATGATAATATTACAGGATTTGCAATTTATCAATCTTGATAAATCACATAATAATTGCACCAAAAAATAAACTAAAAAAAGGATTTCAGTGGACGACTGAATTGAATAATAGACACAGCCATTAATATTGTTAACTCAAGTGCAACTCAAAAAAAAAAAAAAAAAAAAAAAGTATCTAATTGTAAATCAATTTAAAAAATTGAAAAGAAATTGAAAATACCCCTTGTAGCTATCTGAACCTTTTAGAAAGACGGACAGAATCAGCCTCTGATATTACTTGGTGTATTCTATGTGGCCAATACTCCTCAGAAATGAATAAAAGTAAAAAATTAAGACTTTTCTAGATCAAATTCAAGACCTTGAATGAAAAAAAATGGCCTTTTTAAAGACCTTTTAAGGCCTTAAATTTTAAATTCAGAATTTTAGACATTTTTCGACTTTAAGACCCTGCAAGAACCCTGAATAATGGAGTGCATAGACAATATCATTTTCCATGAGAGATTACATTCCATTTAGTTATGTTTAGCAAATATAATCATTCGGGATGTATGATAATTATTGTGTCCATGAATATCGGAATAACAGGAAATCATGACGTCATTCCAATAAGTCCAATATCATGATAACTTGCCCTGATAACTTACGTCCCATACAGTTGGAATTTTTAAGATCAGACATGCTGAAATATATCGGTTATCAGTATCTGTTTTTAAAAATGGTTATCGTGCATCCCTAACAATCATTAAAGGTAGAGTCCGAAGTCCCTCCAGCGTTTTTGTTTGCAAACAGCAGCATTCAAACTGAGCACTCCTCCCTCTCAGGCTAAGAAGCAGGTTAAGAGCTCAGAAGCGGGTAAAAGCCAAACTAATATTAAGCTCTTACCTTTCCTCCGCGTTTTTTTCTTTTTTTTTTCCTTCGAGAGTTCGAGTGACTGGCGTCTGCTCCAATCATGAGCTTATTTCCACACAGCGTCATGCTCTTAGCTCTGTCATTGGCTGCCGATATAACCAGAAATCTCCACCCAGAAACGTCCCGACCAGACCAGAACAATACAAAAGAACGAATTACAGGCAGGGGGAGAGAGAGTTGCATTAAAACGCACCACAGCATGGGAGTAGAAACCCAAAGGAGCGGTTTGAGACGGATTTCACTTGCTCAAGTCTAACGTTTTATCTTCACGGGGGGAACTTCGGACTTTACCTTTAAGCTAATGTGTATATATTATATATATATATGTGTGTTTTCATTGCCTCAGGAAAACAGTGTATAACAACTATATCAACAAGTATCTGGAATATGGCAACATTGCTAAAAACATCATGAAACACATGCAGATAATCTAAAAGGGTTAAAATGCCTTTCTGCTTATTCAAAATTTACTGAAGAGAAATATCAACTTCATGTGCAGAATTTATGGACACACTTTGACAAACAGTCTTTATGCTGCTGAGCTTTAGCTTCTCTACACAATAGATGATTAGACAGTTTGGATGCACTCTCATGTTACCTCTGTGTAGTCATTTAAACCATCTTAAAAGTTGGCTTCCTTGAAATATGCAAGTACGGATTTTTTAAATCAATCTGTAACACTGGCAGATCTGAACAGCCACAAGTTTGTTTTCCCATAATTACTGTCATAATGACTGATTAAGGAAATAAAAACAACTACAAAATTACAGTTTGTATGTCAACAAATAGGACCACACACACACAAGTTGAGACAACAGAAATGTTTTCTCCTCCCAGTTGACAATGTAGAGGGTATCTATTATGAAAACAAAAACATCACCATACCAAAACAACAGTATCAAGAACCAGATAATCATTTGTGTAGTCAGCAGCAAGAGAAAAAACAAGTCTGAATAATCAGAAATTACACAATAGAAATGTCATCTAGGGATGACAATACCCTGGAGTCAACACTTCGATACCAGCCAGACAAAATATTGGGATTGATACATTTTTGAGTATCGCAATACCACTGTACAGATACAAAACATGCCATTTGTTTTCATTTTTAAGAGTTTCAGGCAATGAAATGATGTGAAAGCAGCCAGATTCTAGCTCCAGTGTCACATGATGGTAGTTACCACCATCATGATGTCATGATGCTGCTGCTAGTGATTATGAAGATGTTTTGTTATTTTTTAGTGGTTTAATGCAGGTTATTGGGCATTATGTTTTGGTAAAATCTATAATACTACAATTACATTTCATATTTGAACATGTTCCACTGAATAAAAAATAATCTTAACCTGTACTTGAGTTATTTAATAATTAAAAGAAGTTTTTAATCTTACTTTTGTTTAATTTCTCTTTTAATACAATTAATTATTGTTTTAAAAGCATTTTTTCCAGTACTTCTGTTCTAAAGTTTTACTTGCATCCAATATTGCTCTTGCATTCAAGATATTAATAAAAACTGTACAATCATGTGGTTTTCTTTGCAGGGACTAAAATTACTGGCATCGATATTGATGAAAAAGTACCATAAACTACTGGTAATGTATTGACAGGAAAAATTTCGGTATCACCCATCCCTAATGTCATCATCATTAAAGGATAAAATAACATCAAATTAAAATTAAAGTTAAGAACATTACCCCATGGAGATCTCCATTGATAGCACCATCTGAAAAACAACAGAAGACAAGAGCAGTTAGAAATAAGCTTCATTAAAATGCCACTAAAAACAGAGGCACAGGCAACTTCAACCAATTTTTGTGGGTGCTGAAGTACCCCTAAATTAAATCCCATCACCCCTAAGATTTGAGCGATTTTTCTATACATTTTAAAGTTGTACTTCCGTGGTCATTTAATTAATATTTCTGTGTTCTCCATTATTATTGAATGCATTCTGCATCGTTTCTGTTTAAAAAAACCTTCTGGTTGCTTTGTATCCAGCTGTATTTGTATACTAGAAGAGAGGCTTGTGGTCCAACTGCAGGCTTTTCCGGGTCCTTCTCATGAATTTCCGTCTGATTGGCTGCCTGCCATCAGTGTATGAAGGAAGCTCCGCCCTCCGCTCTTATTTAGTTACAGACAGGAAATAGAGCCGACAAACAAGTTTGTTCCGCCATGCTAACAAACAGTTAGCTAATTAGCTTCTCAACTCCGAAGCTACAGTCGTGCCGTCTTTACTTCTAGTGTGTAGTGGAGGGTTACCTGCCTTCCAATGGACAGATAGAAACCCCACGTGGGATACGCTATTTGCAATGTTACGTAGAAGTGCAAGGCTGTTCCCGATTCGCTCTTTTCTTCGTATTGTTTCTGTGATGAGAAAGCACAGCCGACTGGGGGGAACGCAACGCTAGCAAGTCAGCATGTGTAAGTAAACAAGGGGAAACCCTCCGTATTTCAGAAGGAGCAAGTTAAATGGGTTTTCAGTGGAAGGAGGCCTTTAAAGACCCACAACGTAACTTTTAGACCTTCAATATATGCGTAGACCAACATTCATTAAGCGCATTTTTGAGCAGTCACTGCCCAGAGGCGTCCTGAGGCTCAGAAACAGCAGTATGTAAGTTTTCCATCCAGGATGCGACCGTGACGTTGCAGCCGACTATTAGTGTGGACCGCTTCACTTACTAGCAGAAGGATATGAACCAGATATGAACACGGCGGGTGTTTTGAATGGGCATCATGTCAGATTCGGTAAAGAAATGCAAGAAAACATGACTGGAGGAAGAGAGAAAAAGAAAGAGGACGCGACGGCACAAGAGTGAAGATAAGATGGTCTTTTACTGGCTGGGGTGAATCACAGTTCAGGTACGATGCAAGATGAATGCTAGTTTAGCCGCCGATAGGGGGCGCATCACTGAGAAAACTGCTAAAAGTTTTCATTGTGTATCTATCTTTGTGTTTTTTACTAACATGAAAATTGTAAAGAACCACTTTGTTGAAATGTAATATTTTCACAACAAAAATCCAGCAACCCCCCCACTCCTCAAAAATGGTTTGATCCCGCCGACCTCACATATCTCAGATAGCAGCAATAATAGCCTAACTTTGTGTTTATGATAAATATTCTAAATGTAACTTTGGAAAACTGTTAGAATCTCCATAAATAAGGAGGATAAATGGGGTTGTGATGGATCTGGTTCACCGCTTAGACACAACACCTGAAATAAGCTTCTCTCATCCAGATAAAGCTGAATTGGGATTATTAACTCATTCACTGCCATTGACGTCTATAGCCGTATACAGCGGGGGAAAAGTATTGAACACGTCAACATTTTTCTCCAAAAATATATTTCTAGTAAAGCTATTGACATGAACATAATCTGGTGACAATCTGGCGACATCTGGTGAAAATTTCAATACTTTTCCCCGCTAAATACGGCTTTAGACGTCAATGGCATTGAATGAGTTAAATAGCTGCAGTAACAACTTTGTTTCTGGACGCTGGATGATAATAACTTAAATCTAAGGCTGGAAAATGATCAGAAACTTTATAAATAAGGAGGAAAAAGTAGGTTTTGGTGGATCTGGTTCACCATTGTTACAAGAAAGAAATATGCTGGAAACCAGCTTCTAGTCAGACTTTCCCAGATAGTGTTTTGCTGATCTTTCACAAATGTGGGAATGAAATTGTGTTAAACTGGACAAAACATTTAAATCTATATTACGGGCAGCTCTCTGGGTGCTCTGCACCCCTAAACCTCTAATCCTAGAATGGCCTCTGATTATAATGTCTAATTTGGATAAATGGTAGTCCTCTAATTTGTCTAAGTCGGACAGCTCCGAGTGTGACAGGTCAGCATTTCTATCTAGGAATTGCTACAACAGCCAAGAGGAAATGAGACATTCATGGCCAAAGGTTGTTAAGTTGCATGGATTTCCTCTTCTGTCTGTACCATTAGCTCGTGAATCACTAGCTTGTGGATCACTGGACACAAGTAACCAAACTGAACCGAAGGCTAAATGAATGACACGGCCAAGAGCGGTTGGGCTGATGTTATCGGAAAGCTTAACTCATTTAAAAGTCGTTAGCAAATAGTGTAATCATCAAACACGATGCTATGAGGAATCATTCCAGGGTCTCCTTTTATATGTTAATATATGACTTCTAGAAATCGCCTACACAGGTTAATGTTGACTAAACACGACAGTTAAATCTGCTAGCACGGCTAGCATTAGCTAAAAACGCACAGACTTCGGTGTCACGTTACCGTAGATGTTCAGAAAACATCTATCATTTAGCGTCTTATATGTTCCCAAATTAGTGATAGCTGTTCGGGTAGAATGAGACAGGGAGGAGGTAAACTTTCTGTGCTAGACACAGCCATGTCGCACCGTTAGAGTCTCCCAGCGACGAGGGCACCTCTCCGCTGTCCAGGATGCTGAAGCCCTCGTCGTTTTCAATCCCCGCGATTTCGCTCTCTTGCTGGGCCAGAAAAGCAGCAGCAGGATCCTCCTCCGAGCCGACGCCGTTTCCAGCGGCGGGCGCGTTCAGCATGTCAAAATCATCCATGGTGAATGTGTTCACAGAAGGATATGAGAACCGGAGAGCAGGTGTAGCAATCCACGGGATACGATCAGCTCAACGGGAAGAAGGGCGAAAGGAGGAAAAAAAACATGACGTTAGCAAAGCGGAAGTTGAACAGCAACCAATCACAAATCGGGATTGACTACTGATGGTATTTATAACCAATCACACAACGACTGCCTCAAAATCGGACCAATGGAATCTTTGAATTTTTGCACACGGGTCCCATGACCTACGTGTAGTGCAACTGTCAGAGGTGTAAAAAAATCCGCAGTCTCAGGAATTTAAGGCAAAATTTGTAAGATGTACGTTTAATTCTTGTAAAAATACATACAAAACCATATATGATTTTTTTTACAATCCAAATATAACGATACTTATGTTATTAAAACGGTTCTTCTGTCTTAGGAAGGTTTTTTTTTTTTGCCTTACAAGCTAGTGCCAGCTCTCATCACTACCTTATTGTTGCCAGTTCCATGCCAAATAGTTTTCTGCCATATATTATTTATTATTTGATTGTTAAGTTTTGATCCATTCTCTGTTTTACATGTCTTCAGTCCTCCTCGTGACTGAAGTCAAACAGCAGAAAAGGCTTTATACCAGCAATAGTTGGTCCTGCCCAAGAATAATATCCCACTGCTTAATAATTAACAGCTCTGACAGTCTCAAAGAGCTCAAGTGACAAGAAAGCACTCACCTGACTCACCTGGCAGGAAATGGATAGGTTTAAAACCTGAGAACAAGCTGAGATGGACTGTAATCACTTAAACTGTTGAAACACACATTACAAGAACACTGGAAGGGCAGACGTGTTAGTGTAAAGATGAGGAAATACTTTATAGTAGAGGATTCAAACATGTTTACTACATGTTTTATCTAACTACCGGTATGCTACTTGTTTTATTCAGTGTGATATCCAAGAGTACCAGTAAAAACATAGCTTCCAATGCTTTAAAATCCATTCATCCCGCTAAAATACTTGACAAATACTAGAAATGAGTCATGCCCTCAGGTATTAATTGCTGCAGTGACCATGAAAATGATATATGAGGAGAATTAGGGCTAAGCACTTTGACTTTAAAGCAGAATAGACATTAAACCAGTGGATATCTACTGTAAACTTACATTTTCTCAGTCCAAACATACATTTTTTTATTCCCTCAGGCTCTAAATGGGCTGTTTGACCACATCAGAGTTGATGAAGTGCCGCATCAGATAATTTGGCCTCAGTAATTATCCAAACCAAATCCTTCCAGAAAGGTATTAAAATGAGTTACGACAGTGAGCAAAGAGCAGCCAAGACACGCATGATTACATCCATATAGAACTAAATAAGAAAACAAGGTATGCAAACCTGCAGTTAGTCATGCATTATATGAACAGTCTGATGTCTTACTGTTGTTAAAATAAAATAAAAGAAAGTAATGTCTTTCAATTAAATGTGTCTCAACTTAGTAATGTCAAACTGAAATAATACAAACAGTGCAATTACTTTTGAAAACAGTAACTTATTTGACTTTATTCCACAGTTTCAGTATGACAAAGAAGACATTTTTACAATTAAAAAAGAAATCTACATTAGCACCTCAAAAAGTATACATTATACACTAACAAATCAAATCAAACTTTATTCATAAATCACCTTAGCAGCACAAAGCACTTTACATAATAAAAGAACAAAAATAATTTCTGGATAAAAGACTGTACATGCATATACACACACATATACAAACACAAACCTGATCACACTTACTCATGCAATTACACACACAGTGGGTGCTATTGTCATAATGTGTGTGAATAAAGGGTGTTATAACGCACCTATACAACAAGGGCTTGTAATTTAAAAGTAGGTCAGATAAAAAAAGAAGGCTCAGGACCATTAAGAATTTTTTTCACAAATTAAAGAACTTTAAAATCAATCCTGAAATGCACAAGAAGCCAATATGGCGATTTTTAAATATGTGAAATAATAAAGTTCTTCTCAGAATTGAAAAGAACTTCCAGGTTTCTCACATGCTAAGAAGGTTTAAAATGTTTCAGTTTTAGCAGAACAATCTCTCCTTTGTTTTCAGGACTGATAATTGAAACTACGGCCATGTCCTGGTTGAGCTGTAAGAAGTTCTCTGCCATGCATCCATTACTAAATATCTAAAATACAGTTTAAAAGGGTATTAACTGGCTTTAGGTCACCCGGAGGCGCAGCGACATAAAGCTGGGTATCATCAGCATAGCTGTGAAAATCAATGCCGTGTCTCCTGATGACGTCCCCAAATAGCAGCATGTACAGCAGGGCTGTCCAACTGTCATTCTTTTCAAAATTATGATTTTCTGAGTAATGTGAAAAGTTCTTTTGATATTTATTCATTGTTGCACTTCCCCTGCTGACCACAAATGACCATTGCATTACATTGTGGGAAGGGGTGACCCTGTCTGCAATCAGCTCAGATCTGGAAGCCCATGATCACAGAATAAATTAGAAGATTGTCAGATGTCAAAGATGGATCAAAGGCAGTGGCACACTGACAAGAAAAAGTTTAAAAGTAGTCTGGAACATGAGTACTTTTTTTACTGAGACTGATTTTAAAGCAGTATGCCAAATATTCAAGCAGAAAGACGCTGATTTCAAAGGAGTATTATCTCTGTCTATATATTTTTGGTCTCATGGAGGTTTGAATTTATGTTTTACCAAAAGGCCCATCTGGATATTCAGTAATGTCAGGCAGAAAAAAAATCGGGTTATTCGCTTTCCACATTACTTTGTATGAGGTTTTATTTTGGACAGTTATTTTATAGGGTGAGTATATTGAATTTCATATATTGGCCCTCCAATGTAAAGTATTTGGACACCCCTGATGCACAGACCAAAAAGTACTGGCAAAGTACAACTTCTCTGTACTGTGACAAAGAAGTTAAGACTACAGCTTTGTTTCTAATTTCCTTTAGAATTACACCAGTTGTAAAACCCTTACAAATCCAAAGATTTGCATCGTAGTGGTGCCTTTCTCAGCACATACGAAGCTGCCGTTGTGTTCCTGTGCATAGTAAAGGGAAATATGTGTGGAACAAGGTTCCAACACTTCCCTCTGGTGGTGTTTGAGCCCATGTTCAAGCACTTGTACTTGGGTGCAATGCAATTTTAACTTAGTTAGGTTTAATGGTTAACTTATGCTGGACACTGTGTATTCCAAGACTTTCTAACGATAAAGTTTTTACAATTTTTTCAAAGGGGATTATTTATTATCTTTTTTTTTTTTTCATTGTAAAAATCAAACTCATTTCTTTGCATACTGAATAACTGCCAAAATGAGTCCAGAGCAAGGAAGTATACAGGTACTTTAAAGTGGCATTTATATTGCAGTGAACATCCACACATTTTCTGTTTGAATCAAATTAATTTATTGTGAACATACAAAATATGTTACGTGCACCAACATCCCTAAATAAACTTGGATAGAAATTAATCTAAACATCAAACCTTGTACATAGAAAGCATGTAATTTATCTTTGAAAAGTTCAGTGGTAACTTAATAAATGAATAAAATCTGTTAAAGGAATCACCAACATGCTAATTATAATATTACAGCAAATAAAACACTAAAGCAGTTGTTGCCTTAATATACAATTAATGTCAGTTTGTTTTCTGCCTCAGATGGACATTACATGAATTTAATTAATGAAAAAACATGGAAATGTTGCATAACTGGTTAGGAACACATCTCAAAAAGAGAAACTTGAGGATCAAAATAAGATTTATATATAGAAAAAAAATAAAAAAGTATTTATAGAGAGCAGAAACAAGGCAAATATACAGGAAAATTTATTTGCAATTTGGTCACATTTGTTGATTTGTTTAAAATGAGAAAAAAAAAAGCCCTGCGGCTTTACTGAAACTCGACTTTGCTGTGGACGCAGAGTAAAAGAGGCTGACTTTCTGGTCCATAAACCAGACCTGGACCCATCATGTATCCAGGTTGTGATCTCGACGTAGCCAGATTCCAAGCTAGAGATAATGCATTCACATTTTTGTGAATAACTAAAGCAAAACCACTTTCACTGAGGTGGTCAACAGGCAGAAAAATGTTAAAATTAATTACACTTACACTCAACGTTGGCATGATGATTTGAAGACATCTTTCAGTTAGGCTTTAAAAAGCTTTCCTAATTATCACTATGTATCTATTGGTGCAGTATAGGCACTGTCAGTTTTTAGGTGCACTGGTGGGTGCAGTCCTTATTAAATTACAGCTGGGTCTAGAAATGTTGGGACACCAAGTTCCTTTTTTTGTTTACCAAAACATATTCAAGCTACATCTGTGAAAAAACAGGGACTTTTAGGGACGTTCAGCTTTAAAGTGACCATATCAAAATCTAAGTGTGGCATTCCCATTAGGAAATTATTTCTATAAACTCACTAGAGATGAACCGATCCGATTCTCACGAATTAGTTGGATCAGATATCGGATGAATGAGACCAATCGGGCATTCTGATCCAGTCATTTCTTTTTTTTAAATTATTATTAATGACATCATACACAGCAATACAGTTGTATGGAAGAGGTGGATTTTTTTCTGAGAACAAAGTTTGAATTCTGACTTTTTTCCATAACATTTAACACAAATTATTTTTTCAATATATATATATATATTTTTTTAATTTCCGAAAAAGTCAGAATTCTGACTTAAATCTTGGAATTCTGATAAAAAAAAACTCAGAATTCTGACTTTTCGGAAATTGGGAAAAAAAAAATTGTTTACTAGTAAATGTTCTAGAAAAATTTAGGAATTCTGAGATTAAAGTTAGAAGTTTGTGATAATAGTCAGAATTCTGGCTTTTTTCAGAAATAAAAAAAAATCCTGATTTTTTTCTTTTTTTTTAATGTTTTGAAAAAAAGTAATAATTCTTACTTTTTCCTCAGATTTCTGAGATTAAAGTAAGAATTCTGACTTTTTCAGAAACAGAAAAAAAAAAAAAAATCCTGATTTTTTTTTAAATGTTCTGAAAAAAGAGAATGAGATAAGTCGATTTTTCTCAAAATGTTTAACTTTTTTTTTTTTCTTCAGTGGTCCTAATCCTCTTCCGTACAGTTACACTGATCCAGTCACTTTAATTCTATGTTTGCAGCGCTGGTTACATCATCACGCAGAGCAGAGACGTGTAATTTAACAAATAATATGAAAGTACATTTATATGTGTGTCAATTTGTTACCTATTTCTTTAACAAGGCTGAATGTTTATGTCAAGTTTTATGCCTTCACTCACATGGGAAGGTATACGGTTCATTCATTCGTCAGTGTCGGATCAGTATTGGCAGATGCGCTCAGCCCAGGTATCGGTATTGGATTGGAAAAAACTGGATCGGTGCATCTCTAAAACTCACAGCGTGTTGTGAAGGGAGCCATCAGTGCAATTCAAACAGGCCACCCTTTGAAAAAACTAAAAGAGGAGAGAAGTGGTCATGTGAGATCAGCAACATAAGGCAGCCTGAACCTCCACAGAGGACAATTTGATTGGATGATTGTGATTTCGAGGCTCTACGAGCTTCTAAGAGCTTCAAGAATCACAAAAACACCAAACAAACTTGCAGCAGCCTTCTTTTGGCAGATGAAAACATAATAAACGGAAGAAAAGAAGTACAGGGAAAGCTTGACAATCTCAAGCATGTGTATAATCACCTTTAAAACAGAAGGAAGGATAATAGCACTGGCATGCATGGTTTTCAGTGGCACTTGTCCTGAGTGGTGTTAGATGACAGACACTGTGGTTAATTCTGGATATGGATATCACTTTGTCTCAGGTCAAACCAAATGCAGTGAGTTCATTGATCAGGGCTTCACTCTGCAGATGAACAACAACCAAAAGGCAGGAATATTCCAGTTTTTGAGGAGGAAAAGATGGAAAATTTCCAATGGTCAAGTTAATGACCTGATCTTCATTTCAATCAAGCTACATTTGATTTTCAGAGCAAAGACTAAAGGCAGGAAGTTGGAATGAAGACCTGGCTAAAGATCATTAACAACAGTGGGCCCACAAACAAACAAACAAAAAATACAGACACACAAAGAAAATACACAAACATTCCCTCAGTGCCTGTGAAATTAAAGCCCTTGTGCATGATAAAAAAAAAAGCAACTTTAATTTGTTTTGGTCAACGGCTATAATAAAAATTGAATCAGTGTCCTAATATGTCCAGAACCAACTGCAGATGCCTCAATATATCCTTCTTGTTGCGTAGTCTAACACCATGCTAGCAGCTCCCAGTAAGGCAGGCTCCTCCAGGTCTGAGGTGACAACTTTGATATTCTGGGCTGACAAGAGCGCCCTCTCCGAGATGACACGCTGCACTGGCGCCTGGTAGTACGAGGCCAGGACTCCAGACAGGATCACCAGTGCGGGGTTGACTATGTGGAGGATGTTTACGATCCCCACACCGAGTGCTGTGGATGCTGAAACAAGAAAACACAGAAAAGTTTGATTTAGTTTTGTTTCATATGCCATTCTTCATAAACAAAAGGAGGCGGATGTCATAAAGCATACAACTTAAAGTGCTGGTGACACGATTATCATTTCATGTAATGCTACTATACAATATTACAGCAACACTAAATGAGTGGCTCAGTGGAATTGTAAGTCAAACAGACTTGTTTTCACAGAAATATCTTAAGTTTTGTGAGTTTGAAAGGAGCTCTGCAACAGCGACTAAGAAAAACACGCTGCCATATTGAGACGTCAGCGGAAGATCTCGGTCGGCTTTTTTTTTTTTTTTTTTTTTTTAATTTACTCGGTCGGCTAACAACAAGCAACATGGAAGCGGTGGACGGTAACGATGATGGTCCCTGCCTGGAATTGATTTGTTTGGTGGAATCATCAGACAGTTCAGAAGAGTTAGGTGATGTTGAGGAATATAGAGGCATCACACCTTATAGATTTGAGCCTTACCAAACGGACTTCATGCCGAGTGAGCAAGACTGAAAGCAGGAGTGCCGGAGAAGATGACATGGTCATTGCAGCAGCAGAGGGAAACACGCGGCAGGGGAACACCGATTGGTATGTCTTTGTTATACATTACGATTAGCATTTTTTGTTGTTAGTGATTTGTTTATATAGTAATTTGTGAATAAATGTAACTATTTAAAAAACTGATTTTTAACCTCTCCACACCCACCTGGACACCAGCGCCCATTTAGCTGTGTTTTCAATTAACAACAGCAAGCCACTATATGGACATATACATGGTTATAAAGCTTAGATAAATACATAAATAAAAAGAAGCAACTGCGTCTCCCTACCTTTGAAGTGGATCCAGAAGCCATTTTATAAGTCCAATCTTCAATTGTTTACATTGTTTACAGTCCTTCTGTTCGTAAGTTCGTAAGGGTTCACCAATTTAAAGTAATCAAAAATATTTTTGATGAAAACGATTCCGTAGTGTGAAAATAGCCGACACACAGAGAAAAAAAAAAAATCATTTTTCACCGTCCAAAAAGTCCGCTCGTCACAGCTACACGGTTTGTTTAGTAACATCTTGCTACGACCCCTAACGTAGCTGTTGGGGTGTGCTTGTTTTCCTCACTCTCCTTCCTGCAAAACAAGTGTCCACATCCGTTGTAGTCTAAATTCAACCCTCGGACACTCCTTGTCTTAAAACAAGCGCTCTCAGTTTGGAATCCCATTCGACAGCGCTGACAGCACAGCTAAAAGTCCCGTAGCTGGAGACTTGAATAAACTTACGCCATTCTTATGAGTGTTTGGACAAAAACCTGCAACACAACGCGACGGCATATCTGTAACCTTTAGCCAGTAAAGCTAAAACAAAAGGAGAAACTGTTAGCAAAACCGCTAGCTCTCCAGTCAACAAGCTGGGTGTGCAGTCTTTCGCTGATGTCACATCCGGTTTTGTACTCCTGTGGTGAACAGCGCCACAGTCTGGTCAGAAAAGCAGCGATGTTTTCTAATAACTCATTTATGCAGCTGCGGTTGTTCATGTTACATAGATCATCATGAAGGACGTTTTGGTCTATAAAACATGGCAAAAAATGTTAAAATCGTGTCACCAGCACTTTAAAGGTACAGTATGTATCTTCCAAAGTCATCAGTACACGCTCCGATATGGCATAATCATGCCTTTCTCCCCTCATTCTCAGATGCAGTTTTTAGTAGGACTGGACAATTAATCGAATTTTGATCGTGATTTCAATTATGCCTTGTCACGATCATAAAAACACTGTAATTGAAAAAATAAGATAAATCCTGAGGTGAACAGACTGGTGGAGTTACAGGAAGCAAACTGCAGGGAGTATAGAACAGGAATGCATGCAGACTGGGTATTCATTTTTATTGCTATTATTATTTTATTATTTATTCTTATTTTGCTCCTTTCATTGTTTCTAATTTATTTCGCGTTGTGTTTTTTTTTTTGTTTTTTTTTTTAATATAATTATATTTGAGGTTGAGTTTTGGTGGTTCACTTCACAACACTTTAAAAAAAAAAAAATCAATCAATAATCATGTATATTAATCGTGATTTCAATATCAGTGAAAATAATCGCGATTATAATTTTTTCCATAATCGTCCAGCCCTAGTTATTAGGGAGTGGGATAAGAAAGGAATAAACTCTATAAAAGACCTCTATGTTAACAAACATCTAGGCTCATTTGAACTTTTACAAAAAAAATATGACCTGCCAAAATCAAACTTCTTTAGATATTTGCAGTTGCGTCATTATATTAAACAAAACATCCCATCATTTGACCCCTTGCCAGAAGATAATGCTATTTTTAAGATCCTTCTCGATTCGCCAGAAACTAAAAGTCTGATCTCAAAATTAATCTATATATTTTCTTGCAAATCTGCACAATCACGGTAAAATTTAAACAATTGTGGGAGGCAGATCTTAATATTATAATCCAAGATGAAATATGGAAACAAGCCTTAAATGATATTCATCATTGTTTGGTTAACGCTAGATTACAGTTGATTCAATTTAAGGACATATACAGGTTACATTACTCAAAGGTTAAACTCCATAAGATCTTCCCCTAAACTTCTCCCCTATGCGAAAGGTGCAAGAAATCAAACGGTACACTTGCACATCAATTTTGGCTTTGCCCCGAAATTCAGAATTTCTGGTGTTCAGTTTTTAGATGGTATTCTCACACACTGAAGCTAAACCTGGACCCTGATCCTGAAACAGTCCTGCTTGGCTTTTCTAACACACTTGACAAAATGGGTCAAAATGTTTCTATAGTAACATTGCTTATGGTATGATTATAGCAAAGAGATGCATTTTGAGAGAGTGGAAGTCTGACTCACCTCCTAAATTTGAAACCTGGCTGAGAGAATTTTTTTTTCTTTCTTATATATGTCCTTTTTTTTCAGTTATTATTTATTTATTTAATAGAATTACTTTCGCTATAATTATAGTTAAGTGTATTCAAGAACATCTATTTTGATATATTAGAAACGAATACTTGATTTTGTCATGTCAAATTTTTCTGTGCATTTCACTTTCACGTATTATGGTTGCCTTTTTAATTAGTTAGTATTATTACTGTTATTGTTATATGTGTGTGTTATGTATTACTTTGAAAACTGACAATAAAAATATATGGGGAAAAAAAAGGTACAGTATGTAAGAATTACTGACATCTAGTGGTAAAGATGGGTATTGCAAGAAAAGATGTTTTCTTTCAAATCACTTAATATTTTAAGCGCTGTAGTGAATGTATGGTGGCTGTTAGTGGTCAAAATTCTCCCGGACATAAATATGTTTTTATCTGTGAGTGGATTCAGTGGTCTCAGGTATGACTGTACTACATTACTGATCCCAAACAGTCTAACTCCCATTAAACAAAGCTGGTACAGCAGTTTTAAAGTTCTGAGGGTTCTCACTTCACACCCATTCTTTTTGTCCATTCAGGGACACTGGAGCAAAAATAGTGGAACAAATATGACAGCCTTCCTGCACCGCCCAGTAAGTTATATAAATGACTCATTCTAAGAAAATAAACATATAACAGCTATTCTAGTGCAGCGATTACACATCAATAGAAACACAGTTTTGAATTATGTATCACATTTTTCTAGCCTGGTACACCAGCCTGACTAACGCCATGTATGCGTGTATCTCATACATGGCGTTGGTCAGGCTGGTGTACCAGGCTAACATTTTTCTGCCATTGATCTTTGTTTTTTTTTACATGCTGTACCTTTAAAAAAAAGTGTGCTTCTCAGTAGAACAGAAATACTTTTTTCTGAAGATTTTATTGATGTGGTGATATCTTGTTGCCAGCAGGGCTCCAGACTAACTTTCAGCACTGGTTACACTGGTGAATTTCTAAAAAGGAGTATTGTTTACGTCCATGAAGCGCGCACATGCGCGGTCACGAAACTACGGAAGCCTCGGGGTTCAGAGCCTACTCTGTCGATAATGCAAGCGTAAAAGAAGAAATTCCCTGTTTACATTGTGGTAAGAGCGCGAGAGCTCTAGACAAACCGAGACAAACACAGGAGGGGTTGGATATTGATCTAAAAGAAAGAAAGAAAGAAAAAGAGAACGCGCGATCTCGTCTGTCGTGGCTTCCGTAGTTTCGTGAATGCGCATCGGCGTGCTTGCCGGGCATGTGACGTAGTTTTGTTTAGACTCTAAAAATATACTAAATGGCGTAGTTTCAAGTAAATTCTGGACGCTACCCACTCAGGACACTTGGATTACATGGGACGAGCAGTATGGAGGAATATTGACAATTTTTCGTGGACTTTTATGGACCTTTTTGGCTCGGACCCTGGCGAACTCCATTGGGGGGGAACGAGAAGTCGCCCTGAACTCTGGCTGCATTTGACATATTAAAAAAGTGGTCCAGAGTCTTGCTCACCATCAGGGTAAGTGGAAAATAAAGTGAAATCATTCTGAGGGTAAACTTTTCCTTTAAGAGACACAAATATCTGATAATCAGTGGCAGCTTTGAGTTTTTCAGTCTGGTTCATGACAAGCCTCTAGTAGTGTGCGCTGTGAGAAGTGGAAGGGGCCAATTTCACACTTTGTTTAGCCGCATTGGGATTCTGAAAAGCATTTATTGAGGTGAAAAAGTTACTTAGTTCTGCTTTAAGGACTGTCATTGATCATTTTACATAGATATTGATGATTACTTAAAGACCCACAACGCAACTTTTAGCAGTTTTCTCAGTCCCCTATCAACGGCTAAATCTGGCATCCTACCTAGACTGTGAGCTCACTCTAGCCAGCAACACACAAGCCAACAAATCCTTCTGGATTTCTTAAACGGAATCACATGTAAGCAAATGTACATCTGTTAGTGTGGTAGCTGTGGGCTCAGACCTTTATGTAGGACAGCATCAGCTTTGGAGTTCCCCATTCTGGCAGCGCTGATGAGGTGAGCACCTGTGATTGGCTCGGAGAGCTTCATTTCCATCCCTTCCACCTTCAGCAGGTCTTCTGTAAAGCCCAGCATCACACAGGTCAGATGTATGAGGGGAATTGGATAATGGATCAGATTGACATATCGCACTTTTCTTCTGGGCAATTGAGGCACTTCATACTCACACCGATCTATATCTGACATCACCTAATATTGAGGTTTTTGGGCAACTCTGTGACGAAACTGCACATATTTCAAGAGTTTTAGAAAAAAGCAATCACTCACCATCATGTAGCCTTTTGGCCTCTCTCTGCAGGGCCATGCCTGATGCATATGCTTCTATGCAGCCACGGCTGCCACACGAACACTCTGGACCCTCCAGTGAAACCATGATGTGACCCAGTTCGGCAGCACAAAAAGTACTGCCATGGACCAGTTCATTGTGATGGATGATCCCTCCTCCAATACCTGTATAGAGTACAGGTATTTACTCCCCTCATGATTCAGTGCAATGATTAAACCAATCCAACATATGAGAAACAGACGGTTATCCTGATCTGATGAGATTATGATTACATAATGCCTTCATTGGGACTGATAAAATGTAATCAAAGTACTTTATTCCACCAAAGTAAATGAGCCGAATCATTACAAAAGTCTGAGTAACTCTAAGTGATGTTCTGATTTATTTCCTGTACTAACCCACCTGAACACCCACCCTAGTTTAATTAACTACAATCTTCTAATCCTATGATAAAAATCAGGAATGCAACCACATCATGTCCCATATGACATCTGTGCACATCTTTATAGTCAGACATCCTGTCCTCAAACATTGAGAGATGAATAAGCATAAAAAACACTCCAGCGGATTTGAAATTTAATTTGGAAGTAATTTTCTGCACCCTGTAGCAGTCATCTGACAAGATAAAGTCACTCAAGTAAACTCCCGTTTTACTTTGGTTTACCTAAATCGATTTGTGGGAAATGACAGAGAAGTTTCTATGTTTAAAATAGGGATGCACGATATTGGGTTTTTGGCCGATATCCAATATGCCGATATTTTACAACTCTTTGCCCAATAACCAATACCGATATAAACTCTCTGGGGACGCGGACCAGCCACGCATCCAGATCACATGTCTGATTTAAGATAACGTTGCAGCAATGTAGAGTCTCCATTTCAACTTCTCCGGACAGTGCGGACGTCCAACTTTACACCGGTTTTTAAATCATGTTGATAAATCTATCTGTACATTGACAAAGTCTTCCGAATCTGAATCTTTTTAGTTGTTTATTTATTTGTTTAACCAGGAAAAGTCCCATTGAGATTAAAAACCTCTTTTACTAGGAAGTCCTGGCCAAGAGGTGGCAACCATAAGAATAAGCAGAATCTGAATGAATGAATGAATCTATCTATCTATCTATCTATCTATCTATCTATCTATCTATCTATCTATCTAACTCAACATTGAGAAAAAAAAAATTATTTGCCTGAAAAGGGACTTGAACCCGTGACCTTTGGGTTTCAGGGCAAACTTGCTACCAATTACACCACGTTTTCACTGGCGGCTGAGTTGCGTCACCGCCACTAACTGAAGTGGTGTGAACTGTCGCTCATTTAATGATGTCATTCTCTGACCCTGACATCCTATTGGCTAACCCCTTGGCCAATAGGCGGCATGCAGTGAGATCCCTTCAGCACGCTCAGAACCTCGCCAGGGCAGGTACAGAAAATGTATCACCTCAGCTCGGAAAACCCCCCGTGAAAAAGCCCACTAACTGAGGCGAGGTGAGGTGAGTTGGGCAGAAAATTGATGGTGGAAAAGGGGCATAACACACCCTGGAAATATCAGACCTGTAATGTCCTTTCTGTCTTGTGATGGTCAAGCATTTTTTTTTTTTTTTTTTTTTTGGAGTGAAACAAATATTTTTTTTACCGATTGTTTTGTAAATACACTACTCACAAAAAGTTAGGGATATTCGTTTTTTGTATGATGTCAGAATGAACCTGAAATCCACTGCGACGTGTCCAAGTGAACTGAATTAGACTTTCTCTAAACTTTTAGATGCACATGAAGATTTTTCAATGGTTAAATATGAACATTTTATAATTTCCTGAAATTATAACCGAAAGCCGAATATCCCTAACTTTTTGTGAGTAGTGTAGTAAAAAATATTAGGCTTTTTGGGGCCGATCACCAATCAGAGTTTTAAAAAAAACGATCACCGATCCGATCATATGAGGAAGCAAATGTATCTATTTAAATAGCTCATTTACCTGTATTTATACAGTTTACTGAGTATCATAAAGCGGATTTTTGTTAACATTTTTTGTCCTGAACTGACTGAGATGAAAAGGTTAAACATCAATAACCTCTAATGGGCATTCAGGTTTAATCAGGACAAACCAAAATAATTTGAGCCAGTGGCACAAATAATAGGAACAACTTAAACAGTCATAACTGAAATTATCTACAGTCACAGTGCAAATGAAGGCAGTAATGCTGCTTCAGAAGTTGGGGCTCACATTTGATGATGTCATATCAGTGGTCAAATTAATCGAGTGACTGTTTCCTCAGAAGAACCTTGATGAGAAAATGAACTGCCAGCTGCAGCTCATGAAGTCCGGTATCGCTACAGTAGGGCTGGAGTATATTTGCTGTGGACGCATGCGTCAGCGTCAGCGTCAGGAGCGTTTGTGTACATACTTGCTGAAGCACGTGAGGAGCACGCAGCGGCCGAAACGCTCGATACTGGAGGTCTCCGCTACAGGAGGACTACAGAGCTCACTGACTGAAAGGACACAGCGCATTTCCTGCATTTCCTTAAACTGTTGCAGCACAAGTGTTTGTCACCGTGTCTCCATCAAAGACTGTAAATAACAGGTCTCCAGACCGCCGACATGTTTGCTTACCTTGTTTGCAACCAACCGAAGTCGCCATCCTTTACGTGTGGTGTATTCTGGATTGTAAAAACTTTATTGTCCAGCACATAGTGACAGAGCTCAGGACAAAAACGACACCAAGATATAAAACACACACTAGTGAGACGTGTCTATCTCTGCTTTGTTTGTTTGTTTTCTAAGTTTAATTGGTGTAAATGAGAGTTTTACCGGAGCGGATTCAAAATGACAATGACGTCATTGATCAGATCGGTGAATGAAGAGTTACGGGCCGATCAGAAAATTTGAAAAAAAAAAAAAGTGAAGTATCGGCCGATCCGATCAAGCCAATCCGATCGGAGAAAAGCCTAGTTGCAACTACAACCTAGACACACGAGATGTTGCTGTTCTGTCCGTATTCCTTCAACATTTAATGTCATAAGGAAAAAAAAAAAACTGGTAAGGTAAACTGCTTTAGAGGAAAACGTTCTTTTTTTTTTTTCAACGTAGACCTTATTTCTAGGAGTGTATACGTGAATTTACTCACTGGTAAAATTTCTGCATCACTTTGACTCTGTTGGAAGATCTTGTGTTGGTCGCCCTTCAGTGTGCGTCAGTATAATGGTGGAGATGGGGCAGCCTCTCTATAAGGCATAATCTGCAGTATTATCTTTGATTTTCACCAATACTTTAAGTAGCATGAACGAACGAATGAGTACTATTGTCCTGTGAGTTCAGAGTTTCTCAAATTGTGTTTTTTTGTCTGGGGACTGCCCTCTGTACTACAGTGTGCGAATCGTGAATGCGCACCCGAAAAATGTGTAGAACACCTTGATAAACAAAGGAAAGTTTAATGTGAACTCACAGGACAATAGTACTTGTTTGTTTATTCATTCTACTTTAAGTATTGGCAAAAATCAAGGAGTTTTGCTGCAGATAATGTAATAGATGCTGCCCCGTCCCTGCCAATATACTGGATGTACACCGAAGGGCGACTCAACGTAATATCTTCCAAAGGACTCAAAGTGATGCAGCAAATTTACCGTTGAGTAAATGCACGTATAAACTCCTAGAAATAAGGTCCAGGTTGAAAAAAAAGAAAGTTATTCGTTAAAAGTGAAATATAAAAGGTAAAAACAAAGTGGTGAAAAACGACCATTTATACCGTAGTCCCCTGAGGGTTATCGCTGAAATGTTATATTCATTCCCTGTAAAGAATTTAGAAAAATACTCTTGCTGCATCTGCTGCAGATCCAGTAAGTGGCAGAAAAAAACAAATACAACCCCCCCCCCAAAAAAAACAGCATTGTGTAGGTTAATCACCTATATATTGGTTAATTATGTCTGGGCCAATATCAGGTCAAGATTGAAATTTAGTTTTAGAGTCGATATCAGCCAATACCGATATCGGGCTGATAATATTGTGCATCTCTAGTTTAAAAGCTTTTGTATCCTCTAAGGTGTCATTTACAGGAAGAAGCTTTGGACAGCAGTTTAAAAAGCTCCCAGATCAGGTCACAATCATGTTAGTAGAAACATATTCAGGAATTCTGCTTTCTTACCCGTCCCCGTTATAACAGTGGCAAAGCTTTCCACTCCCTTGCCATGGCCGAACTTCCTCTCAGCCAACGCAGCGCAGTTTCCATCGTTGTCCACCCAAACAGGCAGGTGCAGGGCGTCCGAGATGGGCGCCCTCAGGTTCACAGACGACCATTCCTGGATCAGCTTGGTGGAGTGCAGGACCACACCTTCTTGTGGGTTGACACGTCCACCCGTGGAAATCCCTCAGGAGCACAATTTAAAGAGGTTTAAATTTAAATTGCATGTTTATACACCTTAGTTGTTTGGTGTTTATTTTCTAGGAAAGGAATGTGAGTTGTATGCATTTTCATACCGACACCGAGCACCCTGCAGTTGAGGGACACGGCGTCCTGCATGGCATTTTTGCACATCTTTAACAGAAGGTACATCCTCTCTTCAAGCGTCTTTGGATTGGCATCGGTGTATTTCTTCACTATCTTGCCCTGAATGGAAAGACAGTGAGGAAGAAAGCAGAAAAATGGATAACACTTCATTATTACTGTCAACTTTTCTAAAATGCAGTGAAAATATTCACCTGCAATTTGCTGAGATTTTGAAACGTTATTTAAACAGGCAAAAGTAAAAAGAAAAAAATATCTGTTGCTGTTGCAGCCAATAAGAACAGCAGGGTATGATCTTATTTTCCTTTCACATAACTCTCTCTGTGACCTACCCTCATGCAAACAATTGCCACTCTGAGGTTGGTCCCCCCCAGGTCAACAGCCAGAGCGCTCTCGGTCTCCAGAATGTGATCAATGTCCTGGGAGATGGGGTCTTTCACAGGAGGGAAGCGGAAGGTCTTCTGCAGAGGCTCGTCCAGGTCGATCGTATGCAGAAACTTGAGAATACGAGGCACCGCATTGCCGTCACCGTAAATCTTAGAACTGGATAAAAACAAACATTTGCCCCATTTTCTTTAAAATGCTTTTCAAAGACTGCATCGCCATTATCATGAGCAGATTTCTATCTGATGGGATGTAAATGGGATTGTGGGATAGCAGAAGTGGAGTTGACCTACACGTACGGGTCTGATCACTTGTCCTCATTTGTTATTTCACTGCAGATCTCAAACTTTTGCAAAGAGCAAACATTAAACTTTGTGCAAGACCGACACTAAATTTATGTTTTGGCTCGAAACTGGCCTAAACCTGCAAATAAATAGACCAAACAACCATCTTTCATACAACAAACAACCTGAACTCTGTCATGTTGTAACAAAAAGCATCCGTCTGAGTCTGTAGCTCCGAACTTTTTCCTCTCTCCCAGTGTGAGACACAGATGCACTTATGCGGGTGGTCAGACTTGAACCTCCAGTGTTCATTCCAAGCACAGCAGGCATGGTGGGAGCTGACCGATCTGCCAAACTAAATCTGGGTAAATTTAGCTTTTTATTAGGTGCAGATAAGAACACACTGGTCACTCCTGTAATTAAGGGCATAAATTACATTCTTAAAACTTGCTAGTTAAAAATATTAATAAAAAGAGCCATTATTTGTGCTTGTAACATTCAATCATTAATGTGTCTGTCCACTGTTGTTCATTTGACACCTTCTCAGTGGATATTAGTAATAAAATCAAATTTGCCTTTAAAATTTTCAGCGCTGAAGGATCAGCCTAAGTTGGTGATTCTAACAAAGACAAAAAAAAAGTTGTGATGAAACTAAGTGCCCCAGTTTATGCTTGTAAAGTAATTACTGGGGTTTGGGCTTAGACATTAAATGTTTGAAGGTTGAAATCTATCAAATAGAGAGCCTCTTGAGACGCAGCATCTCGTTTGCCATACTCAAGTTAAGTCATTTTATTGTCCTTAATGGGGAACTTGTTGCACAGACATGTCCTCAGAAAAAAACAATAGAAAAATCCTCTCACACACATTAAACATTTGACATAATGAGGAGCTTTTGGACTGTAGGAACCTTTTGGGGAACCTAGAACCCTTTTGGGGAACCAGGCCGTTTATTTGCGCATTCCGACAAATAATTAACAGGAACCTCGGCCCTCAGTTCCTATAACCTTTTTAGCTCCTACATCGAGGCAGGGTCTTTTCGGGGTTCCATTGGAACTGAAATACGTAGATGTTTGGTGATTGGTAGAACTGGCTAGCCACGCCCCTTGCATGATCTCTGCTTCTTTCAGCCCCGTCACACTTAAAAAGTCTCACAGCTGTTTACCCGTTTACCGAGATCAAAATAACAAGATCCGGATTTTGACCTGAGTTGACTGGATTTGACCACAGTTTTATTGCAGGCAATCTGCAATATTTCACCCTCTTGGAGACAACTTGGACTGAGTTTACATAGAGGAAGTGTAGCTTACTAACTTAAGCTTTCGTGTGACAATAATTATGTGTACAACACACAACATGTGCAGCACACCAACACAGACAACAGTAAGCATTTCACTCTCTTAACGTTTGTTCAAGTTGTCAACTATAAACTTGTTTTTTCCTGTGGAAAAAGGAATTAAATCTTAAAATAAAAAAATGGATTATGTATATAAGACACAACATGTGCACTTTAATAAACATTTCACTCTCTAGAGGCTCTTTCTCAGAGACACTATTTAGAGTTTACCTACAAGCTTTTAAAGGAAAAATCACGTAAAACAAATGAGAATAAGAACAGCGACTTATGTGCAACTGCAACATTATCTCTGGACATAAACTTGGAGCTGATACTGCAGCTTTTCTGTTAAAAAAAACCCTCTGAAGTGTAGCATAAACATGCTGTAGCCGAAATAATATAATAAAATTATGATTTTACTGATGAGCTTACTTCTGATTAAGCAGCATGAATGGCAAGAGCCTTGCGTGTCATGTGCGTCAGGAGCGCCTGAGTGTGGGGGTGTATGATAGGGGTGGAAGATTATGGAAAAAATAATAATCAATATTTTTTTTAAATATATAAAAATAAAAAAAAATATACAAAAATTTTATTATATTTTATAAAGATTAAATAAAAAAACATAAAAAATAAAAAAATATATTTTTTTAAAAAAAAAAAGAAAAAAAAAAAGAAAAAAGAAAAAGAGGAAAAAAAGAAAAATATTAAAAAAAAAAATAAGAATAAAAAAAAAAAATAAAAATATAAATGAATTTTGTGTTTTATCCTCCTGGTGTTTCTTCCTGAAACCTCAATAGGATTTTAACTTAAGAATTAATTTTTTTCTACAATATAATTATAATGAGAAAAAAAAAATGAAAAAAAATAAAATAATATCTGTGTATGAACCCGGTTGTTTTCCTTGTCTGTCTCTGTATGATGGCGGATGAAACTGAGCAGCTGCTTGGCTCCGTTTGCTCCACGAGGCCAGACAACAATGTTGTCGAGTGTTTCTGTGCCGTGTGAGGATTCATCAGATTGTTCAGTGGTGTTCTGAGTTTGGTGAGTTTCACCATTTACGAGGAGCTGCGCGCCGACGATGGCGCAGCTTTCATCTGACCGGCCCAGTCTAACAACCTGCAGTCCTGCATCGGGACGTCATTATAAGCCCATTAAACCGGGACAGCAGATCATCAACCCGCCATTTGGAAACCGGGACTGGACGCAGATCATAGTTTATCCTCCACTGTCTCCGTAGAGTGAAGAGATTCACCGGAGTCTTCTCTGTATTTCCCGCGCCTGCTGCGCGTCAGGCGCGTCAAACGCCAAAACACCAAAACGCTGTACTGTAAACGTGATCTGATCGGCTTGCTTGGATCTATTTTGAGGACTCCGATCAAAACCGATAGGGGCACTATCGGCTGATTGCGATCGGTTGCCGATCGATCGATGCATCTCTAATTTTTATACTAATTTAATGACCCAAATACAGCTACAAAGTGCGGCAGTAGAATCTACGGCTTTGAATAAAAGAGATGGAAAACCCAAATACAGTTGAGAATTCTGTCAGTACAATCTGCACCACTTCAACGAAAGGTAAACAAGACGTTAGTAGGGCAGCTTTCCAACGGGGGGCTGCTCCGTTACATGATACATATGACCGTGATGATGGAAAGCTGGTAAGTTAGCTTTTATAATAGCTTTGAATAAAAGAGATGAGAAACCTCAGTTTTGTATCAGATCTGCTGGGGCATAAATTTGTCTCTGTTGCAGACGATTGTGTCAAACATGGTCCCTAACAAGGTCCTCCCTCACGTGCGAATGCAAACTGATGATGAAGGGTAGTTCTCATAACTAAACTCTAGACGGGTAGTTCTAGGAACTGCGTTCCTAGAACCTCTGTCCGAATGCGCCTAATGTCCACTAAAATCACTGATGAAATGAAGAACAGGGAGCAGTACACCAAATGACCTTTAAATGGTTAAAATGCACAAAATAACTAAAAAAGACTGCTAAAAAGTGTCATTAAAAAAAAAAAAAAAAACAGAAATAAAAGACAAAAATCATTTGTGACCGTTTAAAAACAAGATTGCACCGAACAAAGGAGTCATGTCTGTCTGTGTGAGATAAAAGATAAACAGGTCTGTAGTGTAAAACAGGATGAACAACTTCGTTGTTCACGCTAAACAAAGACACACCTGCTTTGGTATCATCTTATTACCCAGTTAAAGCAAGTCACCATTTATTTTTATGACTGCAAAAAAGTCCTTTCAAAAGCTTTGTGAATAACATAAACTGGAAACGTTTGACTGTTGCCCATTTGGACAACTCAAAATTGAAATTATAGCTGATTTTGTAACTCACAATAGGAATGAAAATAAAGCAAAAATGGATCTCATTATGAAGCAATAAAGTAAAACCTTTAGGGCTGCCACGATTAGTCGATTGATCTATCAAAATAGTCAGTGACCAATTTCATAATCGACCAATTGCTTATGGTTTATAAGCTTTGTTTTTCCTCTCAAAATTGTCAACGCACCATCCACTGCCTTGTCTGTTTTACTGTCTGGTCAGCTTTTCTTGAATAGTTTATTGACATAAATAAACACACACTACCAGTCAAAAGTTTGGACACGTTTTCCCATTAAATTCAATGAGAAATTGTCCAGACTTTTGATTGGTACTGTAAAAATGATCCAGTTTGTCAACTCATCGACAAAATAATCGGTGACTAATCGATTATCAAAATAATTGTTTGTGACAGTCCTAAAAACCTTAGTAAGACATGTATCAAAAACATACCAGGGGTATCTCTTTCCAAACTGCAGCTCCAGGGCGTGGTAGATCTTACTCTGAGTGTCGGCATCTCTGACGTGTAGAACGTTTTCACCTGCCAACAACAACATCACACACCTGAGATGAAATAATCAATATTAACGTATGTGAAATGGGTAGAAAAGGCCTGAGATCATTCAGAGCTTTTCTGGCTGGATAAATGGTTACACTTTATGTCCAAGAGTAATTAAAATTCATATTCTTTGCATTGCAGTGTAATGTTGTTCTTTATCAAGTGAATCATGTGAACCCAGATGAAACTGTGGCTGGAGCAGCAGGTTATACCTACCGGTTTCTCTTCCTGTTTGTCTTGTTCCCAGGTTAATGACTGGCGTGCCAAAGGCGCCAGCTTCTCGAACCCCACAGCTGCTGTTTCCAATCATGCAGCCAGCGTGGCAGACGAGCTGTATGAACTGCTCAAAGGGAATGTGCTTCACCGCCCGAAAGTTGGGGTGCTGCTCGATGCCTTTCTTCCGCATGACACGCACCATCTCCTTACTCCCTGTTTAAATGAGAAGAAACCCTTCTAGTTGTTGTGACATTTTAATACAGGGTTCCCATTCTTTTCTTGAAATTATTTTCCAGGACATTTCGGGTCTTTTCCAGCTGCTACAGCACAAGTGAAGTTATCACAACATGGACTAATGAATTCCACCCCAAGCTTTTGGAGAAAGGTTCTACAATTATAACTTATATTTTATACAGGGATGAAATGGCAATGAAGCAGAGATAAAGCAGAGAAGATGTTAAGACAAAACAGTGACAAAGCAGAGGCGAAGCAGTGACAAAGCAGAGACAAAGCAGTAATTAAGCGCAGACGAAGCACAGACAAAGCAGTGACGAAGCACTGGCGAAACGCAGGCGAAGCAGTAATGAAGCGCAGACGAAGCAGAGACAAAGCAGAGACGAAGCAGTGACGAAGTGCACGCGAAGCAGTGACGAAGCAGTAATGAAGCGCAGACGAAGCAGTGATAAAACAGTGATGAAGCGCAGACAAATCAGTGACGAAGCAGTGATGAAACGCAGGCGAAGCAGTAATAAAGCGCAGACGAAGCAGTGCCGAAGCCCAGGCAGAGCAATGATGAAGCAGTAATAAAGCGCAGACGAAGCAGAGACAAAGCAGTGATGAAACGCAGGCGAAGCAGTAATGAAGTGCAGATGAAGCAGAGACAAAGCAGTGACGAAGCAGTGATGAAGCGCAGATGAAGCAGAGACAAAGCAGTGACAAAGCGCAGACGAAGCAGTGATGAAGCAATAGCGAAGCACAGACGAAGCAGAGACGAAGCAGTGACAGGGAAAATCATTTTCCAGGACAACTCAAGTTTTTACAGGACATTTCACTCTCTCATTTTCCATGTGTTTTCCATGACTGGAAAATGTTCAAACATTTTCCAGGTTTTCCAGGATGTGTGGGAGCCCTGTACTATTTGTACTGATAAAAGCTGCATCCTGACAAAAAGCTCACACATTTAAAGGAAAACAGCCACGATATAGAAGTAGAAAATTGTGTGTCATTTACCAGCATCGATGTTTGGAAAGAGGATGAGCGTCCTCTTATTGAAGGAGAGTAATGCGTCCAACATCAGTCCGTAGATTTTAATGGAATGCTGGATGTCTGTGGTGACAGGGTGCTGCAATGCCACAATGTAGTCATGGTCCTGCACCTTGTCACCTGCATTATCAATGGAAAAGATCACACATCACATAGATTATACGATAGGAAAAAAACGTAAATGTCATTAAAAAATGGAATCAAGCAGATTATTTGCTCTTTTAATAACTCATAAACTAAGTCTGTCCTGAAAATACAGGCCCACAGAAGAAACTCAGTGCAACAAAAGTAAATAAATAAGTTAGTGAAAATGTTTAAACCCTAGCAGAATCAAGAACACCTGTGATTTCAAATGATCCCATCAACACCAGTGACATAAAAAAAAGACAACTGGTGACAACTAGAGCAATGTTAGGGGAGGAGAAGAAAAAACCAGCAACAAAGAAAACTATCATGAGGCAGAAATTAACATCTTAGGGTAATGCCTAAGAAAAACTCAGCTTACTCTCAGGCACAAGAGTGTAAGATTATATTTTAGGGTCAGGGTTAGAATTTCTGAAGAAAAAAAAAACTAAGCGAAGCAGACTGACATGCACTGTTAAAACCAGTATAGAGATAAATACCTCAGACGAGCAACAGAAAATCTATCCATATTTTTATGTATCACTGTTTCCTTCCATGCTGAAGATCAAGTTTGCTGACAAAATCGGTTTAAATATTGGGGAAAATTACATATATGCTGTATACACACATGGTGCTTGAAAGTTAACATACCTTCCCATGAAAGAAAAGGCTAAATTCACAATAGTAATGCAAATACCAAGAAACTGAAAAAGTAATAATAAAGAAAAATGTTTAAAACTATAATTTAACAAAACAAACATTGATTTTTAATTGTGGCTTAAAAAAATTATATATATGTATAAAAAAAACTGTCTCAGATAAATAGGAGCACCTTGCTTATGAACAGTGGACCAAAGTACCTGTCAACAAGTGCAGAAGTCTAATTGGACATTGATTGATTACACCTGATTGCCTCAAGGGTTGTTAAAAAATGTTAAATTCTGGAGCCCCATCATGCTTGTTATATTTTTTGTTTCTTTGTTTTTAATATGTCTGTTGAACCACAATACAAAATAAATGTCAGGATTTTCATAATTTTTATTTATTTATCATTACTTTTGTCAATTTCAGCTTTTTCACTGGAAGCTGATTTTTTTCCCGTCTTCAATGGGAGGGGATGTAAACTTACAAGAACACCTGCATGTATATATCAATGAAATTTTTACTCGCTTTGTTGAAGTGAAATACTTCTGTTGCATTTGCACTGCTTAAATAGTAACTCTAAGAGCAAATAGCAGCAAATTTCTGACTCTCCAACTGAGAGATGATGGGGGTTTTTTGTAATTTATCAAGTTTATATGCCTCATAGCAACAAATCATTGTCTCATACTGTACCTAACCAGCTCTTGATGATATCCATGTAGTCGTCTCTGTGATGAGTCGACAGCAGCTTATCATATGAGGGGCATCCAGCCAGGAGAATGCGAGTGTGGTCCTCACACATGGCGATGAGGTGCTGCTCCGCCATGCGTGTACAGCACGCATGATAATGAGCCAATTTACTAATTGCATGACGAATTGAATCATCAATTGTACCGCTGACCTGGGAAAACAAGCATGATATAAACAGCAAAAAATAAATAAAAATCTATGCAGTTACATGGAAAATATATCAGGGTCTTCCGCGTAATTTAGATATTTACAGATGATAGATAAGCTATGACTGATGTTTGCTTCCGTCACTGGATTCTATGCTATTTTAGAAAGTAAATATACGAGGGCAAGAACAGGTCTAACAGGTCTAATTAGTATAAAAAGTACAACCGAGTAAACACACAGGTGTAGTGACACAAAATAAAGAATCACATAAAGAGGAGGCTGCTCTTCTGACCTCTCCTCCCTCCAAGTGAAGTATCCTGATATTCATCAGGGCTGCAGCGGTTGCCAGAGCCAGAGCATCAAAACGGTCGCCGTGCACGATCAGGATGTTAGGGCGTAGTCTCTGCAGGACGTCAGGGAGTTTCACCAATGCCAGCCCCACACTCTCCACCATGGCTGCTTCATCTTCTCCTCGAACAATAGTGTGAAGCTTAGAACCAATGTCAAAGTCATCCTGCTCAATCATGCGAAAAGTGTTCCTGGAGAGGAAAAAACCCATCAAAACATTTAGTTTCATAACGAATGCTGACTTATAACGTGTTTGTAAGATTATAAACAGCTTGCTGTCTTACCCATAGTCATCAATGAGATGGGAACCAAGCACCACAACCTCCAGTTCAAACTCGTCAGGGTGGGATTTGATCCCAGACATGATGGGGGCCAACTTGGAGTAATCTGCTCTGTTGCATGTTGCAACACATACTCTTAACTTCTTCTTACACTTTAAATAAAGACGTTAACATCACATGCAGAACAAACACACAGACAATTAGTTCATCTAGTTTGTATGCAAGAAAACAAAAACATGCACTTTTCTCCACTAAATAATGATTCTACATGAAAAAAATCTTATCAAGGAACTGCATAAAATGATCTCATTTGGATAAACTAAGCTCCTCCTGACTAATTTTCTAATGACATCAACAAGAAAAGAAACTTAATTACTGGTTAGGGCTGAGCGATAAACCAAAAATTTACTGACACGGAAATTTACAGTGATCACTAGCTGCGTTTACATGGACCCAAATAGACCGATTGCTTTCGGTTTAAAAGCTCTTTCGGAATGAAAATGATCCATGTAAACACCTCTTTCCGAATGAAAAGCGCCGAACCGAATGAATTTTCTTTCGGTTTCACAGGGGTAGAATATTCCTTTCCCCAAACCGAACGGGATATCATGTAAACGCTGAATCGTAAAGTTGTGAGGTTGCGCTCTTACAGCGCATGCTCGACGAGACGTCAACGTGAAACAAGTGACGTTTCCTCACTTTGACAGATGGCTGTGAACAACGTCATTCCCTGGACGGCGAGAAAGTTTGTTTTTAACTCAAATTCTGTCCCTACAGCTTTTCCTCTTGGTTGTTTCCAGTAGGAGCTCATGAGGATCAGCTGCTGCTTCATTAACATCCTGCAGAAACACACGACTGTGACGATCAGCTGTTTGTAGACTCGTTTTAATAAATAACGTGATTTACATTTCTGCGATGTAGGCAGGATTATTCTGAATGAATATTGGTGCATGTACACGCCAGATCCGAATGTATTAGTTCCCATGTAAACAGCTGCCCTGAAATCCTTAATCAGAATGATTTCAATCCGAAAGGGAAAAAAGTCTCCATGTAAACGTGGCCACTGACGTCATTTTGCCCACATCGTCATATTCTGTGTTTTCATAAAATAAAAAGTTGTCATTATCTGTTTCGGCTGTTTATGGGGAGGCCGTGCTCATGTTCCTTTAAAACGCTGAGCTACATGCACCGTCTGTAGACACGCAACTCCACCCCATCCAGTCTGTAACCACTTATCGTTCATTTATCGTTACCAAGGTGAACTGCGCAATATTGTGATATTAATTTTAGGCCATATTGCCAGGAACCCAGCAAACCTAAAAAGAGGGTGAAGATGGACGCCATGGCAACAAACCTACAGCCTAGAGGATGACAGGATGGATACCAAGGCAACAACCTAGGGGACGATTTAATGAACATCATGGCTACAAACCTATGACCTACAGGACAACGGGATGGATGCCACGGCAACAACCTAGAGGATGACACAATGAACGCCATGGCAACAAACCTACAATCTAGAGGATGAAAGGATAGACACCCTGACAACAAAGCTACAACCCAGAGGTTGACAGGATAGACTCCATGGCAACAAACCTACAACCTCATGGGTGACAGGATAGACGCCATGGCAACAAACCTACAATCTAGAGGGTGACAGGATAGACGCCATGGCAACAAACCTACAATCTAGAGGGTGACAGGATAGACGCCATGGCAACAAACCTACAACCAAAAGGGTGACAGGATAGACGCCATGGCAACAAACCTACAACCAAGAGGGTGACAGGATAGACGCCATGGCAACAAACCTACAACCAAGAGGGTGACAGGATAGACGCCATGGCAACAAACCTACAATCTAGAGGGTGACAGGATAGACGCCATGGCAACAAACCTACAATCTAGAGGGTGACAGGATAGACGCCATGGCAACAAACCTACAACCAAAAGGGTGACAGGATAGACGCCATGGCAACAAACCTACAACCAAAAGGGTGACAGGATAGACGCCATGGCAACAAACCTACAATCTAGAGGACGACAGGATAGACGCCATGGCAACAAACCTACAACCAAAAGGGTGACAGGATAGACGCCATGGCAACAAACCTACAACCAAAAGGGTGACAGGATAGACGCCATGGCAACAAACCTACAACCTCGTGGGTGACAGGATGGACGCCATGGCAACACACCTACAATCTAGAGGGACGACAGGATAGACGCCATGGCAACAAACCTACAACCAAAAGGGTGACAGGATAGACGCCATGGCAACAAACCTACAATCTAGAGGACGACAGGATAGACGCCATGGCAACAAACCTACAACCAAAAGGGTGACAGGATAGACGCCATGGCAACAAACCTACAACCAAGAGGGTGACAGGATGGACGCCATGGCAACACACCTACAATCTAGAGGACGACAGGATAGACGCCATGGCAACAAACCTACAACCAAAAGGGTGACAGGATAGACGCCATGGCAACAAACCTACAACCAAGAGGGTGACAGGATAGACGCCATGGCAACAAACCTACAACCAAGAGGGTGACAGGATGGACGCCATGGCAACAAACCTACAACCTAGTCGGTGACAGGATAGACGCCATGGCAACAAACCTACAACCTAGTCGGTGACAGGTTAGACGCCATGGCAACAAACCTACAACCTAGTCGGTGACAGGATAGATGCCATTGCAACAAACCTACAACCAAAAGGGTGACAGGATAAACAAACCTACAACCTAGAGGACGAAAGGATGGATGCTTGGGCAGGGCGATAAACTTTAAAAATTTACCAACACTAAAATTAACAGTGATATTAAAAAATATTTTTTATAAATGAATGATTTTTTTTTTAATTGACAGTGATTATCAACATAATTTTACCCATGTCAGTGTATTCAGCGTTTTAGAAAAAGGAATGAAAAGTAATTTTTGTCTGTTTATAGGTCAGTTTTGCTCATGTTCCTTTAAGATGCTGAGCTACATGTACTGTCTGTAGTCAGGTGACTCCATCTCATCCGATCTTTAACGAGTTATCGTCCATTTATCGTAACCAAGGTGAACTGCTCAATATATTGTGATTTTGATTTTAGGCCATACCGCCCAGCCCTATAGCTGATTTTATTGTGAGAAGATTGAAAATAAACTCATATTCATCACAATTTAACCATTAACTTTTAAAAACCCAGTTTGGGTAACATGTATACTTTGTCAAGTTTTGCTAAAAGTAATAACACCAGAAACCTTTGTTTCCTATCAACAACTCACAAAAAGCAGCATCCTCAAGCTCTTATTTTGTTCTCTATCCAAAAACAAAAAAAGTCAGACCTGATGCGGCTCTTCTTCCATCTTGTCTCGCTCCATCTTTTCTCTGCTCCTTTGCATTCTCAGAGAGTACAGCTCCTGGGAAACAAAAGCAAGAGGAGATGAGATCCAGTTAAGGTTTCGACAAAAAGCAAATTATGCCTACGTGTCATAAAATCTGCCCACATGTCATACTTACTTGGGCCTTCCACGTTTTCAGAGTTTGAAGCATGAAAACACACAACAAAACTACACTAAAAATGCTATATATTTAACATTAAGAACACATGCTAACAGTCTTCTAAAGGTGCTGAACATGCTGAAGGTCAGTGCTTTGGATGGCAAGTAAGGCCACACAACTGGTCACATGTCAGGAGGATACAGGTCAGGGAGGAGACTGCACTAAGATGCCAATGATGTGCACATGCACATTAATTACATTGCAGGACAGGTGGTATTAACTTGGACAAATTTACCAAGTTTTAAAGGCTCTTGGTTACACAACATGCTGAAGAAGGGCTTTTTTGTCTCCAATCCCCCGGTCATTTTGAAATACTTTTGTGTTACCTCATAAAAAAAAGTACATATAAAAATGTATTTAGGTTTTTTTTTGTTGTTTTGTTTCTTAAAGGGATGCCGTGTAACTTTTGACCAAACCATTACCTTAGTGTAAGTAATAATAGGTGATTTCTGGGGTCAACATCCAGCACTTGACACATGTGGAAGCTCTGAGGGGACTGTCCTCCTCAAAAACTAGACATTGTAACTTTGCAGGAGCGGATCCGTCTCTCGTTGGATCATGTGACCTGAAGCGACTCGTGTTAGCTCGATGACGTCACTATCGGCTGATCAAAGCTGTCTGCAAATGCGATTCCAAAACATCGATAGTAGAGATGCACGATATAATCAGCCCCCTATCGGTATCGGCCTATATAGGCCTTAAAACTAAGTATCGGACATCAGCCACCCCACCAATATATAACCGATATATAACTAATAAATAACCGATCAGCCCGCTGTTTCAAAAGTAAAAAAAAACAAAAAACTTTTTCTTCTTCAAAAACTTCTTTTTTACAGACTTTAAAACTTCTAAAGACTAGGGGTGAGAGAAAATATCTATACACTGAAATATTGAGATATTTTCATATGCTGATATTATATTGACATTTAAAAACACGTTATTGATCTATTAACTAACGAAATCTCGCAATATTTCGTCATTCTCTTACAAACTCACGCGGGAATTCATGAAATATGGTGAGATTTCATAACAGAACGATGAAATCTCACGAGATTTTGTAAGTAAAATAGATCGATGCCGTGTAACAAAACGATAAAATCTCGAGAGATTTGATCGGTAAAATAAATTAATACTGTGTTTTAAAATATAGATATTATATCGGCAAATGAAAATATTGCAATATTTCAGTGTATTGATATCTTTTCCCATTTAATTGCTTCGATTTAACAAACATTTCTATCCCGTGTTTTGTCAGTTCCATCACTGCAGTGGAGCGATGCCTTTACGCTAAACATGTTTCAATACTAAAAAACAGGTGTCTGATATGAAATGAAACTTCCAGACAAATTAGGGTAAAATTAACGGTATATATTGTATATCGTCATCTAAAATAAATATATTCTGATATGATATGTGGCCCATATCACCCAGCCCTAACAGGCACTAGGAGGGTCTGGACTTCTTTAGTACCACAAATATTGAAGAAAAAAAAAAAGAAAGAGTAAAAGCGGTAATAGTGATAAGCTTAACCTTGAGTTAATACTGACATGAGGTGTCATTTTTAAAAAAATAAATATCTATATTCATTCAATTCAATAAACTTGGGTGAGGGTTTGGATTTCGTTGGCAGAGAAATCAAATGTTCCTCGTGTCTAAATCTGTCAGAACTGTGTTGTCTGGTAAAATTTGTGTCACTGGTTTGGTCTTACACACACAAACACACACACACACACAAACTCTTAAAACTAAACCTACTGACTTACACTGAATTGCATTGAGCACTCTGTGACTTTCACTCAAGCATCACAAGACAGCCTCAGCAGCCAGAATAATGGTGTGGGGGCGGGGATACATGCAGAAAGCAAAGGCAGAGATGACACAGCAAGAGGCCGATGGAGAAATCAAACATAAATAAAAACAGAGAGAGCAACAAAGTTAAGAAGAGAGGGGAGATAAGAGGAAAATGATGAAATAATAACAGAGTGACAACAGAGTAAAAAAATAAAGAAGAAAAAGGAAAAAAACACATCTGACTCACATGAGGGTTTCTACACAAAGAGCCCGGCTGCTTTTCCATCCCACACCTCTGAGGATTATTGGCTAAAATCCCACTCCGCTCTTTTTTTACAGCTCTCTATTTATTTCGTTTTATCCCCGCCGCATTAGGCTACAGAGGGAGGGCATGCACGAGCCAGCAAACAGCATAAGGAAAAAGGAAGAGAGAAAGGTTGGGTGGCACAGACATAGAGCTGGGGGAGGGGCTGAGCGAGGGTTGATTTAGGCTGCAGTGCATGATTGGCTGAGCAGAAGGAGGAAAGAGCATGTGCCATTATTCCAGGCATACAGCAAAAGGAGACCGTCATAGCAGCAGAATGCTCCAACTACCTGTAGCCAGAAGTTACTGCTCCTCTTTCAATTAAATGTTTGGAAAAGTCTTTCTTTTTGGGAAAGATATATCTCAGAAATATCTGATATTTTATAGACATAGTATTGATCCTGAGAAAATAAATACTGGCAGGGTCAACTAACCCCTGATGTTGATATAGTTGCGAAATCCTGGTCCGCAAAGGACGTAGATAATGTGGTATAAAAGTAGATCAAAGACTTGTTCAATGTCGATCTGCTCTGATAAAGCAAAAGCGCAAACAAAGCAATCGACCATGAACTGTGCACCCATCCCATTTCTCCTGATCTTCACAGGATTACCATGAAATTAAACAGACTGTCACATATAAACAAGAATAACTCGCTGAAAACATTTTAAATACCTTTGTAGACAATTTCTTAAATCCTTTAAATGAACTTTTACCTTCACATTTTTCCTAATTAGTCCAAAACAATACAATGGGATCTATGCACAGCTCCCCTACTTCCTGAACTTAAGGTTTCCTGTCTTTCATTACTGGACGAACTGATTAACCCAGGTGTGCCTGACCTCAGTACCTGGCCAGACACACCTGGATTAATCAGTTCGTCCAGTAATGAAAGACAGGAAAGTTCAGGAAGAAGTAGAGTCGTGCATAGAGCCCATTGGATTTTCTTTTTATTTGCAAAATTCTATGCTAAGACGGCTAAAATCATTCATACCCTCCAATTAAAGAAGAGGTTCAATTCACAATAGTAATTCAAATAACAAGAAACTAAATAAACTATTAATAAATAAAAATTTACAAAATTATAATTTTGTGAAATAGATTATTGCTTTTGAATTGTGGTTGGATATAATAATTATTAAAAAAAACAAATAAAACTGTACCAGACACGTTGCGGCAGCTTTCCCATGAACAGTGGCCCAAATACCTGCCGACAGGTGTAGAAGTATTTTTGAACATTAGAGAAAACACATGATTGCAGTGATTGCCTCAAAGTGTTGCTCAACAAAATGTTAGTTTTGGAGCACCATCATGCTTGTTTACTTTCTTATGTGTGTGTGAGTGTGTTTTAATCTTTCTTTCTAACCACAATTCAAAATCAGTACCATGATTTTCATAAAATTTTTATTTGTTATTGTCAATTTCAACTTATTTCACCAACAGCTGAATTTTCCTTCTTTTATTAGAGGGTATGAATAATTTAGAGGACGACTGTGGGAGTTTTCCAGCACTTATGAAAGAAACAGTGAGGGCGGGGAAGTTATAAAGTTGATGGAAAGACACAAATAATGCAAATGTGTACTGTGTGAAGCCAGTGGAAACATACACATCATTTTCTGGGGAGCTTTTAGGCTGTAATATTACTTGGTAGTGTTAAAAATCAAAACTACTTTGGTGGGGTTCAAAAATATTTTTAGTATAAAAATACACATTTTTAAATCGGGCTGTCCCAATCTGATACCAACATGGGATTTCTGTCCGATATTGGTTAAAAAACATGGATCAGAATGCATCAAAATTTGCCAATCCAAGATATCCATTCCAGTTTTTCTTTCAAGAAACTCTTTCTGACTGGGTCTCAATTTATTTAAAATTGTTTGATTTCTTACTATGACTGTATGTTTAAAATTCACCATACCCATTAGTAAATAATAAATGGGTCAGTTTCCTTATACTTACTGTTGTGGACTTTTTTCAAATTGACCTGTTAAACCAGGATTTTTAGAGGTGAGGTTCAACAGAACAGACAAAAGGAACATATCCAAGAACAAAATCAATTATGTCAATATGCATACTCTTTGGTTTAAAACACGGCTAAGTATTGATACAGGGCATCAGCCGACACTCAACCTGTGGTTTTGGTATCGGAAGTGAAAAAGTGGGATCGGGACAGCCCTACAGTACATCTTTATGCTAAAAGGATAACCATCTGTACTTGGACAAAAGCAATTTAATTTCTAAATAACACAGAGTGCATTTATCGTCCAGCCACAGGCAATCTATTCATTAGTCTTTTCCTTTCATGTGTCTTAAACGCAAAATTGAAGCAGGCATCTTAACTCATTGCTTATGGTAAAGTGATAAACCGCAAAAATATTGGTATGACCTATTACATGAAATGGGGAAAATATTTAATAGATCCAATGTGTCTGGTTTATAGATTAATAATTACTGTGGTTAGGGTTAGAAAACTGTCCAATAATCTTCCTTTTGCTGCCAAAAAAAACATTATTATTAGAGTGAGCCCGTCCATCACAGGATGGCAAAAGTTTATATGTGAACTAGTTCCTCTGGAACATCTTACATTGTACACAAAAAATAATAAAAAAACACACTTTTTGAAAATTTTAGTCATAACCTTCATGCACACATTTCCTAAACTTCACATGCAGCTGTTTTAATGACCACTGGAGGTCGAAAATGTCTTTAATGGTCTGAACATACAGTATCACACAGATATGCTTTAGTGAAGAGGATTTTTTTTTTTTTTTTTGTCCGTGCTATTTAAAGATAACACAGACTGATTTTTTCCCCTCAGGTGCATGCTTTTTTGTTGGGGGGGGGGGTCAAAGAATGTAAATTTTGCTAAGATTAATTTGCAAAAATTTCCTGGATTATTAATTTATTTAATAAAATATGTAATCTGAAAGGAAAATCTCTTAAGATAAAAAAATAAAAATCCATAACAAATCTTATTCAAACAAAAAAAAAAAGTCATTAAAATGAGTAAAAAGTCAGCATACATTAAATAAAAAAGAAAATAGAAAATGTACTTCAACACAAAAAACCTGAAATGATACCTGATTAGGGCTTGGCACTATGACCTCAAATCACAAGAAGGATTAGCTGAACACATTGCATCAATTAACTGGTAATTATTTCACTATTGTTTTGTTGTTAATCCTCATAACTTACTGAAAGTATTTGTTGTAAATATTTTCATAATAGAAGAGCAGCAGATATTGATTTTAAAATAAGTAAAAGGGAGCACACAGAGTTTACAACACATTTAATGAATATTTCTAAATATTGATAAGAGAAATAATTCACATGAGCAAGATTACATTGATTATTCTTCTAAATGTCCGTTTTGATTACTTTTCGATTAATTGCCCAGCTCTATACATGATGACAAATTATATCAATTATGAGTAGCTTTAGATAAAAGTACTTGTTGAATAAATGCTTATTTCTCCTTTTATCCCACATTAGTGTTTGGTAGTCTTGTCCAGTGTTATTCTGTTATAATGGTGCTGTCTACACATGACTACAAATTATATCTGGTAGTGTGTCGAAGGGGATGGCGCAAGAAAAAACACATTTTCACAGTTTCAAGTTTTTGATCTACACTTCTACTGATCAATAAATCATTAATTAAACAAATAGTATATATTTTAAAAGTAGTAATTAGTTGAAGGTGTTTAAGGGTTTTCTGATCTGTTTATTCAAAATTTATGACCTCTTTATTAACGGTCTATAGTTATGACACCAACGTTTTAAAACTTGACTGGTGCATTTATGAGTTATTATACATTGCATTCAGCACATCTAGATCTTTATTTTCTAATAAATAATACCAATCCTATTAACGCCATGTTGTTCTTATCTAACTTGTGTAAAAAACACAACAAAAACAGACAAACAAAACAGAAAAAACGGTTATTATTACAGTAATGTCTTTAAGATATGGTTAAACAGACATTACTGCAGTTTTACAGTGGGTGAAGAAAAAGTATATAACTGTCGAAATGGTGGAGCATCTTCATAATCAGCACGACAGGTACTTCGACCCTACGCTGTGAGCCTCATTACTGTACGCTGCAGCGCAACGTTACGTAACATTATCAAACTAAGCTAGCTTATTAGTTTACAATTATCTGATTATGTTTTCATATGTCCCTCTCAAATGAAAAAACCATGCAGCTAAAAAAAGTTTATCCACCCTAAGATTCAGTCATTTACGCCCAACGACAAAAATAATACCGGACTAATTATTTACCGTTTTTAATGTAACCTTTTACTTAAAGTTTTGACTCGTTTAAAAGAAAACTACGATTGCCTCGACTCTGGTGGGCAGTATGTGGGACACGTTGTCAAAATCATCCTCCTAACTCTTAATGTTTCACAGTGGCCTGGGTCTGCTAATGTTAGCTGCGGAGGAAAACCTGAGCTAATAAGCTCGTTAATATTATTTACCTCTTTCGATGTTATAATTTTGCACAGTTGCGGAATTCCACGCTGTAATGATAACCTTGAATTATCCAAAGTGGTTGAATTCATCTGCCGCTCTAACTGTCCATGGCGAACAGCATCCACTATTTTCTGCCTCGCTCTCGTTCTTCTTCGTTGTGTTTTTGGTTCTGCAGAGGGGCGCTGGTGTCGCCTCCGCCACCCTGCGGTCTGGAATGAGTATTGCAGCGCCTACAAATTACATTATGCTTCAAGTGAAGTAATGAAAAGGAGATTAAAGAGAATGTAATAATATAAAAAGAGATATATAATGTAATCACTGGCGTTTGTCTGTCTGTTCTTTAGCAAAATACCTAAAACAATTACTATACATATTTGGATGAAATTTTCTAGGAATGTTAACGGTACAAGGCAGAACATGTTGATTTGGATCACCATTTGGATCTGTTTTTTTTTTTTTTAATTTTTGCCATTGCAAGTTGCAATGACAATGTCAGGGCATATGGGCTCTCTCAATGAAAGAAATGAATCCTTGACTTACATAATTTTTTATGTCAAGAAGTTCCACATAATTATAATACTTCAACTGAAAAGAAACAAGTTAGTCATAGTTTGTTGTTCACAGTACTTAAATGAATTGTGTTCTTGCAACACATATACATAATGTAGGGATAACATCAGACAAAATCACCTTAACTGAACAAAAATTGTTTAAATAAAGTCAGCAACTGCTCTGATTCATTTTTTCAGTGTTGGTTTTCTAGGTGATTATTGAAGATCATATTCTTCTATCAAGTTCTACTCTTCTAGCTCATTGCAGTTGAGTTTACAATATCAATTAAACCAAATACGTTATATCACGTGGTATTTTTCTCGCCCTCTATCTGGGTGCTGCTCATGATAATAATAATAGAAAAAACACAGTTTATCCTCTTACATGATTTACATTTTACATTTTCATGTTTCCTCTTTAAGAATCATAATTTGTGCAATCCTTAATACCTTTATGTGACACGCAACAAGGGCGCAGGCGGGACTCGATCCCCAGACTAACCAGTCAGCCAAAAGCATATCCCTGTGGCCACAGGGACCATGATCAATCTAGCCGTAGTTACAGGCCCCCACATTGTCACATAACATTATTTCAATAAAAATTGTGTAATCTCTTTTTGTTCTACTTTTATTTAAGACTTGCCATTTCTAACAAAAGGTAGGAGTTACAGAGTAAAATAGTAATAAAGTGCTTTGGTGATATTCCATGATTCTACAAATTTGTAACTTCCCCCTAATTACAGCTTTTCACAGTAATATTTGTTTTCTATCCATTCAGATGTCAATATAACCACTGTCGTAGTTCAGACTCAAGTGCAGTATTTTCAATAATTGATGTTGCAAATGACTTCTCCAACATTACCAGAATCCACATTATGCACCCTAAGAAAATGTGTTGGGATTGAGGATAACTTTCCTTTTTTCAACCTGGACCTTCTAGTAGTAATGCATGCATTTACTCACCGGTAAAGTTTCTACATCACTTTGAGTCCTTCAGAATATATTGTGTTGAGCTGCCCTTTCGCGTGCATCCTGGCGGAGATGGGGCAGCCACTCGATAAGACATTATCTGCAGCAAAACTCCTTCATTTCATCAATGTTTTAAGTAGAATGAACGCACAAATGAATACTATCATCCTGTGAGAGTTTAGAGTTTTGCAAATTGTGTTTTTGTTGTTGTCTTAAGTTATCTGGGTGTGGGGTTTCTTTGCTCCAAAAAAAAGGGAAAAAAATCTAATTTGTCAAAGGGCCCACGAAAAATAAATCAAAGGCACTCTGGAGAATTGTCAAACTATTAAAAAGCCTTTATTAATTCATGGCAAAACAAAAAATCTAAAAGGACCGACGCATTGCGACCCTCTGGTCTTCATCCGGGTTAGTTTATACACCTGTGTTAAATCTGGGTGATTAAGTTATGCTCCCCCCACTTAAGCGCTTATTGGTTGTAAACAAGGAAGTGGCAAAAAAGAGAGAGAGAGAAGAGAAAAAGAGGGGGAGGAAAAAGAAAAGAAAAAAGGGGAAAAAGATAAAAATAAAAATAAATTACACCCAAAAAAAGAAAAAAAAGAAAGAAAAAGGAATTAAAGGAAGAGGAAAAAGAGAGAAAAAAAATATTGTCAGAAGAATATGACCAGTGTATCTAAGAAGTGGACTAAATAATAAAAAGGGAGAAAAGCTCTGCTGCAGATGATGTCTTCTGTAGTAGCTTCCCCGTCTCTGCCATTATTACTGGATGCACGCCGAAGGGCGACTCAACGTAATGTCTTCCGAAGGACTCAAAGTGATGCAGAAACTTTACCGGTGAGTAAATGCACGTATATACTCCTAGAAATAAGGTCCAGGTTGAAAAAAAAAAAAGTTATCCCTTAACCAGTTAGAGCAGGAGCAAAAAAATTAAAGCAATGATCAAATTGCCCTTGTTTTATTTCTTCCTCTGCTCAGTTTTAAAATTAATTCCAGTATTTCTGTGATCAAGTTTAAATTACAAGTCTTTACTCTGATTTACATTGCTGATCTGCATGAACTATGGGAGTTCAGTGAGTTCCAGGCCCTTTTCAAGACTGAAATAAATCCTCTTTTACACAACAGTTAATCTGTTGGAGGGTTCAAGTGTACAAGTCAAAGTTACTGGTTAACTCTGGCAAGTGTTTGTAGCAGTGTCCCTACTACATGGTTTTACAATAACACTGCAGACACTGAACTGGATCCACAAGTTTTATTTGTAATGCTGTGTAAAGGACAGATAACCAGGCTGGCTGTCTGCTCCCAGCATCTCTCCTGGAGGCTGCTACTGCAGATAAAGACAGCATGATTAGATGTAGCACAGCTGTGTCTATCTGCCTCACCTGCTGCTGCTGCCTGAGCTGCGACTTCACCCGTCCTCCCGGCAGCTGAGCCAGAGCCATGCCACAGATCTACATCCATGCAGCTGCAAGCCTGTTCAGCTACAGCCATCCTCAAAATCATGGAATCCGGGGGTTATTTATGCCCTCCAATTAAAGAAAAGGCTCAATTCACAATAGGAATCAAAATAACAAGAAACTCAAGAAACTAATAATCAATAGAATAATCGATTATCTTAACAGATTATCTTCAGTAGGTATCTCCTCCACCCCCTTCGCCTGGTTTCACTCCTACCTCTCTTACCGCACTCAGTTCATCCGCCTAAATTCATTCACGTCACAGTCCACTCCCATCACATCCGGTGTGCCCCAGGGCTCTGTCCTAGGTCCCCTTTTCTTCAGCACCCACCTTCTCCCCCTCAGTAACATTCTCCGTAAATTTAACATTCATTTTCATAGCTATGCGGTCGGATGACACCCAGCTCTGCCTCTCCACCAAACCTACTTCCTCACTCCCACCCCCTCCCCTCATCAACTGCTTATCTGAACTCAAGTCCTGGTTCACACCTAACTTCTTAAAGATAAACAGCAATAAAACAGAGATTCTTCTCATTGGTACAAAATCAATGTTATCCAAAGCCGACAGTTTCTACCTCCCCATTGACAGTTCTTAAGTCTCCCCCTCCCCACAGGGTAAAAGTCTGGATGTCATCCTTGATAGCTTTCTATCATTCCAAGTCCACATTAATTACTTGACCCGGTCTGCACATTTCCATCTGTGCAACAGACTCAGACAGCAGGTGCAGACATCTGACTGGACGTTACAGAAATCACCTACTTACAGTGATTGGCTCAAAATGCTAAATTTTAGCTTTGGAGCCCCATCATGCTTGTTTGCATTAACAGAGTTGTACACCATATATGCGCGGGTGGAATATAAAAAGCTTTCAGATGTGTTTTGATCGTGTGAAGAGGTGGAGCAGATTTGGATGCATATTGTAAAAGATGAACCCTGAATGCAAGTTTTTACTGATTTGATCTCAAAGAAAAAAACAATTGAAACACCCTTTCTCCCTTTAGGATAGATATCAATTAGGATTCTTTTGAAGATGTATTTTGTTGAAGCATGTGTGCACAGCAAACAGCATAGATTATAGCTGCAGCGTCATGTCTCAGATGCAGCCCTTACATGCCGCTTTAATTTTATTACTGTGCTGCATTGCGGGGCTATTTTCCAACAAGTGAGGCTGGGGCTACATAGGAACTCTGATTCATGCTGGTTTGGGTGCAACCCTTGGAATGAGGTGGGTGGAGGAGGTGGCAAAGGATTCTAAAAGAAAATAGTAGTTGGAAGCAAATGGGGAAAAAGGAAAGAACCAACGGCTGAGGTGGAGAAGGAAGTCAAGAAAGATGGAGAGGACTGGTTCCAGAACACTGGCAGGTCGATAGCTGGGAATATGTGGACTGGAGGTTGAGCTGGGAAGGGGTAAGGGTGGGGGCATGCTGGGGGAATGAGTCACAGTGAAGGTGAATGTGTGTGACGCAGTCGGACGTGCACAGGGCCAGTAATGTACTTACTGTACCTCCCCTCTGCTAGCAACCTTTCCCAGACGGCTCTCAGATTCCACAAAACTGCTTTCCAGTTTATCATCTGTGTGTATCTTGTGTGTTGGTGTGAGTGTGTGTTAAATGTGAGCCAGACATAAATCTGGGGGGAAACCCTCAGTCTTGGCAGCGCAGTGGGGTGTGACGCTCAGCTGTATCTGCAGCGCTGTACTGCAGGACTATCTGCTGTCTGTAATGACTTGTTCAGTGTGAGCTGCACATCCTAAACACATTTGACATATGATGACGATAAAAAAGTGTTCGGTTCTCAACAGAAATTAATCTAAAATTAAAGGTATTGAAGTTTCCAGACTATAAGTTGCACTTATTTTCATAGTTAGGCTGCTCTTATGATTTGCAATGAGTAGTGATTTATGTATATCAGAATGCACTGCCTGCCCCCAAAAAGTCGCCACCTGGATTAAAATAAGCAAATAGGTACGAGCCTTCTATTGGATAATTACTGCATAGATGATTATCTTTCAGCTGGCAACACGTTAGTTAATCCCAACTGGTGCAATGAGTTGCTTCTCATTTCCTAAACAACCATGTGGAAAGACACATCCGTGGTCGTGGAAAAGATGCTAGTCTGTTTGAGAAGGGTCAAATCACTGGCATGCATCAAGCAGACTGAGAAAACATCTAAGGAGATGCAGAAACTACTAAAACTGGGTTCAGAACTGACCAACGCATTATTAAAGGAATAGTTCACCCACAGAATGATTTAACTTTATTTTCCACGTGAGCAAGACTTTGGAGCACTTTTTTGATATCTCAAATGCAGCCGGCGATCATGAAGGCTTCTCTTTTTCCCCCCAACTTTCATATAATGGAGTTTGCCGGGGTCTGAACCAAAAAGGTCCATAAAAGTCCACAAAAACTTGGCAATATTCCTCCATACTGCTCGTCCGATGTAATCCAAGTGTCCTGAGTGGGTAGCATCCAGAATTTACTCGAAATGACATGATTAAGTATGTCTTGCAGAGGGATGCAGTACTCTTAAAATTGCCAAGCTTCTTATGTGTGATCATCGAACAATCAAGCTTTTCATTCAAAATCATCAACAGGGTCGCAAGAAACTTGTGGAAAAACCACGGCGCAAAATAACTGCCCATGAACTGAGAAAAGTCAAGTGTGCAGCTGCCAAGATGCCCAAAAGCACAAGGTGTGCAATACTCAGAGACATGGCCAAGGTAAGAAAGGCTGAAAAACCACCACCACTGAACAAGACACACACGCTGAAATGTCAACGGGCCAAGAAATATCTCAAGACTGATTTTTCTAAGGGTTTATGGACTGATGAAATGAGAGTGAGTCTTGATGGGCCAGATGGATGGGCCCGTGGCTGGATCGGTAAAGGGCAGAGAGCTCCAGTCCCACCAGACGCCAGCGAGGTGGAGGTGGGGTACTGGTATGGGCTGGTATCATCAAAGATGAGCTTATGGGGCCTTTTCGGGTTGAGGATGGAGTCGAGCTCAACTCCCAGTCCTACTGCCAGTTTCTGGAAGACACCTTCTTCAAGCAGTGGTCCAGGAGGAAGTCCGCATCCTTCAAGAAAAACATGATTTTCATGCAGGACAATGCTCCATCACACGCATCCAAGTACTCCACAGCGTGGCTGCAAGAAAGGGTCTAAAAGAAGAAAAACTAATGACATGGCCTCCTTGTTCACCTGATCTGAACCCCATAGAGAACCTGTGGTCCCTCATCAAATGTGAGATTTACAAGGAGGGAAACAGTCCACCTCTCTGAACAGTGTCTGGGAGGCTGTGGTTGCTGCTGCACGCAATGTTGATGGTGAACAGATCAAAACACTGACAGGATCCATGGATGGCAGCTTTTGAGTGTGCTTGCAAAGAAAGGTGGCTACATTGGTCACTGATTTGTTTTTGTTTTGTTTTTGAATGTCAGAAATGTGTATTTGTGAATGTTGAGCTGTTATATTGGTTTCCCTGGTGAAAATAAATAATTGAAATGGGTATATATTTGTTTATAGTTAAGTTGCCTAATAATTATGTTTGCCTAATACAGCTGATATAGGGTGTTGATGTCATTAGACCACACCCCTTGTCATTACAGAGATGCACATCATCTGATATGCTTAATTGGTAGTAGCTTTGGGCCTGTACAGCTTGGAGTAAGACAACATGCATAAAGAGGATGATGTGGTCAAAATACTCATCTGCCTTATAATTCTGTACTCCCTGTATATTTTGCATGTGAATCTGCATGTAGATTAAATCTCTGTTGAACACCTTGCATATTCTGCCTTGTCGTTATGTTTTCAACACAGACTAAGCCAAAATGCAGAAGCAGAATGTGAAAAAAGAGCAGGCACCCTTTCATTTAATAGCTTGTGCAACCACCATGAGCAGCAATAACCAAGTAATCTGAATGATGCAATCAGTGTCTTGCATGGAGGCCTAATACTCTATCTACTCTCTTAAGGTCCCATCACATTTGAACCGAGTTTACTTTTGGACCTTGGGCTTGCAACACCTTCATATTTTCAGTCACGCTGTTGTAGATTTGCTTGTTTGTTGTTATTATTGCATGACCCAGTTTACGCTCAGCTTCAACTGCTAAACAGATGGCCTCACATTTGTCTCCAGAATATGCTGGTAAAGAAGAGTTCATGAAGACTTAATGACTGCAAGGTTTCCAGATCCTGTGGCAGAAATATGATCTGCACCACTTCTTTAGTGTGCTTCACAGCTGGTATGAGACTTTCTGCGTTTGGTTTTCTTCATGCAGCATTATAACCAAACATCTCCACTTTGATATAGTTTATTAAGAAGATTTCAGAGATCTTTGGGTTTGTTAGGATACAACTTTGCAAACCTATGCTGTGCTGTCATGTTCCTTTTAAAGAGAAGCTTTTTCCATGCTTCTTCCATACAAGCCAGGCTTTTTCAGTCTTTTTCTAACAGCACTGTCATCAACTTTAATGTTTAACATGCTCAGTGTGCCTCATCAGGTCTGATTCACAGATATTTTGCTTTTTGCAGTTTCTCTGTGCATTCCAGCCTGATTTTGAGGTGAACTTGCTTGTACTTGAAAGATTTGCAGCTGTTTTCATTCTTTTGCAGGTGTGCATTCTGCCATGCCCACCTGGACGCATTCCTGTGTGTCGAGCATTTAGGCGTGCAACAATATACCAAAACTCTCCTTAAAATCTCCTGAGCAGTATTTTTCACACAGTTTCTGCACTTTGGTTAAGCTTTTGTTCAATAAATGATGACGCAGTATAATAAGTCATGTGCTGTTATTAATCTAAAGTTGCATTAAACTAAGTTCAAGATGTTTAATGTTTGTTTTAAAATATGTATTTACACATAAAAACTTAAAACTGAAAGAATGTAATTATCCAAAACTTCCCTGCGCAATATGTTAATTTTGGGTAAAAATATAACTGGGAGACATCTTATTATGGTTTTATCATCTGATAGTGGCAAAGGCAAATTTATATTATAGTCTCACAAGCCTGACTGTGTGTCTGTTGTATTTCTATTGTATCGTATTTATTCTTATTCTATTCTAAATTTATGATATATTTTGCATGGGAGTCCATAGATCTGCACAGCACTTTGAGCACTTTGTGTTGTTTTAAAAGTGCTACACCAGTAAATTTGACCTCAACATTGATATATAATATATACATATATACAGTCATCCAATTAAAGAAAAAGCTAAATTGACAATAGTAATCCAAATAACAATAGACAAGTAATAAGTAAAAAGAAACTAATAATAAACAGAAAATTGAAAAATTATAATTTAGTGAAACTGTTGCCTGAAAAAATATATATACAGCGGGGGGGGGGGAGTATTGAACACATCAACATTTTTCTTAGAAAATATATTTCTAATTGAGCTATTGACATGAAATTTTCATCCGATGTCGGCAACAACCCAAGTAATGCACACATAACACATAAATTAAGTTATGTGTTATACAGTGAAATGACACATGTAACAAGTATTAAACACATGAAGAAATGGAGGCGCAAAAAAGCCAAGCAGCTGGAGTCTGCCAGTATTTAGATAGTAATCATGTCTCCTATCAGTGCAAAGTAATATCAGCTGGTTTAGTCCTGGTTGATGCCTTTAAAAAGGTTTCTCATACCAAAGGTGTCAGACAAGAAGCATTGCATGATGGGTAAAAGCAAAGAGCTGTCTAAAGACCTGCGCAACCTTATTATTGCAAACTGTTGCAAATTGTTGAGCAACACTTTGAGGCAATCACTGCAATCAGGTGTTTTCTGTAATGTTTAAAAAGACTTCGGGAAAATGTTCTAATGTGTCTGGGACAGTTCTTTTTTTAAAATGATTATTTACAACCACAATTCAAAAGCAATATTATATTTTACTAGATCATATTTTTGTAAATTTTTATTTATTATTAGTTTCTTCAGTTTCTTGTTATTTGAATTACTATTGTAATTCTCTTGTATAGGAGGGTGTGAATAATTTTAAGGATGACTATATGTACATATGTAATCTTCAGCTTTTATCTTGGAGTAATAACAATATAAAACTTGTAGCAAAATACATTTTTTTTCCCGATCAACAATTCATTTATTATTTTTTATATCTACGGAACACTGAGCAACATCTGCTGCATTAGACGGCCATGGCATTACATTGGGTGGGGGGTGGGGGTTGGTGTGACACATCACACACAGGACTTGTGACTGTATCATGTGAATTTCCATTTCCATTGTGCAGAGGTGGAAAAGTGCCCGATCTGCTGGCCATCTGCAGTCATGAGTACCGTTCTCATCACATACATGTACTCTATATGGAAGCAGTCTGCTGCATCTCCTTTTTTCACCAGTGCATTCGGGAAAGTGTATTGACCAAAGAAGGTAGATAATGTGACTGAGTGAACTGGTGATAATGTATAGTGCTAGATTAGATTTGGGTTATCTGCTATGTTTGTTCATTGTTGTGTACCGGTAGTTGTTTGACCTCAGAGAAGGGAATCCTGAGCTCGTTTTGTGTCGTTATCTCACACCACTACACTGATAATCTGCAGCATCCATCCCAATTGAACTGGTGGACAAACACAACACGGGGAAGTCCAATCCTGTGATGTTTAAGGGTGCTTGTGTGAGATTAAAACGCTTCTAAAACAGCAGGTCTGATTTCTTTATCTGAGATTTTTGATCAATTTTAAAAGAAATCATTTAAAAAATGTGTGTTTTTCTGGTTTCAGAAGTGTTTTGGAGTGCATACTGGGAATTTACACCAAACAGAATCATGTCTGTTTTTGAAGAGGTGATGTTTGAAAGACTGTTCGTTTAGCATCAGCTTTCCTTTTCTTCTAACAGCAATTCCCTATTGTATTAAAAAAAATTCTCATTCTGTGTCTTTTTGTTAGTAGTTTCTTTTATAAGCTCATACAGCCTCATCTTGACTGTTATCAGGGTATATGTTTTTTTTTCACCAATTATTCAATTTCTGTAATATTATGTTGGAATGCAATTATTATGGTGACTTTGGTGCATCATGGTTATTTTTGTTGCTTTTTCTGTTATATTTTTATTGAGAAAAGAAAAAAGGTCAAGCGAGATTGACTGATAATGAAAAATGGAGAGAGAGTGGGATTTTTTAATTTTTTCCTCTCTCCTTTTTGAACTTATGTTTGGATTTGTTTCCTGACCCCTGTTTAACATGATGTGTCTCATATTGTGTTTTGTCAATGTTCAAACCAAAACTTCATTTCGTTCATTCATTCATTCATTTTTTTAAAATTTCATTTCGAACTGAAATGAAAAGTGAACGTTCACATTTGGCGTAAATTATGATAGAAAACAGTTCGAAAAGGAGTTCATGACATTCATTGGTCAATCATTCATATTTAATTAAGAAAAAAGAAAAAAAAACACTACAATATTGATATTTCCCTTCTGGGATTAATAATGATAATAATAATAAGATAATTTTCTTTCTTTCATTCTTTTTTTTTTAAAATAAGAAAAAAATGTAGATCCTTATTTTTATTAAGCCCCCCCCCCCCCCCCCCCTTTTTTTTTCCCCCATTGTAGAATATCCAATAATAGAGATAAACATGAGTGTGCATGGTAGACCATATACAGTCGTCCTCAAAATTATTCATACCCCCCATTAAATAAGGAAAAAATTCAGACATCACTGAAATAAGTTCAAATTGAACAAAGTAATAATAAATAAAAATTTTAGGAAAATTATGACATTAGTTTTGAATTGTGGTTCAACAGAAATATTAAAAACAAACAAAGAAAAAATAAAACAAGTAAACAAGCACGATGGGCCTCCTGAGCAAAAATTTTGTTCAGCAACTGTTGTTTGTTTTTAAAAATCATTCTTTTCAAGTACAATTCAAAAACAATACTTTATTTCACTAATTATAATTTTGTAAATTTTTATTTATTGTTGCTTTTTTAGTTTGTTGTTATTTGAATTAATATTGTGAATTTAGTATTTCCTTTAATTGGAGGGTATGAATAGATTTGAGGGCGACTGTATCATTATGGTCTTTCAGGGGGAATTCCCTCCGTTCACATGACTAAAATAGTCCCATCACATCATAAAACACTCCCCCTGTGATCAGATGCACTTTCAATTTTTGTCCATAGGGGGGCAACAGCGTCAGTAGAGAGCTGTTCTCATTGCCATCATCATGACTGCAATGCAAGCCAAGGTTTCTTTCAAGGGCACACATCATATCTGCAAAGTCACATGTAAAGCAGGGAGAGGCTGCTTCAACTGGAGTATTTAGAGGGAGACAATACTCGAGCTTCGTCTAGACATAAATATCTCTACAGCTAACGTCACGATTCACATTGCTGTGCTTGCAAATTTATAAGGTTGAAACTTTAAATAACTGTGCAAATAAATCATAAGCATAGCAGCTAAAAGCTTTTTATATTTGGAGGACTGATGCTCGGAGCAGCTGCTTCATGTTTTTCCATAGAAATAGTTTTCAGTCAGGGCAATAACAATATTCCTGTGGTGCGTGTGATTAAACTTTATATGCTGCTGTTATGAATACTGAGGCACTATTCTAAGGTAGAAACAGTGCTGAGCAAAACGAAGGAGAGCCTTCATAACTCTCCTCCAGTCTTACCTTTTTTATAGTCATCAAATATGCATGGCCTCTGTGAGCATATTATGTATTCACAGATGTCCACAGCACTGGAAAGCTCCCCATCAGCAGTTTATGTCTGTGTGTGTGTGTGTGTGTGTGTGTAGGTGGGCTTGTGTACGTTTCCAGAACAAGACAGAACATAATCGATAAATACAGATTCATGGGAGGCGGAGATGAGGAGATGCAGAGAAAGTATGCAGGAAATATAGCCACGAAATTAATGTCTGAGAAACACTGCAGGAAGAAAAAAAGCTTTCTTGGACAAGAGGAGTATTAAAATAGTTCCTGTAAAATCAGCCTGTTTATCTGTTATTACCCATCCTGCCTTTCCTGTCCCATCCTCTGATCAGAAAAGGCTCATCATAGGCCATGAAAAATATCACTTTTGAAAACTTTGAGTTAGGGATGTTTCATATTGGCTTTTTTTTTTTTTTTTACCGATATCTGATATACCGATATTGTCCAACTCTTAATTTCCAATGTCAACTGACACCAATATATACAGACAACTGTGAGATTGTATCTCTCATATTCTGAGAGATACAACTCTCAGATATCAGATATTAGCAGGTATTAGCCAACATGTGGCTAATTCTAATGTTTTTGACAACTTGGTAACTTAACCAACAACTTAAAACCAGACATATTATAAGCAGCTTCAAAGCAAGTCAGTCTGTAGTGAGGATAGACCGATATATTGGCCGGACGATATTTGCATTTTTTTTTTGCTGATATCGGCATTGATTGATGCGTCAGGTATGTGTTGGCCAATACCACCACCCCCATTTTATAATTTACAGACTTTTATATACAGTATTCCTCAAAATTATTCATACCCTCCAATTAAAGAAGGAAGAAAATAGGGTGTCAATTAAATAAGATGAAAATGTAATAATGAAGAAAAATTCTATGAAATTTAGGACATTGATTTTTATTTGTGGTTGAAAGGAAATATTAAAAACAAACCCGCAAAAAATAAAAGAAGTAAACAAGCATGATGGGGCTTCGAAGCTAAAATGTTGTTGAGCCACACTTTGAGGCAATCACTGCAATCATGTGTGTGTCTCCAATGTTCAGAAAGTCTTCTGCACCTGTTCACAGGTATTTTGACCCACTGTTCAAGAGAAATGTTGTCTGAGACAGTTTTTTTTTTTGTTTGTTTGTTTTAAATTAGTATTTTCCATCACAGGTCAAAAGCAACATTTTATTTCACTGAATTAAAATTGTGTAAATTTTCATTTATTATTAGTTTCCTTAGTTTCTTGTTATTTGAATTACTGTTGTGAATTTAGCCTTTTCATTAATTGAAGGAGGGAATGAATGATTTTGAGGATGACTTATATTTATTACAAGTTTATTGTTTGTATATAATATTTGTTTACAAGTGTACTGTTTCTTTTGTATATATTTATTTGAAGTGTTTTATTTTCCTTTTATATTAAAATAGTTGCAAAATTACTTTCCATTGTATCCTATATTATATTAATTTGGGAGTCGAATGCAGCATCATCCCAAAATATCAGCAGATTGTATCGGCTGAGGCTGAGGCTGACAAGAAAATATTGGTATCAGCCCTAAAAATCTGTATCGGTCAATCCCTAGTCTGTAGTAGCAGCAGCTGCACCATAGTAACATGACTCTGAAAGGAATGCTGGGATATGAAGTTCTTCCAGAATAACCGGGACTTTTCTACATGCTGGACCGCTGCTGATGAAATCTTGTTGTTCCGTTATAAAATCTTGCAAGATTTAGTTAGTAAAAATATCGGTCTGAAAAAAAAAAAACGATACCGATATTTATCGATATCACATTTCAATACCAATATTGGCCGATAATATCGGACATCCCTACTTTGGGTACATCACTGTCATTAAGCACAAGATGTTTTATCTCATCAAAAAAGGACCTCAATAATATCTGGCGTTTAAAGATATTTACGGTGTCACATGACCGTAAATGATGCATGATTGCTCTTTTCAATGCAAAATTTCATTTTACATTAAATTACCATCAAATCAACGTCTTTGCAGCATGAGAACACCCATTTTTATTGGACACGAGCCATGGGGTAGTTTCTGCAAGACTGCTCCATCAGCACAATCTGCATCACCAAAGGGATGATGGAGCGTGCATGTGTGCGTAGGTGCATCTGAGAGAGAGAGAGAGAGAGAGAGAGAGAGAGAGAGAGAGAGAGAGAGAGAGAGACAATATGAGAGAGCAGGAATGAAGTGCATGTGTTTTCGGTTTTCTGATGAAGGCCCTTCAGCTTTCCTGGTTAATGAGAGAACAATTGATAGGTCGATAGAGGATAGAGGAATAAATAGATGGATAGAAAGGCATGAAAAGCACTTTGTAACATTTTGTTTAGCAATGATATTTCACATTACATTATTATGACTCCTAGGAACATGGGCTCCAATGTGTCTGATTTATCCAGCCAAGTTGGACAACACAGTGCTTTCTAATTTAAGGAATAGTGCTTGAAGCCAAACACTCCGAGCTATTAATTAGAATGACTTCACAGAGAAGCCAGCAAGCACGCACATGCAAACACACACTCTTTGATGTTTCATCATGATAAGAATGCAAACCCATGTTCTTGTATGCATATATGCGCGCATGCTTACACACAGGTAGACTCCCTAAAAGCCGAGGATACTAAGTCTCACATTGCATGCATCGCTCTGCGTGCTGGCTCTTCTTCTTGTTTTCTTTTATCACCTGAATGAGGATCAATCTATTCTACTCTGCAGTCAGTCTCTACATCCCAATCAATTCAAACAGCACCAGGTTGGATGCCTCAAGTGTGCTTTCTGCGCAGGTACAAAGGGTCTGTACTCTAAATCTTGTCCAACAGCCATGAAAATATTAGATTTGATCACAAAAGGTGGAAGTCATATTTTCCTTCTGCTGCCAAACGTTCCATTTTTAACAGAAAACTACAATATGAACAATTTTACTGCAAATTAAACCTGCTGAAAACAATAAAAACTGGCGACTTCTGCGTTTGGATTGTGTTTTTTTTTACTGGCATGTGAACATAAGTGTGAGACAACCTTACATCTAAACAACATAACTGATAGAAAAAGGCTCGTCCTTGTGAGGTTTATCTCCAAAAAGCATCTTTTCAGTTAGGAATGACCTATCAGCGGTGCTCTACAGAAAACTGCTTCCTGTGCAGTTTGGTTCCTCAGCTGGAAACGACACATTCAGCTCTCTTTGCTTTTGTTTCTCTTTGGGATGGGGCTGATAAGGCAGTATCGCTCAAAGATAGCTAGAAAGTATCAGCAGTCAGTCAAAGCAGTCAGTCTGGGGCTGAACTAAGTGCCTTTGTCTGTTTCAACATTTTATGTTGAAGGTTATTCAGTGTCCAGCTGTCGTAAAATGTAGTGTGACTATTTTGCTGAATTTGCTACCCCGGTGAGCCAGAACGACACTATAGATGATGTAAATAAACGAGTGTGTTACAGTTATAGTGTATGAAACATTCCCACATACTCGTGGAATGTTGCTGCTACAGAAAGTGCTGGGTCTACCTGGTCCTCCTGGGAGGTACTGAACTCTGAAAGGATGCCAGAACCACCTCAACTGGATCCTCCTCATGCAGAGGAGCAGAGACTCGAAGCTCCTTCCACATTACCCAGTTTTAGTTTAGTTTATTACAAATCCCCATTAGTCATAACAAAATATGTCCGATATTGTCGGCCGATATCGGTGTTAAAATGTGATATCAGAAAATATCCATATCAGTTTTTCTTACTAATATTTTGACTAACAAAATGTTGGGAGATTATGAAAAATATTGCCTCTGAAAACTCATAAAGCGTCGTAAAGCGCAAAAAGATTTATCTTATCAAAAAGGATTTCAATAATATCTGGTGTTTAAAGATGATATTTACTGTGTCAGATGACTGTAAATGATCCGTAAGTGATTGCTTTTTCAACGCAAAACTCTTATTACATTAAATTACCATCACATCAACGTCTTTGCAGTAAGAGAACTTCCCTCCTTGCTTTCTCTTTCCAAGCATAAGAAATTAGGGATGCACGATATCTGTTTTTTTTTTTTTTAAACCGATAAATTTCAGCTTCTCAAGGCCGATACAGATAACCTACACCGATAACATACATACATACCGTATTTTTTCCGGACTGTAAGTCACACTTTTTTCATAGTTTGGCAGCTTGTGTGACTTATATATGAAAATCTGTATACAATTTCACATATTTTAAGTATCAATTCATATTGACTGACATGATCCAAGGAGTAAATATTACCGTATAATGTAACTATATTCTGCTCCTAGGGCAATAATCCCAAAATAGCCTCATCTCAGTGAGAGGAGTTCATTTTGGACATCTGTCTATGCGGTGGAACAAATCCTCAAAAACATGTTTATCCTTCTTACTTATGATATTTATGATCATGTACAGGCATTACCTTTGGAATTGGACTGGTTGGGCAATCTTTAGCAGTAACAAATAGGATATGAAAAATCAGAAAATCACTCTATTTTAAACAAATAAATACGACTTATCGTCCAGTGAGACTTACGTATGTTTTTTTTCCTGTTCATGATGCATTTTTTGACTGATGCGACTTATAGTCTGGAAAATATGGTACCTAATTATACCAAATCAAAAATTCCAACTGTATGGGGTAGCTTGTGTCTAAAATAAGAAGGGAAGGTGGTTTGGAAGCAGTTTTGGGTCTCCCCTGTGAAGCAGCAGCTTTCTCCAGACAATCACAATATCTCAGCGAGAAAAGCCTAAAAGTGGGATTTTCAAATTCTGCATGTCCAATCTTAAAAATTTTAGTTGAATGAGGTAAATATTATCAGGGTAGGTCATCATGACATCAGACTCTTTGGAATAACATAATTTCGTTATCGGCTCGGTAATTAATTATTGTGCATCCCTATGAAATATACTTGCATTCATGCACACACTTACATTGACACACCCATTTTTATTGGACACAAAGAAAAAAAAAAAAATAAACAATAATATGTCTGGTTTTAAGTTGTTGATTAAGTTACCAAGTTGTCAGAAACATTAGCATTAGCCACATGTTGGCTAATACCTGCTAGCATCTGATATATGGCAGCCAGATGTCAAAAATGAACTCCTCTGGATGAGTTAAGGCTATTTTGGGATCTTTGCTCTTGGAGCAGACTATTGTATCTCTGAAAATATGAGAGATACAACCTCACAGTTGTCTGCATAGATTGGATATGGGAACTTAAAGGCATTATGTGAAGCACCGCGGATAGAAGCAGAGGCAAACACATGTGCAGCATCCCAACTTCCATAAACAGGGTTGTTACTGGATGCTGTGCATGCATGCTGCCTTTGCTACTATCCGCGGTGCTTTGCCTGTGATTGGCCTGTACTTCCTCGCCATATAGTTCCCCTATTGAATGCCGCCTAGTCAGTCCTTTGATGTGAAATTGGCTTCTCGTTTGTACTCAGTCAGAATGTGCAGGTCACAAAATGTCACTGGAAAAAAATTTAAGTTAATAAGTTCACTTATTAGCACAGTAGTGCTAGTTGGAAGGCTCAATGTCACCCAGGGGTGGCATATGCCTTTTAGAGTTGGACATCGGTCCATCCGGTATATCAAATATCATTCAAAAAGCCCATAGCCTATAACTTTCATTTCTCCCTGGTAAGGCCAAGAATAATAAAAGGGAAGGGGGAAAAAAAAAAAAAATAAAAAAAAAAAAAAAAAAAAAAAAAAATAAAAAGAAGGGGAAGAATATAATTAAAAAAGTCCTGATGGAAAAGAAAAAATCTACAAAACAAAAAAAAAAGAAGATAATTATACTCGATGATGAGAAGAAAAAAAAAAAAAAAAAAAAAAAAAAAAAGCCTATATCGGACATTTTTTGTCTTCACCATTGTAAAGACTACTGTTCTCCTCCTGGGGTCCAGATCTTTCAGCATAATCAACAAAACAATACCAAATTTTCAAGCTTAGATTAAACAAACACAGGTAAACAGAATGAAAAACAATTCTAAACCAGAAAAATGAAATAATGATATACAATAACAAAACATTTAGATTTCCAATGAAATAAGTGACAGAATAATCATGTATCTACTCCAATATAAGTTCCTCTCCTTCTTCTGCAAGGTGAGCCCAGCTACCTGCAGTGGAAGCTGTTTCCCACTGCTTGCATTTGCATTCCCCTTCTCCCGGTCACTACCCAGACCTCATTAGCATAGGTGAAGGTATAAGCATAGTAAATGGACTCTTTAGAGCGGTATAACCTCTGGATCACTAGAGATGTTGGTCCACATTAAACAGAGCAATACTTTAAAATATTAATCTTCACAATTTTAAAAATAAAACACTGCTATGAATTTGTTTGTTTGTTTGTTCTTTTTAAAACCCTTTAAATTAAAGCTATAAAGAAAATCAAATGTCTGCTTCTGCCATCAACTGCACAACCTGTATATTTGATGATGATGTGGGTGTGAGTTCAGCTCCTGCTGTTCTTCCACTTTCCTTTCTTCCCTGCATTGCTCCGTGACAGTTCTACTGCATTAGCTTTCTAGGGCATGATGCACTCCAGTCTGGATGCTTTCCAAGCGTTTTTGTAAAGGAGAGTGGGGGGCCTAGCCTCCTGCAGCATTTTATTTCTATTTCAGACAGGTGCTGGAGAAGATACAGATGAGAGTAAAGGCGACAGGAAGATTTGTCCTGCTCACACCCTGTCGTTAAAAGATGAGCACAATGAGCGATGCTACAGTGTGGTGACTGGGCCACTGGGCCACAGCCTGGCTTTACCTGCATCTTTAAGAGATGGCACAGTAACGCCACATTTGTACTGTCATTTCCACTTAAAAGCTGCTCTTTTTTTATTTTCCTTTGCCATTTGTCTCACTTGTCAAGGCTCTATGAGGAAACTCAGCTGAGCATGTATGACAGCCGAACAGTTTCCTCCTCATTTATGTCATTCTGACTTATCTCCTCACACTGGAGTGTTTCCAGTTGTCACACTGCGCTGCTTCCTTCACCACTCCTTTGCCCTGCTGTTGGACCTCAGGCAGTAAAGGACCTCTTGACACTACAATATGGCTCTGATGATGTCATGCTTGGGTGGAACCCCAGTCGCTCTGCTGATAGTGATGTTCATGCTCAGATATGGTACACAGACAGCCGGAATAAAACATGGAAACCCAAAGTTGCAAATGAAATAAAACTACAGAAAAAAGGAGAACTGAGTTGATATTTCAGACATGCTGAGTCATGAGATATGCACAGCATGCTTTAATTAGAAGTGCATAAACATCTGGAAGTCAGAGCCAGTGATGAAATATTTTGCTATATTTACTCAAACAGCACGCTTTGTCTCACCGCATCTTTAATTAGTCTGATTAAGATCAGCCGGAGACACACGGAGCTTGAAAACACAATTAAAACATCAAATTTAGGCTAGCAAATGTTTGTGTAGGAGGGAAAAATGATTACAGGGCTGCCAAAGACATATTCATCCCAAAATTCAAACAATCTGAGACAAAACTTTAAAAGGCCCAAGTCATACACTTGACAAATTTTGAGGAAAATCTGCAAAATAATGAACTTTGTGACACATTCAGAGCATTAAAGGGATCATCTATGTGTTCTGTCTTATTTGTCAAAACCGGCCACACAAAATTATTCTGATTAATTGATTTGCACAAGTTGTAGCTTAATTACATCTATTATGCAGTAGTTTCATTGTCTCCTTGCACCATATGGATGCTTTACACATGGTTTGTTTGGCCTGATTTAATTAAATCTGTCATCTCTGCTTCTTCCTTTATTGAATTTCTTATGGAGCAGTGAGTGAATATAAAGTAAAAATTGTGTGAAAAGGAAAATATTTTTTCTTTTTAGAGCCCAAACTACAGGAATCTCCTCCACCGTTAGGCTTTAATCATGCACATTTTTGTGGACCTGTGCAATGAGATCACTTTTGTTTATAAGCTGTGTCAAAAGGCCTATAAACCAACGAGGAATCAGCTGTTTTCTCAGCTGTGTAACGGCATAAAACTCTTCAGTCATTCAACATTTCAGCCAGTCAGAGTGTCTGCTCTCTGCACAACGCTGTGATGTCTTTACGCATTGCAGCAGTACACACCTCCTCAAGTCGGAGACTTCAGAGGTTGATGGACACTCACACACAATTACATGCAACTCCTCCACCTCCTTTCCCTCCCTTTGCCTCCTCCTCTCCTCAGTGTCTCCGGGGGCCTCTGAGTGCAGCAAGAATGATGGAGAGCAGACTAATATCCCAAGAAAACCACTCCTCCCCTCTGACTTCATAAAAAATAAACCTCTGAGGCCACGGCGCCCTTCAGATGGGAGAAATATGACCTACTATAGCTTAGACGAAAACGTTGGATGCCTAAATGTTCAGGGACAAAGAACACAAAAAAGTAAATGCATCCAAAGGCAGACAGATTGGAGAATCTATTATCATAGTTATCAATATGATGCGCTGATTCAACCACTCGCCTATAATTTATCCTGTTATAGTGCATTTTCAGGCCATAAGGTGATTCTGATTTCCAAAGAGGCAAAATGGATTATAGTAGGGCTTCATCAATGTGCAGATAATTAGACACACCTTTAACAACACACAGGAGACGATGAATGACTCCTCTGTGCTATTTTGGGACAGAGTCTTTGTACAGGTTTCACATGAAGGCAGGAACGGTGTGAAGTCTCATAAAGAACAAGCTGAATAAATAAATGGCTGAAATAACAAGAGATCAGTAAAAAATAAACATCTAAGTTTCTTTAACTCTCTTTTGTTGTAACCCTCCATCTTTGCACCCGAAACAAACCATGAAACTAGTCATCAGAGTAAATTAACAGGACTGCAGTAAAAGCGGCAGGGTTTTTTTGTTTTATTTAGACCTTGTCAGCTTGGGTTCACAGATTTTTCTGACATATGTTTCTTGCACAGCAAAGAACAGTTAAAACCCACACTTGGTTCATTTTAAACAAGAGTCTACCACCACAAATTATAAGCAAATAATCTTAAAAATATGGCTAAAGGACTAAACTATAAAGCTGTGAAGGTGTGGATTGTGGGTTAACTTGCATTTAATTCATTTTCAAATGATTAAAACCTCTTAAGCTCTATGGTTTCTGCTAGAAAATGACATACCCAAAATGAATAGAGTATATCTCTGCATCAGGGTCTATTTGAGTAATTTTGGTGTCATTATAAAGGGAACACTTGGGACTTTTGTTCAAGTGTGTAAGACAGAATTTCTGTTACTCATTCTAAGTAAGCGGTTGTTCATGTTTGTATTCTTTGGCTTCTGGTTCACTGAGTTTTTGTTGTAGAGAAATAATAGTGGTGCTGTTGAAATCGTCAGGATCTTAGCTTTCATATGATATGCTGTTTGTTCATCTACCAGGAAGTATAAGAGAGGTAGCGATGGAAATGTGCAGAGTTGGTGGACGCTCTGACGTTATTTAGATTTTGATATATAAACATTAATATGCTTGGTGAATGTTAAAATGACATATGTGCTTGTAGCAGAGTTTCTCCTCTTTAAAGGGGAAGTTCAGAATTTTTGACATACTGTAGGGCCTTATTTACAAGTGAGCCAGAATACTACTTATCACTGAAGACAGTTTCAACATATTTCATCCCGTTATTCTAGTTCCAGGAGGTTGCTGATTCTAATGCTAGTGGAAGTCAATAGGAATCTGCTAGCCTGTCATTAAAACCAATCTTATCCACTCCACAGAACATCCAAGGCAAATCAGCAAGCCTATCTGTGTAAATGCCGTGTTAAACTAGTAAACTCATGTGTTAAAAAAGTAAAACTAGCCTTGTATAACAAATTTTGCATTACATTTGAGGAACTAGTTTCTTACCAGCTTACTACCTTTGCCAGTGTATTTTGGTTCATAGAGACATGGTGACAGCTAGTTTGATAAAAAAAGTTCGAAATCATCTTCAAAATCCGACATGTCCTCATGCCTTTCAGACGTGGCCGTTTTTTAGACTTTATATTTGTGTAATCAGATTCCTTCATGCACGTAGCAGCAGATGACATCACTGCTGCCAAATACAGGAGGTAAAACTTTGTAAAGTTTCTCAGCAGCAACAATCAAATAGGGGATTATCACGCTCACCGGAACTTCCCGGTATTTGGACACTTCCTCTTCCGGGCCATGTTAACAACAGCAGTTCCTGCTCTCTTATACTGTTTAAATCGTATAAACTCCAAACATACTTAAGCTTTCATTGTAGACTGAAGTGATACTGGATCAAAGCGATCGATTCGCCGCAGTGAATGGCCGAACTTTATAATAAAACACACGTTTGTTTGTCGCCGGTGGGGCACAACACCGGCACTTCACAGCATGCTAGCATTAGCCAGCTAGCGTATACTGACGTGCTTAACATTGTGCGTCTTAAAACACACAAACATCTGAAAATCGGGTCTGTACCTCCCTGTTTCCAGTGGAACAACTGGGGACTGCCAAGAAAGGAGACGCTTTCAGATGCTTGTGTGTTTTCAGCCGCACAAAGTTAGGCACGTCATCGAGCTGGCTAATCGAGCCGGTGTTGTGCCCCACCGGCGACAAACAAACGTGTGTTTTATTATAAAGTTCGGCCCTTCACCGCGGCAAATCGATCGCTTTGATCCAGCTTTTGATCCAGTATCACTTCAGTCTGGAATGAAAACTTAAGTATGTTTGGAGTTTATCCGATTTAAACAGTATAACAGAGCAGGAACGGCTGTTGTTAACATGGCCCGGAAGAGGAAGTGTCCAAGTACCGGGAAGTTCCGGTAAGCGTGATAATCCCCTATTGCAACGAAATGCAGGTTAGTTTTATTTGTAGCATTATTCTGTTAATACGTCATTTACACAGATAGTCTGAAGTTATAAATGATTTGCCTCGAATGTTCTGTGGAGTGGATAAGATTGTTATTAATGACAGGCTAGCAGATTCCTATTGACTTACACTAGCATTAGCATTAGCGACCCACTGGAACTAGAATAATGAATGAAATATGTTAAAACCGTCTTCAGTGATAAGTAGCATTCTGACTCACTTGTAAATGAGGCCCTATGTCAAAAATCCTGAACTTCCCCTTTAATTTGATGTATGGTATGGCTACATTGCCACATAATTAGTGCAGCATTGTGCGTCTTTTGCTGCAGTGAGTCTCAAAGTCCCCCAATTGGGGAACATTGGGGTTTAAGTTAAAGATGTAAATCACACAGTCAAGATGGGAATGTTGAACGCCATTGGGTGATTTGAGTCACAGCAAATGAGCTTTGATGGAGAGTCAACACTTCTTGGAAGTGGTGTTGATTGAGTCATATAGGACATTACAGAAAAACAAACTTGATAAAAGGATATTTAAAGCTTTTAAAATTATTTTTCTGACAAGACATAAATGCTGTAATTCTAAATAGGCAGCATGATGGTGCTAGCTTCCATTTGAACTTAGAAAATAATGTTATCTTGCTTTGTTATATATAAGATACAGTATATCTGTTTAAAGCAAACTCAAGCCAACAACAAACATTGATTGGCTGAAAAAATGTACAGTCGTCCTCAAAATTATTTATATCCTCCAATGAAAGAAAAGGTTCAATTTACAATAGTAATTCATATAACAAGAAACAAAATAAAGTAATAACAGATACATTTCTACAAAATTATAATTAAGTGAAATAAAATATTACTTTTGAATTGTGGTTGGAAATGATAATTATAAAAAAACAAATAAACAAAACTGTCCCAGACACATTAGGGCACCTTTCCCATGAACAGGGGCCCAAAATACCTGCCAACAGGTGTAGAAGTATTTTTGAACGTTAATAAAACCTCCTGATTGTAGTGATTGTCTCAGTGTTGCTCAATACAATTTGGAATAATGAGTCCCATTATGCTCATTTACTTTTTTACTTTTTGGTTGTTTGTTTTTAATCTCTGTTGAACTACAATTCAAAATCAGTGTCATGATTTTCATAAAAATTCTTATTCATTATTACTTCGTCAATTTAAACTTATTTCACTGACAGATGATTTTTTTTTTCTTCATTAATTGGAGGGTATGAATAATTTTGAGGACGACTGCTTGTGTACCCGACTAAAATGAGACAAGGCGTTTAACATTTACACTGAGGTACTGGGTCAAAAGAAATTTAAAAACTGAGACCTCAACCACACAAGACAAAAGCAAAACGCCTATCTGTATCTAAAAATCTGTACATAATCCACTTTATGCTGAAAAATGGCATATTCCTACAATCCTAACCACATAAAACCAGAAAAGCACCATAACTTTTATGTATTGGCAATTATATGACTGTATGTTAATTTACCTATTTGTTGGTGTTATTCATTCCTTTGTGGAATTCTGCATGATCAGTTTTAGGAAGTTTAAGGGATGTTCAATATTGGCTTTTTTCTTTTCTTTTTTTTTTTTTAAAAAAAGATATCCAATACCAATATTGTCCAACTCTTAATTTATGATGAACCGATACCAATGTATGCAGACTAGTGTGAGGTTGTATCTCTCATATTTTGAGAGATACAGCTCTGTACCAAGAGCAAAGATCCCAAAATAGCCTTAACTCAGCCAGAGGAGTTCATTGTGGACATCTTGCTGCCAGATATCAGATACTAGCAGGTATCAGCCAACATGTGGCTAATTCTAATGTTTCTGACACTTTGGTAACTAAACCAACAACTTAAAACCAGACATGTTATAAGCAGCTTCAAAGCAACTCAGTCTGTAGCAGCAGCAGCTGCACCATAGTCACATGACTCTGAAAGGAATGTTGGGATATGAAGTTCTTCCAGGATAACAGGGATTTTTCTACTGGCACAGTCTTAATGGAACAAGATCTCGCAAGATTTTGTTAGTAAATATATATTGGTCTGAAAAAAACTATACCAATATATTTCCATATCACATTTTAATGCAGATATCGGCCAGTAATATTGTACATCTCTAGTAAATTTGTCAAAAGTCAATGATTGTCTCTGTTTTTGTGTTTTAAAGGATGCAGCAATTCATGCAGACTTGATTTTATTGAACACATTGCTGAGTTGAACCCTGGATGCAAACATGCTGATGCATCCAAATACACTTTAGTTGGTATTGTGACAGTGACAGTGACTCGCCAAAGTGTATTGCATATTAAGTAAGATTTAAAAAGGTAGATAACTATGGTGGCTCATGGGTGCAAATGCACTTCATATACAAAAACAACTGCAACAAGAAACGCAGCATAAATTAAAACAAGTGTAACAAGAAAATGCTGCATAATGAAAACAACTGCAACAAGAAAAAGCTGCAAAAAAGAAAACAACTAAAACAAGAAAATGCTGCATGAATGAAAATAACTGCAACAAGAAAATGCTGCAAAATCAAAAACTGCAACAAGAAAATGCAGCATAAATTAAAACAACTGCAACAAGTAAAAGCTGCAAAAAGAAAACAAATGTAACAAGAAAATGCTGCATAAAGTGAAAACTGCAACAAGAAAATGCATAACAATGCAACAAGAAAAAGCTGCATAAATGAAAACAACTGCAACAAGAAAAAGCTGCAAAAAGAAAACAAATGTAACAAGAAAATGCAGCAAGAAAATGAAAACAACTGCAACAAGAAAATTGCTGCATAAAATGAAAACAACTGCAACAAGAAAAAAGCTGCAAGAATGAAAAAAACAACTGCAACAAGAAAAAGCTGCAAAAAAAAAACAAATGTAACAAGAAAATGCAGCATAAAAGAAAACAACTGCAACAAGAAAATGCTGCATAAATGAAAACAACTGCAACAAGAAAAAGCTGCAAGAATGAAAACAACTGCAACAAGAAAAAGCTGCAAAAACTAAAACAACTGCAACAAGAAAATGCTGCAAAAAGTAAGAGAACTGCACCAAAAAAGCTGCTAAAACAAAAACGACTGCAACTAGAAAATGCAGCATGAACAAAAACAACTGCAACAAGGAAAACCTGCAAAAACTAAAACAACTGCAACAAGAAAATGCAGCATAAATGAAAACAACTGCAACAAGAAAATGCAGCATAAACAAAAACAACTGCAACAGGAAAATGCAACATTAACAAAAACAGCAACAAGAAAAAGATTTACAAATGAAAACAACTGCAACAAGAAAATGCTGCATGAATGAAAACATCTACAACAAGAAAAATGCAGCATAAACAAAAACAACAGCAACAAGAAAATGCAGCATAAAAAAAAACAAAAAAACAAGACAAAGCTGAAAAAAAATCTGCAACAAGAAAAAAATGGCAAAAACTAAAACTGCAACAAAAAATGCAGCATAAACGAAAACATCTGCATCAAGAAAAACCTGCAAAAACTAAAACTTCGACAAGAAAATGCTGCTTAAATGGGCATAAACCACATTGTTCAAGCTTCCCAGTGAAAACTCATTGTTGCCCAGATGCCCCTGCAGCATTTTCACAAGTTGTTTTTGTTTTTTGCAGCATTTTCTTGATACAGTTGTTTTTGTTTTTGCAGCGTTTTCTTCTTGCAGTTGTTTATGAAGCACATTTGCACCTGTGGGTCCCCACAGATAACCACCTGAAATGTCCACAGAAGCCAAAAGAAAAATGCAATAAAAGTGATGATAGTTTACAAGAAACTGGAAAGTTGGATATTTTTGAAAGCTTTCAGTACTGATTACATTAAAGATTATGTTGTTTCTGCCTTGATTAACTGCGGGAAAACATCCGAGCTGTTTCAAAGAATGTGTGAAGACACACAGATGAGAATATTTTGGTCAGCCCTCAAACAATACAACAGCAGAAATTGATTAAGAGAAAAGAATGTGATCCAGAGACCCAAGAGACCATAAATCAGAGTGTTAAAACACCAATCAAACCGTACTGTAGCGGTGGTACCGTCAGATGATAACAATGGAGCATGCCCTGTGTGTGAGCTGTTGTTTCAGGTTATGAGCAGGATGATAGATACTTGTGCCTGACTCTGCTGACTGGACACAACCTCTTTTGTCTTGATTAATAGATGGGAGATGCAGCAGTGTGAGCTCCCCTTGGTGCTTTGAGTGCTCTCTGCCTATTTGCCTCATCCGGGGAACAAATGGTAATGTCACTGTCAGGGAGAAACGCAAAGACCCACAAGGGCAGTGAAGCTTATTTTAGAAGTACAAATTTGGAAAAAAAAAACTAGTACAAAAGTTAAGTTCAAGTGATAAATACGTTATTTTCACCTTCAGTGTGCTCTTGTCACAGTTGTGATAAGTGGGTTGGGGAGCAGGTGCAGGTATTAGCCATGGCAGGAGGAAATTGGTTTTGTCTGGTCCTTGTTAAATCTTGAAGCTTGCTTCCTGAATTTCTAGTAACACATACATAGTCTGTTTAGATCTTTAGTTCACCTGTAAAATTAAAAACATGAATTGTAGGAACAGCAAATGAGGTGAAACACAGAGAACTGGGTCTCCCTAAAAAAAAATAATAATAATAATGAGGAGACTCCTCTTTCTGAAGTTCATAACATTGCTGCAACATCTCTCTCATTCTGCCCAAAAAAGGGTTTCTACGGATATGATGTGACAGCTAGCGTTACACCAAAGCACCTCAGTGGTCTCTCAGATATGGATTAAATAAAAAAGGATTCAAAAATATCTTAAGGACCTACTTTTTTCTGCAAGATATCTCAACACTTTCTCCTCGAGCCTTCAGATTTGTGGATTTAAGCATTTTAGAAGTGAGACTTTGTCAGGTACAAATTCCTATCAGGTCTAGTGTCCAGGCAACAGGAAACTACAGAGATGCAAAGCATGTTTCTGTAACCACACAGCAGAGATGCAGACATCCTATGATGGATGACACATTTTCTTGTTCCTTTAGTGTTATATGTGCATATATTTGCACAAAAATAGTATCTAAACCAATAAATCCATCTGACAAAAAAAAAAAATCTCATATGCATTTTTAAAAGAATTTTTGGCCTTTATATGACAGTTGCATGACAGAGAGAGAGAGAGAGAGAGAGAGAGAGAGAGAGAGAGAGGGAGAGAGAGAGAGAGAGTGGGGAACACATGCAGCAAAGGGTCTCAGGTTGGAATCTAAGTGAGGACCTGTAGCCTCTGTACACGGGCCGACTGCTCAACCAGATGAGCTAAAACACTGCCCCAGGATAACTTTCTTGTTTTTCAACCTGGAACTTATTTCTAGGAGTTTATACATGTATTTACTCACCGGTAAAATTTCTGTTACACTCCTTTGGGAGATATTACATTGAGTTGCCCTCCGGCGTGCATCCATATAATGGGAGATGGGGCAGCCTCTATAAGGCATTATCTGCTGCAAAATTAAATGAAAAATACTTTATCTATCCCAAAAGGGAAATTCAATATTGTAATAGGCTCTCTCTTTTTTCTTTTTTTCCCCCTTTTTTCGAACAATATAACAGTATACAAAAAAACAATAATACATAAATGTAAAACTAACAGAACAGCAATAATAATGATAATGATAATTGGGGGAGTGGATAGCCCAGTGGTAGCGTCGTGGGTTTGGGCGCGGAGGGCCCGGGTTCGATCCCCCGACATGGCTCCTGGGTGAACCACTGTGGACCCCTGAGCAAGGTCCTTAACCCCCCCACCAACTGCTCCCCAGGCGCTTTAAATAGCAGCCCACTGCTCTCTGATACTCACAGTACAGAGATGGGTAAAATGCAGAGCCCTAATTTCCCCTCGGGGATCATACCAGTATAAAAAAAAAAATAATAATAATAAAAAAAAATCAATTAATCAATCAATCCATCTTGTTCTTTAGGGTGATGACTTCTGTATCTTTCCGTTCTGCAATGAACCTGACGCAGCCTCCCATCGAACACACTCTGTTGATTCTTCACCGTGTTGTGGAGAGGATGGGAAGAGTCCTCCATCATCTTCATCAGCTTGTGCAGCATTCTTTTCTGAACGATCATCTCCAGCGGCTCCAGAGTTATCCCCAGCACAGAACCAGCTTTCTTGATCAGCTTGTTTAGTTTCTTCAAGTCTCTGATTCTGATGCTGCTGCCCCAGCAGATGCTGCAAAGCTAATTGCACTTTCCACAACAGACTTGTAGAAGATCTGCAACATCTTGGTGCAGACGTTGAATGATCTCAGCTTCCTTAAGAAGGAGAGTCTGCTCTGACCTTTCTTGTAGATGTAGTCAGTGTTGCATTTCCAGTCAAGTGTGATGTCCAGCTGAACTCCAGGTATTTGTAATTCTCCACCACCTCCACCTCCTCTTCCAGGATGTAGACAGAACTATGCTGCTTATTCTTGCTCCTCCTGAAGTCAACAATCATCTCTTTAGTCGTGCTGGTATTTAAGATGATTTTAAGTAAGTAAGTAAGTAAAATTTATTTATAAATTGCTTTTCACAGATTAAAAAAATCACAGTGTTGTACATAAAAGGGTAACTGGCACAACAAAAAGACATAATTAACATTTTAAAAGAAAAAGATAATAGAAAACATAATAAAATGATAAAACCCAGTCATTCACAATCAAATCCACCACACCGTTTCACAAACTGATTGACCAGTTCCCTGTACTCGGCTTCACTAGCCCCATTTCCACCCGCGGGTCTGGGTCGGGTTGGGCCAGGCCGGATCGAGTGGGTTTTGGTACAGATGTGTTGATTTCACGGTGCGTCCCCACAGAAAACTGTACCCTTATTCCTGGGGGCGGAGTATTAACTGGATTGCGCTGCTACATGATTACGTGACATCATTGCCATGCAACCTTTTAACCAAAGCTCCGCTCCACACGTGACAGAAACAAAAGGAGTCACTCCTGCTTTGTTTTTATGCCGGGTCACACAGGAAGTGACGGATTTTTCAATGAATCAACGGGTTGCTGTGTATTAGCTCCACCTCTTTGGTCCAGATTGGTTAGATCAGTACCCCTATGAAGGGTACCAAAAAAATAGGCCGGGTCGGATTGGATATAAGGGTACCCGTCCCAGTTTTTATCTGTGGAGACGCAAAAAAACGTGGACTGATCCGGCCCAACCCAACCCAGACCTGCTGGTGGAAACCGGGCTACTGATATACCCCACAACTGTAGAGTCATCAGAGTATTTCTGCAGATGACAGGACTCAGAGTTGTACTGGAAGTCTGAGGTGTACAGTGTGAAGAGGAATAGGGAGAGTACAGTTCCTTGTGGTGCTCCAGTGCTGCTGGTCACCATCTCAGACACACAACCTTTCAGTCTCACAACTGTGGTCTGTTTGTTAGGTAGTCGTAAATCCAGGTGGTTGTGGAGGGATCCACTCTGAAGGAAAACTCCTTCATTTCACAAATACTTTACGTAGAATGAAAAAAACAAATGAGTAGCCTACTATTGTCCTGTGAGTTCAAGTTTTCGCAGTTTTCAGTTTGTTGGTGTCTGGGTAGCGAGCTACTCTCTCAGCTGTACTGCATCAGGGTGCATCGGGGGCATGCAGCGGCTTGTAGAGAGTGGAGAAACCCCCCCTAATAACCAATGGAGAGCCAACTCTGAACTCACAGAACTCGTTCGTTCAATCATTCTGCTTAAAGTATTGCTGAAATGAAGGAGTTTTGCTGCAGATATTGCCTTATGGCTGTCCCGTCTGGATGTACACTGAAGGGCGACTCAACGTAAAATCTTCCGAAGGAGTCAAAGTAATACAAAAACTTTACCAGTGAGTAAATGGATGTATAAACTACAAGAAAGAAGGTCCAGGTTGAAAAAAAAAAAAAGAGTTTTCCTTTAAATGCAGAGTTAAGTTGAACTACTTTACCATTTCTTTGGACTACAGTCTTTGTCCCAGTACATAATGAATGAAATTTATTTATAAAGCTCTTTTCATACCAGAGTAGCACAAAATGCTTTACATATTAAAATCAGCAATGTTAAAAAAGACAAACAAATAATTACACATTCTCTATGTCCCTCTCACACACACACACCCTCCCTCACTATTTGTTATAACTGAGTATAACCTGGCTTGACGCTGCTGTGAGGAAACAATATCTTGGGGATTTGTCCACACTGGGAGCTATCATGGTAGTGGAACCCCCCAGATCCAGGCCGCCCGGGGCCCACACCACAACCACCCTGACAAGAGCGCTCCCCAATGACAATAACCCCATAGACCAAAAAGCAAAGCTCCCAGCATGGAGGACCCCATGGAATTGAAATGCTTTCTATCAAGACATCTGGCAACACACATTTCAGTTTGTTAGCATTTGACTTCTTGTGACACTGATTACATGACATGCAAAACTCTTAAAACATTTTAGCTCAACTAAGATTTTAAAAAATGGGAGACCGATGATCTTCCAGCTTGGGGAGGATGATACTTCCCAACCTCCCCAGGAAGTTTGCTCCAGGATGCTGGAAAAAAGGACTACAACTGACAGTTCTTGACACAAATTGGAGCTCGTTTATGGTCCGTGTTGTGCAGGGCTGCCCCTTGTCACCAGTCCTGTTAGTGGTTTTTATGGCTCTCATGGCACAGTCACTATGTGGAGGGTTTCTGGTTTTAGAGCCTCAGTGTTGCATCATTTTGCAAACATTGTTGGCTCGCCGCTTTAAAGCAGGGCCATCAGTACTCACTGGAGCAGTTTATAACTGAATGTGAAGCAGCCAGAATGAGAATCAGCCCCTGGAAATCTGAGCATGGTTCTGAACTAAACAAGGGTGATGTGCTCCCTTCAGGTCACGGAGCAAGTCTCACAGAAACTGTAAGATCCTTTTATAGCATGCATGCAAAGTAGGGATGTTTGATATTGGCATTTTTTAAAACCAATATCCAATAAACCAATATTGTCCAAACCTTAATTTCCGATATCTGATATTGACAGATGACATCTGTGCAGACAACTTTCATATTTTGGGAAATACAACTATATTCTGCTCTGAGAGCAAATATCCCAAAGCAGCCTTAATGGAGGGAGGGTTTGGTGTAAAAAGTTGCTGGTGAATGGTATCCACCAGGAATAGCAAGTTAGAGCAGCGGTCAGACTCATCAGTAGTGTGGGAAGCGGCAGGAGGGCCGAGCAGACAATTAATGGTGGAGAATAGTGGGGGGGTCTGCTGTGATCCGATGAGGGTGGTATAGTACTTGACTTCGAGAGTTCCTCCTTGTAAGACCTCAGGATGACGGTTCAGGTAGGGAACAGTCGTTGTCAAAATGATTCATACCCTCCGATTAAAGAAGGAAAAACATCAGCTGTCAGTGAAATGAATTGAAATTGACAAAAGTAATAATAGAAAAAAATCTTATGAAAATCATGACACTGATTTTGAATTGTGGTTCGAAAGATAGATAAAAAACAAACAAACAAAAAAATAAAAAGAAGTAAATAAGTATGATGGGCCTCCAAAACTAATTCTGTTGAGCAACATTTTGAGATAATCACTGCAATCAGTTGTTTTCTGTAATGTTAAAAAATATTTCTACACCTATTGACAGGTATGTTGGTCCACTGTTAATGGGAAAGGTGCTCTAATGTGTCTGGGACAGTTTTGTTTATTTGTTTTTTTTATAATTATTATTTCCAACCACAATTCAGAGGCACTATTTTATATCACTAATTCATAATTTTGCAAATTTTTATTTATTATTAGTTTTTGTTATTTGAATTACGATTGTGAATTGAAGCTTTTCTTTAAGTGGAGGGTATGGATAATTTTGAAGAGGACTGAGTTGTAAGGAAACGCACACTTTGACTATTTATGGTTATCTCTTGAATATTTCTAAACATTGCTCAGAGAAATAAAAGCAAATAAAAGGATTATTACAACTAAAATAATCGACATGAGCAAGAGTACGTCGATTAGTTGTTCTGAATGTCGGTTTCGATTAATTTTTGGAATAATCGCCCAGCCCTAAACAGTTTATTGACACGAAGCATCATAAATATGAAAAATCTCGGATGCTCATATTGAAAAAAAAAAAGAGTTAAAAAGTGGTCTGGTGTAATTGAGGAAATCTCGGCATCTTCATAGTAACCTACATTTTAATGTTTTATGTAATACTCGCTGTTGAAGTTTGCAAACTGAACTGAAATGGCCGGATATTGCATTCGCACCACCCCCCTCCTCTTTCTCTGAGCGTTTCTCCCCTCGTCCTGCAGGAATAGACTCTCCTCCTCCTCCTCTTCCTCCTCCTCCGCTGCAGCCTGACTCTGACTCAAGCGGCATGCCTGCAAACTGAGAGGCGCAAAAAGACAGACACAATCCGGCTACCAGGCGCACATTTTGTCTTTTATTTCTCCCCGTCGAGGAAGAAGGAGACGAGTCATTTGATTCGCTGCGCCGAGGCTTTTTGGAAAGACTTGGAGGAGGATCAGAAGCAGGTAAACGATGTCCGAACAGCCGTAGATGAGGATGTGGTACGGGACAGGACGCTGGTAGATTTATGCACCTCTCGGTATCAGATAAAACGTGCACACGCTGTAAAACAGCCTTCAGTGTGTGCAAAGTTATCGCACCTCAGATGTGCGTGCATTAAAGCTTATAGGTGCAGCAGTGTAATAGGGTATTTAAAAAAAACTGCAGGAATGCTGCACTACACCAAGAACACCGAGTTACTACAGAAGAGGTTCATGCGAGGAGAAACTGAGGGTGCTGCTGCAGATGATGGTGAAGTGGAAGGAAATCAGGAAATGAATTAAAAACGCTCGGCTGGTGCAGAATCGACTCTGGGCAAATGAAATTGACCCGGGATGAAGCGGAGATTAATAATGAGTGCAGCAAGTTCAAGATGGGGTTGCTGCTGCTGCAATGTCAGGGGGATGCTGTAGAATGCAGCAAAAACTGCATGCATGGTTGTTAGCTGCAGCCTTTTGTTAAAAAAAAGGAAGATAAGTGGAATTAAACAAAAAAGCTGAAAGGTTTTTATTCTACAAATCGCATAAAATTTCAAAAATGACTGCAAATGACCCTTAAGTCAGGGTCAGCCTCTAAACTCAGTAGAAATATTTTTAAAATGTGACCTTTCCCTGAAAAAATTACTATAAATTTATTGTTAAAAAGCTATTAGCCTCAAATTTAAGATTATCTACTAAGAAATGGTGACAATGTCACATATAAACTCACAAATGAGCGAGCGTCTTTAAAATTCCTCTCTGTCTTGACATGTAATTCTCTTTGTGGGATGTGCAGCTCAAAGACGTAAATCTTATCTTGACCTGCTCATGTTTAACCCTATCTTTGATTCCATGAGAGTACGTTGCAGGTAGTCGGGCAATGTCAGCATAAATCCACTCAAGATGGAGCATGGCTCGAAATCGAGGGCACAGGTGCCCCATGAAAGTCGGGGCACAGTACTGACTATAAAAGAAATCCTAACCCAGTTTAGTCATTCTTTTTCCTCCCAGAGTTTCTTTCTTTTTCTTTTTTTTGTGGAAATTCACAGTATCAGGTAGAAGACCAGTATTTTGATTGCTGCAAAAGTAGAAGGGCTTCTTTTTTTGTTGCTCCTTTACCAAACAAGGATCTCCATCTGGATGTTGCATCAGACCTCCTCTCTCTCATCAGCACCCGTCCCATCAACTCTTGTAACGTTCCTGACGTTCCTGCAGTCACAGCTTATGCATTCTGTTCCCCGGCTGCAGGTCTGTCCCTGATAACGTGGCCGCTGAAGGAGGAGAACACAGAACTGCTTCATCATGAATTTTGTAATGAAAGCTGCGCTGGGAGGTGAGTAGTCCGCCTGGCGTGAGGTTGATTTAACAGCACTGCAGTGTAAAGGATTTAAAGGGATGCTCAGAAGCAGCAGCTGCGTAGCGGCGCTGCGAGAGTATTTGCTGGATAGTTATGGGGGACACTGGGCTCGATAATCCATCCTGCACAAAACTACTGACCTCAGCTACGCCGTCACTCTCTTTCTCTCTGCAGGGCAGCATAACTTATTTTTAAAAATGGCCTCCTGTCAGCCGAGTCCTTGACAATAAAAGAGCATTATAACCTGACGTTAGCAGGATGATGGAAAGCCGCTCATACTTCTTTTCTCTGCGTGTCGTCTTTTGTAGAAATAGTGCAGATGCTACCAGTGTATCATGTCTCTGTAATGAGGTTATGACAGCAGATGTAGTCAGTATCCACACTCGTCAGGTGAAATCCTGTATCTCCATCTTCTCGGGATGCCAGCAGCCTCACGTGAGCTCGGTTTTAATGCATGAGTGAGGAGTTTCTGCCTTTAATATTTTATAATGAAGCTGGCCTTGCTTTTTAAAGGAATAGTACATCCACAGAATGATGTGTGTTCATTTTCTACTCACTCTCATGGTGAGCAAGACTGGAGCATTTTTTTAAATATCTGAAATGCAGCCGGAGATCAGGCAGGTTTTCGTTTTCCTTCAACTTTCATATAATGGAGTTCACCGGTGACCGAACCAAAAAGGTCCATAAAAGTCCACAAAAACTTGGCAATATTCCTCCATACTGTCCAAGTGTCCTGAGTGGGTAGCGTCCAGAATTTAGTCAAAACGACATAATTTCGTATATTTTTGTAGCCTAAACAGTAGAACATTGCACTTTCTATTTGCGCGCCCCTGCGAGTTCACGACACTACGGAAGCCGCGGCGTTCAGCGCCTACTCTGCTGATAATGCAAGCGTAGAAGAAGAAATTTGCCGTTTACATTGTGCTAAGAGCGAAAGAGCTGCAGACAAACGCAAAAGGGGTGGGCTATTCATTTAAAACAGAAAGAAAAGGGAACGCGCGATCTCTGCCGCGGCTTCCGTAGTGTTGTGAACTCACGTGGACGCGCATCGCGGAAGTAAGTTGTTCTACTGTTTAGGCTATGAAATATAATAAATGATGTGGTTTCCAGTAAATTCTGGACGCTACCCACTCAGGACACTTGGATTACATTGGACGAGCAGTATGGAGGAATATTGACAAGTTTTTGTGGACTTTTATGGACCTTTTTGGTTCAGTCGCCGGTGAACTCCATTATATGAAAGTTGGGGGAAAACGAAAACCTGTCTGATCTCCGGCTGCATTTGAGATATTAAAAAGTGCTCCAGAGTTTTTCTCAGGATGAGGGTGAGTAGAAAATGAAGGCACATCATTCTGTGGGTGTACTATTCCTTTAAGGCAGCTCTTTGCATCTGTGGAGACAAGAAAGATAGTTAGCTGAGATTAACGTTTTTTCTTAAATGAGACTTTTGTCCTTTTAAAGCCTTCAGGTATTATCCTCTTAAATATTATCTAAGCTATCGTTTCTCACTAATTAGTCCTTCTAACAGCTGTGTAACTGAGCCCTCTCATCAGCGTCAGCTTCAAAGCGGACTGGAAAAGTGGCAGCGCTGGTGCTAATGCAGGAATCACAGGCTTGTTTTGGTTTGTTGTGCGTGTCTCTGAACTGTTGCTGTCCAGGTTGCAGAGCAGCCAGCCGGTTACAGTTGGGTTGTGGAGTTTAGACGCAGCCTCGGCTCCTCATTGGGATGCAGAGGATGCAAGTCCTGCTTTGCTCTGCATCGCTGCCGTGCCTGCGGTCCACGCTATGAATTCTTAAATCAGCTGCATTGAGTTAGACGCTGGTTTTACTCCGCATAAGTCGGGCTGCTCTCTGCCTACAGATTAAGGGAATAGATTTCACCGTGTGGGCGTTTGCCTCTGCGCCCAAACGCTGCCGAGGCTGGAGAGATGTTTTATGGATACTGCAAAAAAAAAACAAAAAAAACCTGTTAACTGCATGGAGAGAAATTTGAAAAGCTGCAGTCATGTTTTAGGACGTCATGAGAAAAACAGAAAGGATGAGAAATAAAGTTTAGTCACAAGCAGAATATGTTTAATAATTTATATTCGTGCCTTTCAGGGTGATTGTTTTGCTGCTTCTGAATGTCTATTATAGGAATCCCTTGTTTTTGACTCGGGACATACTGACCTCTTTCCACAGAAATGTGGAAAAATACTGATAGTGCACCACAGAGCTTCACTCAGATCATTAAAACCAATTAGAAAGATGGATAACTACTTTTATTGATCCCAAACCTGGGAAATTAATTAGCCGGATTATCAATCACCTAAGCGATTGATTTGCTGCTCAGAGCCTGTCAGCAAGTATTTGCTAACTATTCTTACACAAATTAATCTGCATCATCGGTTATCCTTCTGGTACAGAAGTCGTCAGACTTTATGATCACAACATTCTCACTTCGACTCCATCTGATCCCGGCATCACCTACGAAACGAATCTAAACTGTACAGTCGGCCTCAAAATTATTCATACCCTCCAATTAAAGAAAAGGTTCATTAAGTCATTCAAATAACAAAAAAATAATTATAAATGAAAAATTTACAAAATTATAATTTAGTGAAATAGAATATTGCTTTTGAATTGTGGTTGGATAATAATAATAATAATAATGATAGGGCTGCTCAATAATGGAAAAAAATCATTATCAAAATTATTTTGATCAATATTGAAATCACAATTATTCAAATGATTATTTTTTTAGTTACACGATGCGTTTATTTATCATTTCTTTCTCTGTCAAACAACACTTCATTGATAATTTACGCAAAACGTTCAAACAGAAATAAATATAGGCTACAAATATGCACCTATATAGCTGTTTGCAATGTTTAAAATATTAAATGAATAAAATAAATATGCTATGAACGTTAAATAAAGGCAAAAAAACGTAGAAAACACAGACATGCATCCATAATAAACAATGTATCCAGCTATTCTGCAGTTTCTCTATATTTGAAGAATAAAATAAATATTCTTATTCATATTTTTTTCCCCCAAAATAAGCTTTGTTAAGCTTTAGTGCAATGCTAGAACATTCCAAATCTAACATTTTCGTTATGACACCCAACAAATTGCCTGTGTGGAAGCCACTGAAATTAACTTTAAGAGTAACTTTCAGAAATTGTGTAAAGAAAATATCAACAACAACAAAAAAAGTTTCAACTCGATTATAAGGGTTTGGAGATCGATTGACACAAAGATTGAAATCACCATCAAATTTCAATTTAATTGCACAGCCCTAATAATTATGAATAAACAAATAAATAAATGAATAAATAAATAAGCAAAACTGTCGTAGACACATTAGAGCACCTTTCCCATGAACAGTGGACCAACAGCATTTTTGAACATTAGTAAAAACACATGATTTCAAACCACAATTCAAAATCAGAGTCATGCTTTTCATAAATTTTTTATTTATTTTTACTTTTGTCAATTACAACATAATTCAGTGGCAGCTGATTTCTTTTTTCCTTCTTTAGGAAGGAAAAAATAGTACAGTTGTACTACTTTTGAGGACGACTGTAAATGTATCTTCTTTAAATCTAATTTACCACATTTTTCATATCAGCTCTAGTTTTTAGCAGTTCTGTTTGCAGTTTTGTCCTTTATGCAATCACACATCTACATAGTCTTACAGTCATTTCTGGAGTTGTGTGTGACACAAATGTAGTCATCTGCTCACGTCTGTGTGGTCCTGCCAACACCTAGACTATAATTCAAAGAACTCTGTGAAACAGGAATGTTGTTATTGTGTGTGTTTTTATTATGTAAAGCACTTTTTGCTGCTTTAAGGGCACTGTGAATAAAGTTGGGTTAGATTTGATTATAGTTTTTACACTCTGACTTTGATTATCTTATTATCCGCACTTCTTTGCCATCTTACTGCTGATGCTGACAGTTTTACACAAAAATTGTCATGTAATTTAACTTTGTATGAATGAGATTGATATAAATGAAAAACAGATCAGAGTTCATCCCATAAAACTTACACTGGTTCACTGAACAGCTAATGTAATGCTGTGTATTACTTTATGTGATGCTTCCTGCACAAAAGTGCTTTATAAATATAATTTGATTTGATTAGTAAATTTAAGTTCAGTCCACCCAGTTAAATGGAGCCCCAGGCCCGGTAAATAAGTTAATCGACCCTAACATGCGGAAATATGTCAAATATATTTATTTGGTTCAACAGAATTGCTTGATGCTTAAATAAAAATATTTTTATGTGATAATTAGTTCCATGTCTTCTTCAAAGGTACAGCATAAGAATTACTGACACCTAGTGGTAAAGATGGGTATTTGAAAGAAAAGATCTTTTCTTTGAAAATGATTTCATGTTCCAAGCACTGTTGTGAATGTATGGTGGCCGTTAGTGGCCAAAATTCTCCCAGACATAATGATATTTTCATCTGTGAGTGGATCCAGTGGTCTCAGGTGTAGCTACGACTGTACTATGAGGAACTATTTTTAATGTCTTTTAAGGCAATACTGATCCCAAACAGTCTCTAACTCCCATTAAACAAAATTTAGACGATTCTCACTTCACTTACATTGTTTTGTCCATTTAGGGACACCATAGTAAAAATGGTGGAACAAATATGGCAGCCTCCATGTATGTGCACCCCCCAGCAAGTAGATATAAATGACTCATTCTAAAAAAATAAACATATATCAGCTATTCTAGTGAAGCGATTACACATCAGTAGAAACAGTTTTGGATTATGTATTACATTTTTCTGCCATTGACCTTTGAGTTTTTTGTTTTTTTTTTACTCACAGTACCTTTAATGTTCACTTAGTGCATTCAGAGCCATTTGAGTATTTGATGGACCTACAACCAAACTTGATGTGTTGACGTTTTGGAAGTGCGCTTCTTATTTAGTCAATAAAATACATGCTCTTATTTATTTATTTATATGTTTGTTTGTTGTGTAAACCTCTAAAGCCAACTTCCACCTGTTCCTGCTTATTTTAAAGTAATTTTAAATACGGAAAAGTACTGCAGTATGTAAACTGTGGTAGTTAACATTTTCGCAACATAATGTATTTATGTGACAATTTGCAAAGAAAAGTGTGGGCTCTTAAAGAATTTTTGAGACTTGGAGGTGTTGTAGTGTAACTATTTTTGATAGTACATAACAGTTTAAAAAAAATGCAATTATATTCAAATAATTAAATAGTTTTACTCTCAATTTGCTGCATGCACCAGACATACAAAAGAATCAAATGCTGTTTCTCTGTCACTAAGATAAAAAAAGAAATAACAATAATAAGATGAAGATGAAAGCATAAGGGAAGGAACAAAATATGAGGTATATGTATACATTTATATCTGTTATGAAAAAAGCAGGCATAATGCAGTTGTATAGATGTGTCAGACTGCACATCTTCTAGACATTTAAAGTTAATGGGTTTACATTAGGTGGTCGTTGGGTATCATGTGACGTTACAGACGGGCAGAAACGATGCAAACAGAAAGGCACTCAAGCTTGATTCATGGTAAAACGATACTTCAATCTGTGCAGCTTTCAGCCAACCAGATCAAAGAATTGTGGCAAATCAACCACTGTGGAGGGCAGGCCTCCCCACCATCTGTATGTCAAATGCTGATTGGTTGAACGTTGGCCTAACAACAGCAGTATACACCACAGAGATGAAAAACAGACAATGGTTACACTGGAAATTCTGACTGCAGAACTAAACAGGTCTTTGTGTATCATAACTTATGTCTTTCCTGAAGCAGGCGAAATCTAAAGGACCAATGACGACACACAATGCTTACATTTAAAATTGCTCAGTATATTTCAGAAAAAGACTTCCACCAAGTGACAGCAGAGAGCCACAACACATAGATCCGTGTTTGTAAAACTTTCTGAAGTTCAGACTCAGAACCACGTTGGGACTGTGCAACATTCTTTTGTAGATTATGGCGCCATACTTGGTTAGGTTCAGGAATATATGCAGTCGTCCTCAAAATTATTCATACCTTCCAATTAAAGAAACCACTAAATTCACAATAGTAACTCAAATGACAAGAAATTGAAGAAACTAATAATGAATAAATGGTAATTGGAAAAATAAAAAATAAACAAATGAAACTGTACCAGACACATCAGAGCAACCTGCTCATGAAAAGTGGACCAAAATACCTGTAAACAGGTGTAGACATCTTTTTGAACATTACAGAAAACACGTAATTGCAGTGATTGTCTCAAACGGTTGCTCAACAAAATTTTAGTTTCGGAGCCCCATCATGCTTGTTTACTTGTTTTATTTTTTGTTTGTTTGCTTTTGATATTTCTGTTGAAACACAATTCAAAATCAGTGTTGTGATTTTCATAGAATTTTTATTTATTATGACTTTGGTCAATTGCAACTTATTTCACTGACAGCTGATTTTTTTCTTTCTTCAATTGGAGGGTGTGAATTAGGGATGGGCGATATGGACTAAAAAATATATCACGATAATTTCTCTTATTTATCACGGTAACGATAAGTGACGATAGAAACTATCAGCAAAATATTTTGTATTATAAATCTGTCACTAAATTCTGTCTTGAAAGCCCTACAAAATACTAGAAGCCACTAAACTATATCAATTAAGTTCAAGTAGTGCACCTGTATTGCAAAACTGTAGTGACACCAATCAAACAAGTCTGAAATATGAGAGACCAAATTCCACATTTATTCAAACGATGCAAACAGCAAAACTAACTCGGCTTATAAAAACAAAGTAGTGCAACTGCAAACACAACCTGATAAATTGTCATCTCACGATAAAAACGATAAATTCAAATTGTTATTGTGGGGAATTTCTTTGACGATATATCGCACACGATAAAATATCGCCCATCCCTAGTGTGAATAATTTTGAGGATGACTGTATGCAGATCTGGCAGCATTATGAACAGAACTTGATTTCTGCTCTTTTCTGAATAAGTGATTGTTAATGACTCTGCCATGTCTGATTGATTGATTTTATTCTTCTCTTGGGAGAAACAATGGGAACTCAAACCTGTGTGTGTGCTTATGGATGAATTCATTCACAGGAAACAGTTGGCCAAAGAAGTTGGTTTTACAGCTCACTACGCATATGTAAAGACCTAAAATCTAAAGTAAATATTCAATCTTTCGAAACACGGATCCAAAAGAATCAATCAGAAGTCGGATCTTCCAGCCCCCCTCCGGTGATTATGTTTCTCCTGTTTGGATGTGGATTTGCTGTCCCGGCACCGAGCGTTTTGCTAAGTATGTTAGGCGATCAGTGTGGATGAGAGTATTCGTGACAGACAGGATGCTGCCGGTGCATTAAGTAATCCTCTAAGGTGTCTCCAGTTACAGATACCTGGAAGAAAACAGTGTTGTTGATCTGTGATGACTCAGCACTGCTAAAATCTGAAACTTGGACGGTGATGGGCTGTGTGGTGATTTCCTGCAGTAGCCACAATAAAAACTGTTTGTTACCTGATTCCCAGATCAACAATTACCCCCACCTATTGCAAAATTTTACCAAAAACATCTTAAATCCAAAAATTAAAATGAAGAACCAATGAACCTGTCCCATATGATTTTTCTTTTCTTCGCACTAACTTGAGGAACATTGTGCACCAGCTATCAGACGTTCTGCATATGAAATTATTGATGATTTAAGGGTTGCTTGTTTTCTGTCCACACAACTTACCCACAGCACAGATCTAAGCAGATTCCTCCCATTTCAACAACTTTTATGATAACACAAGCAAAAATTAAACATTAAATGTGAAGAGGAAGCATCTGAAACCCTCTTGCCTGCTAGAATGCAGTTTATGAACCCACCATGCCCTAAAAATGACCAGCCTGGGAACAAATGCCATTAAGATGCACTTTGTTAGGTAGTTTTAATCAATACGGCGCAGATGTTGTTGCTTGGGAACCACTGAACAGGCTCACGGACAGCTTCAGCTCCCCAACTAAGATCTATGCTTAAATAAATGCAGCGGCTCCAGAGTGCTTCACTGCTGACACTGCACTTCCAAAACTCCCAAAAGTTGAAGAAGTGCGACAGAGTGGGAGGCTGTAATGAGAACTGCTAACAGTCTGAGAACAGATCTATGAAACTGTGAAGGCAGCAGCAGAAGATGACTCTCAGTAGGAAAGTTAGCCGTGAAACCGGTAAATCAAATGCAACATTTAATTGTAGAATTATTAAAGGAATAGTACACCCACAGAGTGATGTGCCTTCATTTTCTACTCACCCTCATGCTGAGGAAGACTCTGGAGCACTTTTTTAATACCTCAAATGCAGCCGGAGATAGGACAGGTTTTCGTTTTCCCCCCATCTTTCATATAACGGAATTCTTGGCGACTGAACCAAAAAGTAATCAGTTTTTAGTAAGAGTCCACAAAAACTTTGCAATATTCCTCCATACTGCTCGTCCAATGTAATCCACGTGTCCTGAGTGGGCAGTGTTCATAATTTACACAAAACCACATCATTTAGTATGTTTTTATAGCTTAAACAGTGCTACATATAGCCGCCGGTAAGTGCATCCATGAGTGCTCATGACACACTACGGGAGCTGCGGCGTTCAGCACCTACTCTGCCAATAATGCAAGCATAGAAGAAGAAATTAGCTGTTTACATTGTGCTAAGAGCGAACGAGCTGCGGACAAATCCGGACAAACACAATAGTGGTTGGCTATTGATTTAAAACAAAGAAAGAAAGAAAGAGAGAACTCAGGGGACACTAGATTGCGTGAGTTGTAATACTTTTTAGGCTATAAAAATTATGTTGTTCCAGTAAATTCTGGACGCTACCCACTTAGGACACTTGGATTACATTGGACGAGCAGTATGGAGGAATATTGCCAAGTTTTTGTGGACTTTATGGACATTTTTAGCTCAATCGCCGGACACCTTCCTTATATTAAAGTCGGTGGTTAATGAAACCCCCCTCCCCCGGATCTCCGGCTGCATTTGAGATATTCAAAAAGTGCTCCACAGTCTTGCTCAGCATGAGGGTGAGTAGAAAATGAAGGCACATCATTCTGTGGGTGTACTATTCCTTTAAGTCAGCTAAAGATTAGCTCTCTTTCTTGATATGTTAGGTCATTTAAAGCTGGAGTAAATCAAGCGCCTGGGCAGATGCAGTTTTACGTTGGAAAACTTCTCGCTTTGATGTGTTTCTGATCATTTTGATTAGCAGCTGAAGCCGAATGACCAATGCCGATCCAATCAACTGATCGGTCCTGTTAAACTACAGCGGATAAAAATTGGTTAGTGCATTATGTTGGGTATTTTATAAATATAGCTTTCGTTGTTGTACCAAAAATCCTTATGCCAGTAAATGACAAAGTTGAAACAGTAACAGTATCTCATTTGGGTTGTTTGTCCATCAACCAGTCTTCTCAAAGTGCAGATAATTACATTAAACATCAATAATGTGATTGGCTGAAGGGTCAGGTCTTCATCACTTGATTGGTGTAGCGGTCTACAGCTGACACCAGCAAGACCGACACACACATACAGTGTCACGCACTCTTCCCCATCTTCTTCTTATGCATTAGTCTAACACATCAAATTCAATTTTCCAAAGTGACCTTCATCTCCTCCTGGAGTGGTACATGTCTGTGTTGGACATTAGTTCCAGATTCAATAAAGCATTCAACCATGCAAGTCATGAGCAGTGAGGGGGATGCAGAGGGAAAAAGTGGAAAACAGGGAAAGTAATAAACGGACAAAGATTTACTTCAGTGTTTTTGAATGCTTTCAGGTATTTTGCACCACAAGTAATTAGATTATTCATTAAGTTAAAGTTGTTGCTTCAACCAAAAACATGCAGATCTGTTTAAATCTCTACCTAAAGGCAGCTGAGAGCAGAAGTCAATATGTAATTTCATGGAAACCCTTTTATTGGTTTGGTAATACTTTAGATTGCCATTAGAGCCGTCACCATCATAGAATTTTAGATGATGATTGATTGTCACACAACAGCGATTTTACGATTTAATCACTGTTTTTTATCATCTTATCTCGTCCTGCTGTTATAATATAAGCCTAATAATCATTTATTAATGCAGGAAGGAAGAAGAAATACTTATTGTTGATGAACACTGGATCATAAATATTCAAAAAACAGAACAGTGGCTTTTTATAGGGCTGGGCCATATGGACCAAATATCATATATCGCTATTTTTACCCTAATTTGTCTGAAAGTTTCATTTAATATCAAACACGTGTTTCTTTGTATTGATATGTGTTTAGTAGGGCTGTAACGATACACCAACTCACAATTTGATTCGTATCACGATTTTTGACCCACGATTCGATACACATAACGATTTTTTAATTTTTTTTTCTAATTTAAAAAAAAATGTGTTTATTTATTTTTTTTACTTTAATTTTTTTTAAGTATTTTATTTCAATGACATTTATAACATTTAACTTAATGTCACAAATAGCCTGAATATAGCTGAAGACAATAATCAAAATGATTGAATTATTAACCAAGGATAAAACATTTCTCTTTTCTCTAATAGAATAATGCTTTTGAAAAATAAAAATAATTGAACTGTGCTGTTAATCAAAAATGAAGTTAAATAACAAATAAATCTTTGACAGCTTTCTACATCAAACCTGTTGATTTAAAGCTAGAGTTCTTCAGGAACAGCATCATGTCCACATGTCGGGTGAGAGGCTGCTCTGCTCCCTGCAGAGGAGAATTTCAACGGGAAGATGTCGGGAGATGGTGGCGTTATGATGGCCGAGCATGAGCTGATGTTAACCCGAAAAAATGATGACATACCAGCGCGTCTCAGAGAGGAGGAAAGCATTCAGACCTCACTTTCCCGTTGGCTGGAACAACTTATTTTCAGTTGCATCACTGGAAACTCCAACATGCTGAAAATCAGCTGTTCAAAGTTAAATCAAAGGGAAGGAGGTCTGGATGCTTTCACTGCTCCGCAGGGATCCGCCACTATTGGTCTTATTTGTTAAGGCTGGATCGAAGAATAATATTATTTTTTTTTATTATTATTATTAGTTTATTTCTTCACACATGCGGTGCGCACACGCGCGGTATCCTGTTGGTCGTTTTGTGGCTTTCACAGGGAGTCCCTACCGACACTGGTCCTCCTCTCCGCTGGAAGATTGGGCGAGCTGTGTGAGGGACCGGCCGGGACTCCACACTGCAAGCTGGGGCTGGTCAGGACAGGACCGCCACTGATTAACCATCACAAGTCAGAGCAAATAAAAACACCTAAACCAGCAGCGGGGGGGGGGGGGGGGGTTCACCACCGTTCCGTGACGTATCCACCTCTCGGCTGTCCACGCGCTCGGTCCAGCTTGATGTCCTACGCGCGTCTGGCCTGCCGAACACAAACAGGATCCCCCTCCTGTCTTTCTACTGGTCTCAGTGTCTGAAGACCTGCCATCGCTCCTCAACCACACACTCCCGAGCTGGATGCGCGCGAGTGACTCATCCCGGTTGAAGGTTTAGGTAACGATGGAAAACTGCCAAGTTTCATTTGACACTCACGAAAAAAACGTGACACTTTACCTGGTGCCTTTAAGACAGACGTGTTGTCTGGTTAGCGACTGAATGCTACAATAGCCTGTAGCCCGATGGGAAAAAGTCATATAGTTTTCTGTGATCTGAGTTTTAAAGCGTCTGAACTGGGCTTGAAGTGTGTCGCGATCCTGCCTTCTCCCACCGCGAGACAGGATCGAGGCTCTGAGTGTCGTGATTTCGATTTCGATACGGGTATCGTTACAGCCCTATTGCAGAGTACTGTTGCGCTAACAAAAATAATACAAATGTTATCGGGGCAAGTTGTCATGATAGCAGACTTATCGAAACGATGAAATAATTCCTCATTATTGGCCCTTTAATTATCGTCCTGATAATTATCATGCCCCCCTGCATTGTTTAAATCAGATAAGTTATCCTTGTTAAAGTTGCTTAGTTCTCCTTTTGTGTTTTGAATACAACTGAAATGTGCCCACACTGATGTGAGTCGACAAATTTATATCTTTTCTTTTGCTTTATATCAACCCAGTCATGCCAATTAAGTTCAGCACAAATAACTGTGATCTGACAATGAGTCTAACTGTACACATCCTTCACCACTACCAACAGAACGCTACATATAACGACAGCTGATCATAGATTGCTGTCTGGAACCCTACCAGTTGGTAGCTGTTTGTAAAACTGCAGAGCGATCTGTTCAGTTCAGCTAAATACACAACTCACTCTTCAAAAGCTGGCAGGAGTGTCCTTCACCTCATCAGAGCAACGACAAGAGCGGGTGGCTGCAACTGTCTTGTTCACTTCATTATCCTAAAAGTGAGTGGTGACGCAGCACTTCTGACGAGCAGAAGCTCTCCTTAGAGGAGCAGTTCTCGGTTGAGACTTGCTGCAGAGGCATCATCAGTGCCTGGGTAACAAAAACCAGAACTGGTTTGATGACACCAAACTCTTGTCTAAAAATAAGGAAAAATGAGGAATTGTCTGAGTGGAAGGATCCCACACTGACTGTACATGTACAGTAAATCAGTTTGGTGCTGAGACTCCATCATAAACACTTTACTTCCTCCCTGCTGTTCTTCTTACTGTCTAATGTATGTTAGTTCATTTGGACCATAGACCGTTAAAAAGAGGGACGAATCTTCCGCTCACATCACCCATTGGTTCTGAAGAGCTAAAAGTGAAGCCAGTTGGGCTTTCTCACTGTTACCATCTTCACTTCGTCACTCTCAGAAAATACAAAAATGATGGACAAAGAGCGGCCTCCGGGTAAGAGATTGCCAACCAACACAGTCTGGGCTAAATGCTAACCAAGCTAACTCGAAACTAACAGGAGCTAACGAAGATTACCCCCTAATCAGCCGGCTAAAGCATGCTATTATACGTATATTATATTAGAATATATTATTATATAACTTCAGATCATTTAAGTACAGGCTAAAATTATTTAAGTTTATTCCAAGCGGCAACCTCCAGTGGCCAACAACGAGATTACCTGGAAGAAGTCATGTTTTGTAGTTGTCCCTTCATCTGGTAGGGGCTGGCTGCAAAACAGAGCAAATCTCTATAGACTCCCATGTTAAAAAAGGCCAACTTCACAGCAGAAATAAACATGTTTTCAGCCTGGTTCACAAAATCATTTTAGGTTTAATAGGTCAAATTTACCTTCATGTCAGACCGGAAGCCCGGCATGCCGACCAGTGGCTCCTAGTTGGCTCCTTGTTTGCTCTCAGTAAGGTCTCAGTTTGTGGCACAGTAGCACAACGGCGGTTTTTAGTCAGCTAATAGCAAGTCTAAGCGTGTCTTACCTTTACCACACCACTTAGGAGGCTAATCTTCGTTAATGGTTAGTTTCAAGTTAACGCGGTTAGCGTTTAGCCCACAGTACGTCAGCTATCAATCATTTGCCTGCAGCTTGGAGTGGCCTTGCCTTTGGCCATTTTAATATTTTCGGGAGTTGCAACACACCGCACACGGCAAGATGGTGACAGTGGGACTTGCCCAACTGGCTTCACTTTCCCCTATTCAGATGTGAATGGATACTACATCCATTTTATTATAGTGTTTGGTTATTACAGAATTGCCTCAGGTGTTCTGTGAGAGGATGAAATATTTTTTAATGACAGGCTAAGTGGTTCCTATTGACTTGCGCTAGCATTAGCATCAACAACCTCTAGAATAATGGGATAAAGTATGTTGAAACTGTCTCCAGTTAAATATTACTCTAGTTTACTCAAAAATGAGTCCCCATGTCAAAAATTCTGAATTTGACATTTCAGGGAGAATTTGTTGCATAAGTACAACCTTAATGGATTTTTTAAAACGTGAGACAAAGATAATACAAGTAAACAGAAAATGCAGTTTTTAAATGGAGATTTTTATTAGTAAGGGGGGAAAAAATCCAAACTTAAATGGCCCTGTGTGAAAAAGTGATTGCCCCCTGAACCTAATAACTGGTTGGGCCACCCTTAGCAGCAACAACTGCAATCAAGCGTTTGTGATAACTGTCAGTGAGTCTTCTACAGCGCTGTGGAGGAATTTTGTTCCACTCATCTTTGCAGAATTGACCTATGGCTAAGCCACGCCCCCTCCACTCACTCGGACAAACAACATTCGGTGACAGGCGCTATGTGACATCTCGGGAGATGACAGCTGTCAACACGGACAACAGACGCGTGATCAGACAGAGAGACCATGACGAGATAAATTAAAAAACATAAAAACAATACAAACAAACAAAAAGAAATTGTTCAGAAGTCTTAAACTGGGAGTAGAAATCAGCCTGATAATCTCTGAATGTGACTCGTGTCGCTCCCTCAGTTTCTTGCACAAACTGCTGCACGGCTGCTGTTGTTGTGCCAAAAAGTGATCATCTGACAAAAACTGATCAAACAGCCACGGAAGCGGAGCAGTCTGGCCAGATGCGTGTCGTTATCGACGTTACTACACCACACCTGTACTACACGACAGCGTCTTATGTACCGTTACCACGTACCAAAACTAGCATGTTTAGCTAGCGTTAGCCAACTTAAACTAACGTTAGGGAAGGTAACTTCATATTTCTTTCAAGCAAAGTGACAACATGTGCCTCAAATACAGTGTTCCCTTACCTTAGAACAAATTTAGACATCCTTGTTCATTTTATCCACGTTCAGTTGATGTTGTGGTCTGCTGCGTAACTTTGGCTTGATGTGACTTGGTAAAAGGCAAAAAAATACGCTCTGTCACCCAGCCTCTCAGGATACCTAGTATCGGAGTTGCATGTACCCCATGCACACGTTTGACCATTTTAAACAAAAAAGAAAACATAAAAACGAACAAAAACGGACGAACTTCAATGCATTTCAATGGACGTTCAAGCAGAGAATGTCCAAGTGTATGGGATAGCTGTGCGCACTGTGATTGGCTCATCGCGTTTGGGGGCGTGGTTTAGCCATAGGTCAATTGTTGTAATTCAGCCACATTGGAGGCTTTTCCAGCATGAACCACCTTTTTAAGGTCATGCCACAGCATCTCAATGGGATTCAGGTGGGGACTTTGACTAGGCCACTCCAAAGTCTTCATTTTTTTGTTCTTAAGACATTCAGAGGTGGACTTGCTGGTGTGTTTTGGATTATTGTCCTGCTGCAGAACCCAAGTGCGCTTCAGCTTGAGGTCACCAACAGATGGCCGGACATTCTCCTTCAGGATTTTTTGGTAGAAGCAGAATTCATGGTTCCATTTACCACAGCAAGTCTTCCAGGTCATGAAGCAGCAAAACAGCCCCAGACCATCACACTACCACCACCATATTTTACTGTTGGTATGATGTTCCTTTTCTGAAATGCCGTGTTACTTTTACGCCAGATGTAATGGGACCTACACCTTCCAGAAAGTTCAATTTTGTCTCGTCAGTCCACAGAGTATTTTCCCAAAAGTCTTGGGGATCATCAAGATGCTTTCTGACTAAACTGAGACGAGCCTTTATGTTCTTGTTGCTCAGCAGTGGTTTTGGTCTTGGAACTCTGCCATGCAGCCATTTTTGCCCCCCAGTCTCTTTCTGATGGTGGAGTCATGAACACTGACCTTAATTGAGGCAAGTGAGGCCTGCAGTTCTTGGATGTTGTTCTGGGGTCTTTTGTGACCTCTTGGATGAGTCGTTGCTGTGCTCTTGGGGTCATTTTGGTCGGCCGGCCCCTCCTGGGAAGGTTCACCACTGTTCCATGTTTTCACCATTTGTGGATAATGGCTCTCACTGTGGTTCTCTGGAGTCCCAAAGCTTTAGAAATGGCTTTGGAACCTTTTCCAGACTGATAGATCTCAATTACTTTGTTTCTCATTTTTTCCTGAATTTCTTTGGATGGCAGCATGATGTCTAGCTTTTGAGGATCTTTTAGTCTACTTAAATTTGTCAGGCAGGTCCTATTTCAGTGATTTCTTGATTGAGAACAGGTGTGGCAGTAATCAGGCCTTGGTGTGGCTAGAGAACTTGAACTCAGCTTTCCAAAGATGTGATAAACCACAGTTAATTTATGTTTATGTTTTTTTTTTGGGAGGGGGCAATCACTTTTTCACACAGGGCCACGGCGGTTTGGATTTTTTGGCTCCCTTACTAATAAAAAAAAATGACTCACATTAAAATTTATTTGATGAGCTGAAACATTTAAGTGTGACAAACATGCAAAAAAGTAAGAAATGGGGAAGGGGGCAAAAAACTTTTCACACAGCTGTATATGTTCACTATAGAGTGGTGAAAGTCTTGCAGAATTTCTTCATAAAAGCAGAGAAATGAGATGAAGATGGTTTGTTTTCTGTATGTTCATGAACTGTATCACTTGAAGTCCTGTACACTACACTCCGCTCTTCTTGACCATCCTCTCTGCTACGTATTTCTGCTGTAAAATAATCTTTGCTGAGACAATGGTTTCTGTCGTCTTTACTGTATCCCCATGTGCTTTCCCACCACTCTTTGGATTTAGAGAGGGCTTTGCCTGAGAACTGTAAGCAGTAAAAGAGGCATCAGTGCTGTTTATCTGATGCTGTCAAAGGTTCAGGCCTTGGGAGAGTTAGCTTAGCTTAGTCTGCTTTTTTACTTTCCTTGAAGACTTTGGATTAACAGATTTAGCAGAGAACTTTTAGAAGGAGAGGATTAATGAAATGACACCTTTTATGTTGCAGTGACGCAATCTCCAAGTGTCTAAATGAATCGTGGTGTAATTAAGATAAAAGTGCTGTTGCAGAAAGTTTGAATTGATTTGATAAACAGCTTCTTTGAAAGGGATTTATATGCATAAACCTGATCTTATTGATCACCCTGAAAATAACTTATCAGCTCCTTTTACCAAGATTGTTTTAAACTTATGTAGTTTAATCATTCCTGAAAACCACAACAACCATGCGCACCCACTTTGCAGGGCTTATGTGACAACTGCAGGCTTATTTGAATTAGTCATTTTTAAAAACAGATGCTGCTGTATCTCCAGCAAACAGCACACAAAGCAGCTGCTGATCAGATCTCAGCTCAGTATTATTAACAGCTTTGTCTGCTTGAATCCTCTTTACATTTAAAAAAAAAAAAAAAAAAGATTATCATGATGTTTTGGTAAAATTCTCTGGAACCAGACCAAATCTGTTATGAATAGGCTTAGAACAGTTACAAATAGCTAGTTAGAGGCTTTTTCTAGGCCCTGCATGACAAAAGACTGGCAGTACAGCTTAGCTATTTGTGGGCTATTGCTGCATTTGCAGGATTCTGTTGCAGCTTTTTCATGGATTCAGCTCAACATATTCAGGCTTGGACTTGGAAGCTTTTCCTGAATCCTGCTTGCAGCATCTCAGATAAACTCTTACTTTGGATCAGAAGCATCCGGATGCATCTGAGAAATAATGATGCATGCAAATGCAAGTTTAAATTTGATTTCCAAACAGTAAAAATCTCATTGTCGACCAAATCGTTGGGGGAGCATCATAGTAAGGACACTATTGGTTAGTGTTAACCTTTTTAAATGCTTTCACAGTTTGCATATGGATTAAACTGCATATTAATTACACCTGCCTGCCTTTCCTGGCTTACAGTTGAGAATAAGTTGCTTTTAATACACTTAAGCTGTTTACGTCAGTCATGAGCAGTCATGTTCAAATTTTATACATTCTCAAATTTGTTTTTTTTGTAATTCTGTTCATGATCATAACACGAGAGGTTCCAGTAATGGGCAGCTTGTTTTACCAGGCTCAAAAACCAATGCTTTAAAGAGAGCTTTTATGTATAGATCATTGACTCTTTGGAACAACCTGCCTGGAAACCTCTGCTACATTCACAGCAAATTATCATCTGATGTTTTTGTTTTATTTATTTATTTATTCATGTATTTATTTATTTATTTTTTTGCGTGTTCTGATCATTTATAAACTCCTGTGTGTTGAGAAATGACATTTTTGAAAATTTTGTAATTGTGATTGGCCTTTTTTACTGTATGTTTACAATTTGGACCCCAGGAAGACTAGCTGGTTGCCATGGTAACAGCTAATGGGGGATCCATAGTAAAATTACAAAATTACAAATTACATATCGTGTATTTTTGGAGGTGGGTTAGATGCATTAATAAACAGTCAAGAGTACCAAATTTTAAAGGTACAGTATGTAAGAATTACTGACATCTAGTGGTAACGATGGGTATTTGAAAGAAAAGATGTTCTCTTTCAAATAATTTTATATGCCAAGCACTGCTGTGACTGTATGGTGGCTGTTAGTGGCCAAAATTCTCCAAGATGTAAAGATGTTTTCATCTGTGAGTGGATCCAGTGGTCTCAGGTGTAGCTGTGATTGTACTATGAGTAACTACTTTTAATGTCTTTTAAGGCATTACTGATCCCAGATAGTGCTCTAACTCCCATTAACAAAGCTGGTACTGCAGTTTTAATGTTCAGAGGGTTCTCACTTCACACGCATTGTTTTGTCCATTTAGGTATACCGTAGTATAAATGGCGGCACAAATATGGCAGCCTCCATATGTGGACCCCCCAGCAAGTAGATATAAATGATTCATTCTAAGAAAATAAACAGATAACAGTTATTCTAGTGAAGTGATCACACATCAATAGAAACACAATTTTGGATTATTAATTTTTTTCTGCCATTAACCTTTGGTTTTTTTCCACACTTTACCTTTAAGCTTCTATACATGTAGTTGGTAACTACTGATGAAAAGTCACACCAGATAATTCATATTCAATATTTGCATTTATGGGTGATATGGACTAAAAACGCATCAAGATAAAGAAAAAAAAAAAGAGATACTTTATTATTTAGAGCCAATTAGGAAATTCATTCTCAGCCATTCTCAACCCATCTCAGGTTGAACCTGAGAGCAGTGGGCTGCTATTTAAAGCGCCCGGGGAGCAGTTGGTGGGGGTTAAGGACCTTGCTCAAGGGTTATAATTTCCAGCTTTTCTCAAAAAAATTATCAGCCCTAAAATAATACAACACGCCACTGAACTTCATCAGTTAAGATCAAGTAGTACATCTGTATGGCAAAACTGTAGCGACACCAAACAAGTCTGAAATCTAAGAACAAATTCAACATTTATTCAAACAGTGCAAACGGCAAAAATAACTAGTTTTATAAAGATCAACGAGTGTAACTGCAAATTCAACCTGATAAATTGAATTTATCATTTTTATCCTGAGATGAGAAATTATTACCGTGGGGAATTTCTTTGACAGTATATCACACACGAAAACATACCAGCCATCCCCAGCATCTACACATTCCCATTCATCAGTATTCATAAATATGGAAACCAAAATGTTACTCAGCAATTATTTATGTCCACATATGCACAAATACAAACACGCAAATGCACTTAAGCTGCATTTCCCTTCTTCACTATTTTTTTTTTTCAATCAAATACACATTTATAGGGAGATACCTGTGCACCTGGCAGATGTTACCTGCTCATCTTCCTTATGCTGTTAAAATGCGGATGCAGCAATACTTCCATTTACATAGGATCTGTCTCTCTCAGTTAAATCCAAGCTTAATGCAATCCATCTATTGTGCATTTCCCATAGAGCATCCAGTTTTATGTAAAGAGCCCAGTACTTTTCGTTCCGATTCAGATTCTTTCAGGGAGAAGTTGTCTGTATTTCCATTTATCTTAAGGAAATTAGACTCTGTTGCAGATCAACTGTAGACACTGAGGTCACGGTTAACATAGGAAGTGGGATTAATGATTTATTCATGGGCGAAATAACACCAAATCCCACGTGAGTTGAAGAGAAAACGAAGAGGATGCAGGACAGGAGCAAAGCAGAGAGAAAAGTGGAGGAAAATCACATTTTTTCGGGGAAATGTAACATTAGCTAACAAAATGGACAAGCTTGAAGTCCATGACACAACAGGAAAACAAAGACTCCATAGCTATGTCTTTAATTTAAACATGGGTCCAGGAGCATAGTCAACAGAACTAGGACATGGACACATCTACACATGAGACATCAAACTATTAACAGTGAGTTTTCGTCATATCATCTTTTGAGAATCAAGGTCATGATCAAGAAATCTGGATATGTGCAGGAGACTGATCTAGAGCTGAAATAGTGTGTTCAGTCAGAGGCTTCTTCAAGACAGAAAGACAGTTGTCATTTCTGCCAACAGTAAAAAGTCCATTACTTAATGAGTTAAATTCACATTTTTTAATTTTTTGAATGAAATTTTTCATTTCACAATTGTTATTTATTCATTCATTCATTTTTTTAAATTAATTTATTTATTTATGCACATCGTGCTCAAACATACAAAGAAAGAAAAAAAAGAAATCCGCTTTCCGTGACATACTGTAAGTTGAATCTGACAAAAGTAATTATAAATACAAATTTCATGAAAAATATGACATTCATTTGAATTGTGGTTTGACAGAAATATTAAAAACAAACAAGCAAAAAATTAAACAAGCAACACGTTGAGGGAATCACTGCAATCAGGTGTTTTATGTCATTTTCAGTCAGGTGTTGACAGGTATTTTGGTCCACTGTTCCTGAGCAAGGTGCTCCAATTTGTCTGGGACAGTACAGTTTGTTATTTAAAAAGAAAAAAAAAATTCAACCACAATTTAAAGTCAATATTCTACACTGCCTGGCCAAAAAAAGTCGCCACCAAAAAAAAGAGGTCATTCACTCTAATACTTTGTTGGACCGCCTTTAGCTTTGATTACGGCAGCATTCGCTGTGGCATTGTTTCGATAAGCTTCTGCAATGTCAAAAGATTTATTTCCATTCAGTGTTGCATTAATTTTTCACCAAGATCTTGCATTGATGATGGTAGAGTCTGACCGCTGCACAAAGCCCTCTCTGGCACATCCCAAAGATTCTCAATGGGGTTCAGGTCTGGACTCTGTGGGGGCCAATTCATGTGTGAAAATGATGTGTCATGCTCCCTGAACCATCTTTCACAATTTGAGCCCGATGAATTCTGGCATTGTCATCTTGGAATATGCCTGTGCCATCAGGGAAGAAAAAGTCCATTGATGGAATAACCTGGTCATTCAGTATATTCGGGTAGTCAGTTGACCTCATTCTTTGAGCTCATACTGTTGCTGAACCTAGAACTGACCAACCCCAGATCATAACATCGCCCCCACAGGCTTGTACAGTAGGCACTAGGCATGATGGGTGCATCACTTCACCTGCCTCTCTTCTTACCCTGATTGGCCCATCACTCTGGAACAGGGTAAATCTGGACTCATCAGACCACATGACCTTCTTCCGTTGCTCCACAGTCCAATCTTTATGCTCCCTAGTAAATTGAAGCCTTTTTTTCCGGTTAGCCTCCCTGATTAGTGGTTTTCTTACGGCTACACAGCTGTTCTGTCCCAATCCTTTGAGTTCCCTTCGCATTGTGCGTGTGGAAATGCTCTTACTTTCAGTATTAAACATAGCCCTGAGTTCTACTGTTGTTTTTCTTCGATTTGATCTCACCACACATTTAAGTGATCGCCGATCACGATCATTCAGGATTTTTTTCCGGCCACATTTCTTCCTGGAAGACGATGGTCCACTATCCTTCCAGTTTTTCATAATGCGTTGGACAGTTCTGAACCCAATTTTAGTAGTTTCTGCAATCTGTTTAGATGTTTTCTGTGCTTGATGCCAATGATTTGACCCTTCTCAAACAGACTAACATCTTTTCCACGACTACGGGATGTGTTTTTCCACATGGTTGTTTAGGAAATGAGAAGCAAGTCATTGCACCAGATGGGGTTAAATAACTTGTTGCCAGCTGAAAGATAATCGCCCATGCAGTAATTATCCAACAGGAGGCTCGTACCTATTTGCTTAGTTAAATCCAGGTGGCGACTTTTTTTTTTGGCCGGGCAGTGTATTTTACTGAATTTAATTTTTTTAAAATGTATTACCACTTTTTCAGTTTCTTGTGATTTGAATAATTATGGTGAATTTAGCCTTTTCTTTAAAGTGAAGGTACAGTATGTACTATAAATATTTGAGCGCAAATGTATTAGAACTTATCTGGTATCAAAGTGTGAAAAGAAAATATTTCTCAGATTACCTGCTTTGTCTTTCAATCACCATTTGATCTACTCATTCACTCATTATCTAGTTTTCTGCTGTGGTCTCTGTTGATATTTTAGTAGCTTGTATAAATTCTGAGTAAAAGTTACTGTTTAAAGCTTAAAGGTACAGAATGTAAAAAAATCAAAGGTCAATGGCAGAAAAATGTGATATATAATTTAAAACTTTGTTTTTATTGATGTGTAATCGCTGCACTAGAATAGCTGTTACATGTTTATTTTCTTAGAATGAGTCATTTATATCTACTTGCTGGACGGTGCACATATGGAGGCTGCCATATTTATTCCACCATTTTTACTACGGCGTCCCTAAATGGACAAAACAATGTGAGTTAACTGAGAACCCTCTGAACTTTAAAACTGCTGTACCAGCTTTGTTTGATGGGAGTTAGAGACTGTTTGGGATAAATGATGCCTTAAAAGACAAAATAAAAAGAAAACATCTGTTCTTTCAAATACCCATCTTTACCACTAGATGTCAGTAGTTCTTACATACTGTACCTTTAAATCATGTAAAAAGGGAACCGCCAACGTAAACCTCCTTGTTTCCCAGAATATCGTACACATGTGAAGTCAAAGAATAAACTGTAACAAACAAGCTTATTTTCCCACGTTTAATTTACATTTAGGAATCTGTGGAGTCTCAAAGCCTTTTTTACTTTTCCCACACTGATAAATTTCAGCCCCCCTCCTCCTCATCGCTTCCAGAATTTCTTATCAGTGGCTGTATTGATAACCTCCTACGTCTGTAATTGGTCCATTTAAGTAATGATGTGATTTATAAGGTTTATTTTAATCAGGCCTGGATGTTTTTATCTTTTCTCCTCTAATGTTGTCGTGCGTTTTTATTTTGCTGACGAGTCAAAACTCCATCGATGCTGGGGGCGGAATAAAATCAAGGAATCCTTTTTTGCATTTTCCTCTTTTCATCATTCTTCCTCTCCCTTTCTGTTTTTTCTTTCTCTCCATCTTTCCCGCTGCCTCTCTCTGTAACACCACAGGAACTGGCTAATCCTGCTAACTGGAAAACCCAGCTGATTTTTCAGAGATTCTCATCCTCTCATCATACTCTTTTTGTTTTCCTGGATGTGTCTTGTTGTGTCATGAGACTCAGAAGCACGCTGGCACAACTAATCCCCATTTTCATTCTTTCTTTCTTCTTTCCTCCTCCTCTCCTCTCTTCTACCCCAGTTTTTGGCATAGTCCCTCAGTTAACCGGCTTTCCTTCGCTGTGTTAAAAAAGATGCTCAGTGACAGATTCCCTTGTTTTTCTTGTTGTTTTATCCAAGTCTCAGCATTTTTTTTGCCTTGGCGTCATGAGGCATTTACATGATGTGTTGCTCCTACGAGCAGAGTAAGCAGTTTTAAATGAGACTTATCTCAGGACTGATGGCTTACTGTGTGAAAACCTTTTCTGTAAAATCACTATTCTCTTTTGCATCTTGCTGATTAACCAGCATCTTTACACTTTTCTGTGTTTACACAAAAGAGAGGAAATGTTATTGCAACAGAAGTGATAGTTCTGCAGTGATTTCTGAAGGTGTTTATGTGAATGTAAATGCTACTAAAGTGGCTGTAATCATATGAAAATAATGATGCATTTCAGTTGGAAACTATAATTTATACAGTTAAAAATAAGCTTGTTTCAGTAAAATAGCAGAAATGTGGTCGTCACGCTGGTTATGTGTTGACTTAAACTTAAACCAGCAAAAATGCTTCACTATCTATAATGTAAAATATAAAGATAAAAAGGAAAAGCTTTGATTTGTTGACACTTGCTTTCTTTTTGCATATTTTTATCAGTGTATGTGTGTGTGTGTATATATATTGTACAGTCATCCGCAAAATTATTCATACCCTCCAAATAAAGAAATGGCTAGATTTACAATAGTAATTCAAATAACAAGAAACTAAAAATTAAAATAAAAAAGTTCAAAATTATTATTTAGTGAAATAAAATATTGCTTTTGAATTGTAATTGGAAATAATAATAATAAAAAATAAATTAAAAAAACTGTCCCAAACACATTAGAGCACCTTTCCCATGAACAGTGGACCAACATACCTGTGAACAGGTGCAGACGTCTTTTTAAAGATTAGAGAAAACACCTGATTGCAGTGATTGCCTCAGTGTTGCTCAACAAAACTTTAGTTTCAGAGCCTCATCATGCTTATTTTATTTTTTGTTTGTTTGTCTTTAATATTTCTTTCAAACCACAATTTAAAATCACTGTCATGATTTTCATAGAATTTTTATTTATTATCACTTTTGTCAACTTCAACTTATTTTAATGACAGTTGATTTTTTTTCCCCTCTTTAAGTGGAGGGTATAAATAATTTTGAGGATGACTGTATGCAGATCTGGCATTTCTTGAAAAAAAAAATTAAGTTACCACCTTTGACAAAAATAATGGTTATGCAATCAAGTACCAACTGGGGGGTGAATCATGTGACTAAAAGAGACAGAAAAGAAAATCTAGAAGTCTAAAAGCTGTTTTTGCCAGTAAAATGCCATAGATACTGATGTAAGAACTTAATAACTAGAATCATTTATCAAGAAAAGCATGGAAAATGGCTAGATATCAGTTCTCATGAGCTATTTTTGTTGTTATCACTATATTTGTCCTGCCAAATGTACTTTTAGTAGTACAAGGCATTAAAATGACCATGAAATATGAGAATACAAGGGTGGTCTCTTAATTTTTTTCCATGACTAACTATACATAATATGAATATAAATACATACATATATATATATATATATATATATATATATATATATATTACCAGAAGTTGCCATGTTGCAGTTGCACCTATCAAAACATAAACAAAAGGGGAAATATATACAATTAAAAAAGGAACCATCCCAAATTTCTAAATTTACCAAGAAAACAGTTTCTTGCTTGAATAATTTCTCTTTGGTTGAATTTGTGTTATTATTTGTGATTGCAAGAGTGCAACTTCCTGGCGCTGACTTCTTTTGACTGGCTGAACCTGTGTGTGCTGGTAGTAGACAGTTGAAACAAAACAGCCTTTAAGTTAGTGTTTCCCAGTCCAGTCCTTAAGCCCCACTGCCCTGCTTACTTCAGAAATTTCTCTGCTTCAATAAACCTGATTCAGCTTGTCACCGAGCCCGGTGTTGACCCATTAATTTGGGCCAGGTGTAGAGATGCAGGTAAACATTTAAAGCGTTCATCCAGCGGGTCCCCGGTGCAGGACTGGGAAATGCTGCACTCAGGAGAATTCAGTCCTCTTTGATGCACCAGTTGTTCCACTGTTTCAAGTCCAAATCTCAGCTGTGAAAAAACAACCTGGGAATTTATAAGTTGTGAACATTGCCATCTAAATGGAAAATATTTAAGAAAATAAAACAACACACAAGAAAAACTGAATACAGTTTTTGCTTACCAAGGTGGATAATATCAACTCAAAGGTATGAAAAAATATGTGGCCTTTTTGGACTCAAATGATGGGGAAGAAATTGGACCAAGTTTTTTTTTTTTCCTTTTTAAATGTCATATTTATCACTCTTTCTTCTTTTTTTTTTACTTTAACTTTAACTTATTACTTCCAATATTTGTTCGTTCTTGCCTCAAGGTTACTTTCTCTAAAAACTCAATGCTACATTTTGTGTTTGACTGAATGAAGCTCTGGAAAAATGATGTGATGTGGATCTGCTTTCATTATAATACAAATGTAGTGAAAACAGATGAAAATTTGTCATCAAACATATTATTTATTGCTGTTTTTTATTTAGTTAATGAACCATTTGAACTGTTTTAGCTGTCAGAAACTGTTTCACTCTGTTTTATTTCTTATGTTTATCCTGTAAGGCTCATGGGTAACACATCAAATATGTGATACAAATAAAGAAAGCTGAGTTGAGCTTTCTTTGGGGTAAAAACATTTTTGCACTTGACATCAGGGAATATATCTGTCAAGTTTTCTACAACTCCGAGGGTTTACCTGAGTGATTTTGATCTAAAATGATAAGTTTACTTGCTTGCAAATCTGATTTCACTTGTATTTTTCACTCTGACTCACCATCGACTTTTAAATTCTGACATCTTTATCCTACAACCTGCTGCAGCTGTCTTTGGGCCTCATGTCTTCCCTCCATTCGCCTCCGTTTCTTTCAGGAGGGCCCCCTGATGTTGGAAAGATGCTGGGTGGGGAGGAGAAGGAGGAAGATCCTGATGCAGCGAAGAAAGAGGAGGAGCGACAGGAAGCGCTGAGGCAGCAGGAGGAGGAGAGGAAGGCCAAATACGCTAAGATGGAGGCTGAGAGGGAAAGTATGAGGCAAGGCATCAGGGATAAGGTAAGATGTACTTACTCATCTACAGCTCGGGTTAAACAACTTATTAACCACAGGTAAAGAACTAGTCAGTCTTATAAGAAGAAAAAAAACACATTCAAGAACAAACCGATACTGATCTATGCAGGCAACTATGAGGTAGCATCTCTCACATTTTTAGAGGGCAAAGATCCCAAAATATCCTCAACTCAGCCAGAGGAGTTCATTTTGGACATCTGGCTGCCAGATATCAGATACTAGCAGGTATTAGCCGACATGTGGCTAATTCTAATGTTTCTGACAACTTGGTAACTTAACCAACAACTTAAAACCAGACATATTATAAGCAGCTTTAAAGCAAGTCAGTCTGTAGCAGCAGCAGCTGCACCGTAGTCACATGACTCTGAAAGGAATGCTGGGATATGAAGTTCTTCCACAATAACAGGGACTTTTCTACATGCTGGACTGCTGCTAATGGAACTAAAGATGCACCAATCTGATATCCGGATCGGATCCGATATTGGCTCTGATATCAACCAATTAGCTGGATTGGATATCAGATGAATGAGGCCGATCCAGCATTCCAATCTAGTGATTTATTTTATTAATATCATACTAATATCAGCTCCAGTGATCTATTTACTTTAGTTCTGTTTGCAGTGTCGATTACATCATCATGCAGAGCAGAGAAGTGTTATTTCTTTCTTTTTTCTGCTACAGTAATGTCCACTTTATTCATTAATAAATAATGTTAAGTACATTTATATCTGTGTTCATTTGTTACCTTTTTTCTAACAAGGCGAATGCTGCCTTCATGTGGTATTTATAGTAAATACCAAAGTCCATGAAAATTGCAGAACACCCACTCATGTGGTCATTTCCACTGGAAAGCTGGAAAAACCTTATGATACCCGAGTAACTTTGACCTTTCAACATGGTGGAGAGCAACAAAAAAATCCTGTTTTAAGTTCTCCGCTGCTGCTATCTGGTTAGTTTGTAGTCTGAATAACTCTGTTATGTACAGAACTTTAATTCCATTTGTCATTTAAACTTAGTTTTGTGTTTAAAAATATGGTTATTGTTTGGTTTACCTCATCAGAGTACATGCTAGCTAGCAGCTAGCTGGCTAGTCAGTCGAAGATAACCTCCAGTGATTCACTACATTACAGAAGAAAAAAAAAAGAATGAAAAAAAAAAAAAAAGGAAACAAGAGTTGATTTTTTTAATTAAAAAAAGAAAGAATATATATAATAAAAAAATAAAAAAATAAAAAAAAAAAAAAGAAAATTAAAAAACTAAAAATAAAAGTGGTTATTAATCTTAAATAAAAAAAGAGAAATCATGTTTAGAAAATAAAAATAGAATTAAAAAGTGGGAAAATAAGGTAGAAAGGTAAAGAAAAAGTAAACTAAAAAAACTAAAATTAATTAAATTTTCTTTTTAATTAACTTGTAAATAGGTTATTAAAAATCATTAAGTAGTAGAGGGTTTATTAATTTTTAGTTTTTAAAAATTATTTTTAAAAAGATATATAAATAATAAAAAAATAAATAAAAAAAATAAAATAAATTAAAAAAAAATAAAAAAATAAAAAAAAAATATATAAATTATATATATAATATTTTATTTAAAAATGTAATTAAAAAGGACAAGGAAAAATTTATAATTAATAAAAAAAAAAAAAAAAAAAAAAAAAAAAAAAAAAAAAAAATAAAAAGATAAAAAAAAAAAAAATAAAAAAAAAAATTAAAAAAAAAAAAAAAAAAAATAAAAAAACTAAAAAAAAAATATAGAAAAATTATAAAGAGAAATATTTAAAAAAAAAAAAAATAAAAAAAAAATAAAAAAAAAAAAAAAAAAAAAAAAAAAAAAAAAAAAAAAAAAAAAAAAAAAAAAAGAAAAAACAAAAAAAATAATAATATTATAATAAAAAAAAAAAAAAAAATAAAAAAAAAAAAAAAATAAAAAAAAAGTAAAAAAAAAAAAATAAAAAATTAATAATTATATATAATTTTATTTAATAAAATATAATCATAAAAGATATATAATCAATTGTTAATGGTGTAAAAAAAAATAGGGGGTTAAGAAAAAAATGAAAAATAATAACAATAAAAAGAAAATTAAATAAAATATAAAAAAAATAAAAAAAATATAAAAAAAAAAATATAAAATTAAATTAAAAAAAAAAAGGAGACCACACTTCTATATACAAAATGAAATAATATATCAAACAGGTATTTATCAAAAAATCTAATGAAAACCTTTTAAGAGGGGTATCTAAAAAAGTTATAAATAAAAATCAAAAATATTAAGTCTTAAAAGAATACAAATTACAAGAAAAAAAATTAAATCAGTAAACAAAAAAATCTATCTTAAAAAAAAGAAATATTTTGTAAATCGAAAAATAACCTTCAATAAAAACAAAGAAACAAAGAAATCAAAATATAAAAAAAATAAAAAAATAAAAAAAAAAAAATAAAAAAAAAAAAAAAAAAACAATAAAAAAAAATAAATAATAAAATAATAATATATAAAATTTTAAATAAAAAAAAAAATTCAATCAAAAAAAAAAAAAAATATCAAAAAAAAAAAAAATAATCTAAATAAAAAAAAAAAAAAAAATAAAAAAAAAAAAACAACATCATATAAAAAATAAAACAATATAATAAAATAATCACATAAGTATAGAGTAATATATAAATTTACTAAAAAAATAAAAAAAAAAAATAAAAATAAAAAAAATAAAAAAATGAAGAAAAAAAAAATAAAAATAGTCAAAAAAATAAGAAAAATTAAAAAAACAAAATAAAATTTAAAACAAATAAAACATAAGGAATCAAAAAAAAAAAAAAAAGACTTTTAAAAAAAAAAGAAATATGGTATAAAATATAGAAATAATAAAAAAAACATAAATAAAAAACAAAATAAGAAAAAAAAAATAAACCAAAATAAAAAAAAAAAATAAAAAAAAAAAAAAAGAAAAAAAAAATAAAAAATAAAAAAAAAAAAAAAAACAAAAAAAGGAAAAAAAAAAAAATTAAAAAAAAAAGAAAAATGAAAATTAAGATGTAAAAAATAGATTATTGATCTGGAAGAAATAAAAACAATATTAAAAAATAAAAAATAAAAAAAAAAAGTAATAAATTAATAAATATAAAAAGTAAATAAGATAAAAGATGAAAAAAAATCTTAGATTTTAAATAAAATAATCGTAGAAAAAAAAAATGAATATTTATAAAATAATAGGAAAAAAGAAATAAATTTAATATATATAATTTTAAATAATAAAAAAAATAAAATGAAATAAAAAAGAAATTTAAATAAAAAACAACAGTTTAAAAATTAAATTAAAAAAAAAAAAATATGTAAATATTATTATAAAATAATAAAAAAAAATAAAAAATAAGAAAAAAGTTAAAAAATAAAAAAAAAAAAAAAAAAAAAAAATTCTAGAAAATTAAAAAAAAATAAAATATAAATCAAGATAATTAAAAAAAAAATAAAAAAAAAAAATAAAAATATAAAATAAAAAAAAAAAAAAAAAAAAGATCAGGAAATATAAAAAAAATTTAAACTGAAATTATGGAAATAAAAATACAAAAAATAATAAAAAAAAAAATCAGCCAAAAAAAACAAAAAAAAAAAAATAAAAATCTTATATAAAAAAAAATAAATAAAAATTTTAATAATAAAAATTTATTTTTTCTAAATATATATAAAAAATTAAAACCTAAATGATTCTTTCATTAAAATCATAAATTTTAATTAAACAATTTATAAAAAAAAAAAAAAAATAATAATATGATTTAATTTATTAATAATTTTTAATATAGAGGGTTTTTGATTCATATATTAAAAAAAAATAAATCGAAAAAATAAAATAAATAAGATAAAATATCTAATTAAGATTAAAAAATAAATAAGTTATAATAGAAAATTAAATAAAAAATTTATAGTGATATAATATATAAAAAAAAAATTAATTATTTAAGTTTATGTAAGTTAAATTAAATTAAAGAAAAAAAAAAATAAAAGAAAAAAATAAAAAAATATAAAAATGAAAAAAAAAAAAATATAAAATAAAAAAATAAAATAAAAGAAATAATAAAAAAAAAAAAAAAAAAAAAAAATACAGTGGATAAAAATTAACATTAAAAATTTTATAACAATAACATTAATGAAAACAAAAAAGTTTATATAATATCTTTCTTTTTACTCTATAAAAAAAACTCAATCAATAAAAAAAAAATTAAAAATAATAAAAATATCAATACAAGAAAATAACAATAAAAAAAAAAAAAAAAAAAGAAAAAATATTAAAAAAAAAAAAAAAAATTAATATAAAAATTTTATATATAATAATATAAATAAAATATATTCGAAAATAAATAAATATTAATTATAAAATTTTTTTTATAAATAAATATATAAAAATAAATTTTAATAAAAAATAAAAAAAATAATAAACAATTTAATAAATAAAACTAATAAATTAAAAACTAATAATAAAATAAATATTTATTTAAAAAAAAATAAAATTAAATTTAAAAAAGTTTAATAAAAAAGTAAAAAAAATCATTTGGAAATATTTATATTAAAATAAAAATAAAAAAATAAAAAAAATGGAGAAGGTGAAATAAAAATTAAAAAATTAAAGTAAATTGGGAAGAGGGGAAGGAATAATATAAATTAATAAAAGATAAAAAATATAATTACATAAACTTAATAATATTAAATGAACACAAAGAAAAAAAGATTTAATAAATTAATTATAAAACATGAATAACAAAAAAAAAATACAAAAATTTAAAAAAAATAAAAAACAAACAACAAAGGTTAAGGAGTGATTGAATAGAAAGGGGGGTTGTAACCACCAAGAAACTTACTAACAAAAATACAACAAATCACTTCAACACAACGCACTGGTAATTTGCACTTAACCAGTGGAAAGGATCATCTTTCCCATACCACATGAAGGCAGCATAAATGTTTGTGTCAAGCCTGATGCTTTCGCTCACATGGCAAGGTGTACGGTTCATTCATTCATCAGTAAAAGTGAATCGTATCGGGCGATTCGCTCAGCCCAGGTATTGGTATCGGACTGGATCGGGAAAACCTGGATCGGTGCATCTCTAAATGGAACAAGAAAATCTTGATAGATGTTGTTGGTAAACAATAATAACATACTGATATTTTCCAATATCAAATTTTAATGCTGATATTGGCAGATGATATCGGACATCTCTAATTTCCAACAATGAATACTATTAGAAAACATAAATACATAATAATAAAACAGCCAAGCAGAAGTAAAAACACAATAGTTTTCCCCTGAGATCATCTCTCTCCCTGATGTTTATGGTGTAAAAATTTGTCAGATATTTATGAGAAGTTTTGCAGACTTGCGTCCGTCCCATCCTTTCATGCTCAAGGCTTCAGGATTCTGCCTTAATGAAAGCAAAACGTCTCTTGTCACCATGTTTTTAAAGTAGGTTATTTTTACACCGTTTCATGTGCTTTGTGTTATTTTTAACTTGCCGCCTGAAAAGATCAGTGGATAATCAGGAAAATATACAAAAATGAAGAGAGAGAAACAGGTCGATCAGGTAGAGGGTTAATTCAGAAATATAAATGCTGTCTGTGATGCATATTTTTTTATAAAGCCATTTCCTACAAAACTCCTAATTCTACAAGTTTGCGTGGTGTATTTCTTCAAAACATCAATTATTCAAATTGATTGTTTCTGCTTTAGTATCAGATGTTTTTTCCAGCAGGTCTTCTATCTGCAGAGGCTACCACAGGCTGTGTAGCTGCCATGTTTGCGGCGGCTGCAGCGTGACCACTTCACTGCAGAGAAAATAAAAGACAGGCAGTGTCTTTCATTGGTCCGATTAGAGTATACTGTGAAGTGGGATGAAAACCAGTATCCTTCATCTGGTTTCTTACTGCTTACAAACAAAGAGACAGGGAGACCTGTCCTGCTGCTAATGGGAAGGTTTAGTCAGTTATGTTTGCGTAGCTTCATTCTGTTGCTCCAGATTAGAAAAAAAAAGATGTTTATTTGTCAAATATTTTGTGCAAATTTTTTCCCTTCTTGCATTGTGAAATAATAAGATTGACATCATCAACTACTGTAGAAATGCTCGTCTTGCTCATGTGTTTAGAACCAATAAATTCACTCGACTCCTGTGAAGGTCGACCTGTTCAAGAGCTTACCGACGTCATGCTGGCCAGGACTGTGTTTGTCCTTACACACTGAAAAATAGAGGTACCAATTTGTACTTAAAAGGGTACAAAGCTTGTCGCTGGGGGTGTTCATTTCTGTACCCTTCGGTCCTGGTCCATTTTTGTTCCTTATCAAGCTGTATGAGTTAATAAACTACAATTAAACCAATTAAAAATGATGAATAAAACAGAGATTATGAGAACAATCAAAGATGCTAATAATAAATGAATAATTATTATATAGATATTAGGCCAAACACATAATTAAACATATAAATATTACTATGATTACTATGATTATTATTATTATGATTATTATGAAAATGATAACATAGTAACTATAATTATACTACTGTTTAGAAGTAGTTATAGTTATTGTACAAGCTACACATATTTTTGTAATGCTGCAGGTACACTTTGGGTTGAAATGGTACAAATTTGTACTTTATATTACTTTGGACCCTTTTTCATAGTATATAGGTACTTCTGGCCTCACAAAGATCAATATTGTACTTTTGAGAGAACATTTGTAAAAAATGTACCTACAGGTACAGAAATGCTCCGGTCTGGTATAGGGGTGTCCCCGACTAAGAATTTTCATAGTCGAACCTGATTCGTCAGATCATGTCATTCGTCGACGAATAGTCGAATCATGTTTTGTTTAGGCTATAAAACATGTCTGCTTGTTTAAAACCATTAAAATATTTAACAAAAAGAAAATGTGAAGGTATGTTGGTGTAAAACAGTTCATTAATTAGATTTTTATTTTTCAGTTAACACTGCAGGCATAAACTTAATATTTTTCTTTCCTTTTTTTTGCTTAACAATTTAAAGTCGGGAAAGAGAATTAAAACGGCGGCGCACGGTCCAAATGTCAAACATATTAAGCGGAATTCCAAAAGAATAACCTTCACTGAATAAGTAAATTACACAATAACAAAAATAGGCTGATAACGAAAAACAAAGTTATATCCAAGTAAACGGAAAGTAAAAGTTAGAAAGTGTGCAGTAAAATGGCGATGAGCTGGAGGTGCGCTCCTCGCTTCGTTAACAATAAAGTCGACGGGAGAATCTGCTCTGGATGGAGGTGGAGGTGGAGGAGGGGGGATGATCCGAACATCACAGTCATGATTATTCCACAACTTGCTGGATGGTTCAGCATCTTCTCCTGGTCTCTCCCGTTCACGGGGAACGGCTCCACATGTGCGCTCAACAGCTGACGCAGCGAGACGGCGGTCCAGTTCAGGACAAAGATTAAAGCGCTGCTCAGGGAGTCTGATATCAGCCGCAGGCTTCACGATTCAGGAAATTATGGTTCTTAAAAACGCGTTCTTTCCTGATACAATCTGAATAATCCTCCAGCAGCACCAGCGCATCCATCTGGAGCTTTACGCATTACGCACAGGAGTAGACGCGATGTTCATGTCTGTCAGACTGTTTCCACCTTCACAGACTGATGCTATAAATCAGTGGAAGAAACTACAATGATGATGTGACAGGTGAGTGTCCTTCATCATGTCTCTGGCTACTTGGTCATGGAGACATCTCTGGCTGAATGGTCAGCGCGCGCGACTCACCAGCAGACGGCTGTTTAAACCCGCCTGCCCGGCGCAGCTTGCTTTATGCCACACTTATAATAACAGAATTATTCGGCTGCTAACAGTACTATGACATAAAATAATTAAAAGAACAAATTAATACTCTGTAAAAATCAAACGTTCAACCTCCTCCTACTGCAGAATAGTCTGATCTTTGCTTGGTAACCACATGTTGCGACTATTCGACTTAGAGACTCACAGTCGAAGCACAGTCCTGGAAACGAATCGTCGAATCGTCGACTATTTGGGGACACCCCTAGTCTGGTACCTCTATTTTTGAGAGTGTCGGGAGAGGAATGAAAATATATTTCCAATGAGTAAAAGCTATCAGTATTCTTTTCTTAGAATCGAGAAATTTCTGATACAGCACAGAGATATTTTTCACACCTCTGTTCCTGTTTCACCACCAGTATGGCTTAAAGAAGCGCGAGGAGGCTGAAGCCGAGGCAGCAGCCGCTGCAGAGCAGCCCGCAGAGGGCAGCTTGACTCGACCCAAGAAGGCTGTGCCGGCTGGCTGTGGAGATGAAGAGGAGGAGGAGAGCATCATGGACACAGTGATGAAATACCTGCCAGGCCCTCTGCAAGACATGCTGAAGAAGTAAGTTAGCCATCAAGGTAATGCTAACATTAGTTTATGGGCTACATTCACAAGGTTGGCTCGAGTCGTCTTTCCCCCCCCCGAACATCCCAGAAAGGTCAAAGATGTTAGAAATTTAAGAGCTTTTTGATGTTGGCTCAAATTTAAGTTTTATGGCCGGGGAATTCATCAAATGTGAAACAGCGCAGCCATTAATCTAAGCAAGCTGACTCAACAGCCAAGTGAATGTTAGCTTGACTGATGCTAATGTTAGCTGTGCGTTTTGAAGCTAACTTCAAGCAGAGGGCTAAAGACACGTGTTAGATGGTTTATCCTTCTAGTCAGAGAAGTTTTAAACTCCTTTTTCTCCTCTGCAATAGCTGCACCACTGTCTCGCAGCACTGAAACGTAATTGTCCACCACCTTCACTTAATTTGTACATAAATGAATACATAGCAAGCCTCAAGGTGGGCAAACAATCATAGGTATTATATGATAATATTATTCTGTGTGTCTGTCGCTAAAACAAATAAAAAAGTTAACTTGATAAGCCATATTTTAAAAAAAGTCATGAAAAGAAAACTGTTGTGTGCTCCTTGAGTTTTTCTGTTACGTGTTCAACCATGTCTGAGATTTTATGTGAAACGTTTTGCACAGTGTAACACCTTATTTGTAAAACCTGTTGTCTATCTTTCAGAAACACTCCCACAATGCATTACATGTTTATGTAGTATAGTGTTTAGAAATGTTTCTATTTCCTTGCTCAGTGCGTCTCTTTCTTATGTCCTGCATGCCATTTGTCTGTTGTGTGAATATGTATCCAAACCCAACTGATCCCAATTTATCCTCCTCGTTATCATGCAAAAAAAAAAATAAAAAAAAAAAAAAATGAAGGCAATAATTCCTAAGTTTGACTGTTTTCGCAACCATGTCGATGTAACCGTTAATGAAATATGTACTTAAAAAAACATAGATATGTATGTATTCAGGAAACTGAATTAGATTTGCAGGGTTTTCTTTTTTTGTTGTTTCATTGTTTTGAAGAATGACCGCTTAGCTGTTTATACAACAGCTAAAACCTTAAGCTTTTAGCCATAAAACCAGAACTCACAGTATGTATACTATTATTATCAGGATTTTTGAGAAGGAACAAAGTATTGAATGAAGTCTGAAAAGATGTGTATTTAACAAAAGCTGTATTCACACGAGTGGACAAGGTTGGATTTTGTGACAAGTCAAGATTTGTGGCAAAAAGACCTCTTTCCCTCAATACACTCACACACATTGTGAAGTGGCTGCAGTTTGATGACTGATTTTGTTTCACAAGAAAAAAAAAAAGTGTTTTCAAAAGTTCTGTATTGTTGGTTTGGATGAGTTATGCAGAATGGCAAGAGCAATAAAGGACAACATGTATGTTTCTGCCTGAGATTCAATAAAAAGTTAAAACCTTGTTCACAAATATAAAATGTGTTTGATTGATTGATTGAACAGTAAGAAAAAAAACAACAGCTAGCTTGTAAATTTTTCAATAAAGGGCCTGGGGAGCACTAGAAGAATTTCTCACTCTACACACTGTTATTTGACTGCTTTTAGATAGGGATGTTCGATATTGGCTTTTTTTTTTAACCGATATTTGATATACCAATATTGTCCAACTCTTAATTTCCGATACCAATCTATGCAGAGAAGAGTGAGATTATAATACTAATATTCTGAGAGATACAACTATATTCTGCTCTGAGAGAAAAGATCCCAAAATATCCTTAACTCAGCCAGAGGAGTTCATTTTGGACATCTGGCTGCCAGATATCAGAAACTAGCAGCTATTAGCCAACATGTGGCTAATTCTAATGTTTCTGACAACTTGGTAACTTAACCAACAACTTAAAACCAGACATATTATAAGCAGCTTTAAAGCAAGTCAGTCTGTAGCAGCAGCGCAGCTGCACAGTAGTCACATGACTCTGAAAGGAATGCTGGGATATGAAGTTCTTCCACAGTAACAGGGACTAACATGCTGAACCGGTGCTAAAGGAACAAGATCTCACGAGATTTTGTTTGTAAAAATATTGGTGAAAAAAAAATTGTACTGATATTTTCCAAAATCTCATTGCTGATATCGGCCGATAATATCGGTAGGCCCATAACATTGGACATCCCTTCTTGCAAAATTGTACTGATATTTTCCACAATCTTATTGCTGATATTGTCCGATAATATCGGTAGGGCTGAAAACATTGGACATCTCTACTTGCAATGTTGAAATATTGATCCCATTAAAGCTGATCAACACTGAGTGCCACAGCAGTTATGCATACAGTAACTGCAGTTCTGGTAACTTAATTTCATTCCATCTTTGGGGACCAGAATAGGTGTTGAACGGTGTTTTTAGTTGTCAGTATCAAGCACATTACATCCATGCATTAACAGCTTTTAGAGTGACAAAAAAATTGGACTGGTTTTGGACAATCCTCAAGGCTGCTGCTTCTGAATCAATATTAGATGTGAAAAAGTGGTATTGAGCCATCCGAAATTTATAGAAGTGCTGAACAGATGAGCAGAAAAATAAAGCAATAAAAACAGTGGGAAACAAATGACAAAAAATCAGAGAGAAATTAGATTTTTAAACAGATAAAATAATGTTAAGCTCAATTAGGTTTGAAATCAATTGAGAAGAAGTGGGTCATGAGCAAGGACTTGAAACTGGAAAGAGACTGAATGGCTCTAGTGTAGAGAGGCAAACTGTTCCACGACTGAAAAAGCTCTCTCCCCCCTGGATTTGAGCCTGGAAGAGGGGACCTTTAGATGGAGCTGGGACGAGCACCTCAGAGCCCAAACGGGAACATACAGTATTATATTTATATTACATATTATAACATATTATAAGCTCTTCATTATGACAAAATTAGAATCTGAGGTTCCAGTTTGTCGATGTTCAAAACCTCCACAAAGAGGAACAGGTCTAACTGAAAGTGCTGATGACACGACCATAACCTCAAGTAATAATGCAATACAGCAATACAACAGAACAAAATAAGTGGTTCTGTGCAGTTAGAAGTCAGTCAGACTTATATTCACGTAAATATCCAATGTTGAAAAGACGGAACTTGCTAGCGGTTAGCATTTTGCTTCTCCGTGACACTACGTCACGGGTAGAGGCAGTTGCAGTCGGCTCATTGATTTATGTGAACAGCGGGTACGGAAAGTATTCAGACCCCTTTAAAATTGTCACTCTTTGTTTCATTGCAGCCATTTGCTAAAATCAAGAATGTTCATTTTATTTCACATCATCATCATCATCTTGACAGAAAAAAACAGACATGTAGAAATATTTTGCAAATTTATTAAAAAAGAAAAACTGAAATATCACATGGTCATAAGTATTCAGTACTTTGCTCAGTACTGAGTAGAAGTACTTCTGAGCTCGTACAGCCACGAGTCTTCTTGGGAATGATGCAACATGTGTTCCACACCTGGATTTGGGATCTTCTGCATTCTTCCTTGCAGATCCTCTCCAGTTCTGTCAGGTTGGATGGTGAACGGTGGTGTTCAGCCATTTTCAGGTCTCAGAGATGCTCAGTTGGGTTTAAGTCAGGGTTCTGGCTGGGCCAGTCCAGAATGGTCCAGAGTTGTTCTAAAGCCGCTCCTTTGTTATTTTAGCTGTGCTGAGGGTTATTGTCTTTCCTTCAATTGCCTATGGCTAGCCACGCCCCCTCACTCACTCGGAAAAAAACATGGGCGGCGTTGGACATGGAGATGACAGCTGTCAACATGGACAACAGACGCGTGATAGACAGAGATCGGACAAGATAAATTAAAAAACATAAAAACAAAACAAAAAAAAAAAGAAATTGTAGAAGTCTTAAACTGGGAGTAGAAATAGCCTGTGAATTCTGAATGTGCTCGTGTCGCTCCTCAGTTTCTTGCACAAACTGCTGCACAGCTGCTGTTGTTGTGCCAAAAAGGATCATCTGACAAAAACTGATCAAACAGCCACGGAAGCGGGCAGTCTGGCTGCAGCTGGAAGCCAGAGGCGTGTCGTTATCGACGTTCTACACGACACCTGTACAACACGACAGCGTCTTATGTACCGTTACCACGTCCAAAACTAGCATGTTTAGCTAGGTTAGCACTTAAACTAACGTTAGGGAAGGTAACTTCATATTTCTTTCAAGCAAAGTGACAACATGTTTCCTAAATACAATGTTGCCTTACCTTAGAACAGATGTAGACATCCTTGTTCATTTTATCCACGTTCAGTTGATGTTGTGGTCTGCCGCATAACTTTGGCTTGATGTGACTTGGTAAAAGGCAAAAAAAATACGCCCTGTCACCCAGCCACTCAGGATACCTAGTATCGGAGTTGCATGTACCCCATGCACACGTTTGACCATTTTAAACTAAAAAGAACACATAAAAACGAACAAAAACAGACTACTTCAATGCATTTAATGGACGTTAAGAGAGAATGTCCGAGTGTATGGGAAAGCTGTGCGCACTGTGATTGGCTCATCGCGTTTGGGGGCGTGGTTTAGCCATAGGTCAATTGCAACCAGTTGTCCTGTCCCTGCAGTTGAAAAAAACACTCCCATAGCCTGATGCTGCCACCACCATGTTTCACTGTTGGGATGGTATTGGGCAGGTGATGAGCAGTGCCTGGTTTTCTCCACACATACCGCTTAGAATTAACTCCAAAAAGAAAAAAATCTTGGTCTCATCAGACCAGAGAATCTTATTTCTCTCAGTCTGGGAGTCCTTCATGTGTTTTTGGTAAAACTCTATGTGGGCTTTTATATGTCTGCACTGAGGAGAGGCTTCCATCGGGCCACTCTGCCATAAAGCCCCGACTGGTGGAGGCTGCAGTGATTGTTGACTTTGTGGAACTTTCTCCATCTCCCTACTGCATCTCTGGAGCTCAGCCACAGTGATCTTTGGCTTCTTCTTTATCTCTCTCACCAAGGCTCTTTTCCCATGATTGGCTGGACGGCCGGGTCTAGGAAGAGTTCTGGTCGTCCCAAACTTCTTCCATTTAAGGACTATGGAGGCCACCGTGCTCTTAGGAACCTTTAGTGCTGCAGAAATTATTTTGTAATCTTGTCCAGATCTGTGCCTCGCCAAAATTCTGTCTCTGAGCTCCTTGGACAGTTCCTTCCACCTCATGATCCTCATTGGCTCTGACATGCACTGTGAGCTGGAAGGTCTTTTATAGACAGGTGTGTGTCTTTCCTAATCAAGTCCAATCGGTTTAATTAAACACAGCTGGACTCCAATGAAGGAGTAGAACCATCTCAAGGAGGATCAGAAGAAATGGACAGAATATGAGTTAAATATGAGTCACTGCAAAGGCTCTGAATACTTATGACCATGTGATATTTTAGTTTTTCTTTTTCAATACATGCTCAAAAATTTCTACCTTTCTGTTTTTTTCCTGTCAAGATGGGGTGCTGAGTGACATTAATGAGAAATAAAATGAACTTTTTTGATTCTAGCAAATGGCTGCAATGACACAAAGAGTGAAAAGTTTAAAGGGGTCTGAATACTTTCTGTAACCACTCTATAATCAAAGCAGTGGAAAATATTTAAGTGCTTCAGAACAGCTAGACTGGATCTGGTTTGTGTGTTGGGATCATCATCCAACCTTGGTGAATGAAGAATAATCCAGCAGAAGCGACTGCAGTTCCAAGTGTTAAGTCTCATCATATCGAGTAAACGGTGTCTGCAGACGGGAATTTCAGACTGGTAAGAGCAACCAGTATTTTATCCTCTTCTAATGTATTTATGATCTGTAGGAAACATAGATAAACTAACGCTGTCCTCATGAGCTTTTAAACATTAACTGGCAATAAAACATAAGGCTGAGCCGTTACTGCCCATTTGTAAAACTAGAAAAGGAACTTAAAATCTGCAGTAATGCAGGCGCGCCTGTTTCTGTTACATACAGTAGATCATCACGAAGAATGTTTTTGTCTATAAAACATGACAAAATGTCAAAATCATGCCATCAGCACTTTAATCTTCTGACATTTGGGACATGATGTTGTACTTGGAATTTAAATTTTGTGTTGTCGTCAAGCCATCAAGGAGCTCAGTGACCTTTATAGAAAAATGTTGATAGCTTATAACCTCATACCTTTGCAGCACTGAGGATATTAGCAGTCTTTGATTCAAGTTTAAATTCGGCTTCAAACTAAAGTGGTCATAAATAATGCAAGACTTTCTGCCCCTGGGGTAACTTTGGAAAAAAAGAGGGTTTATTAGATTAAACCTGAGAAACTCTGCAAAGAATGGCTCAAAAACCAAAAAAGGGTAAGAAAAACAAAAACTAATAATTGTTTTTTCAAATGAATTCTGACATGAGTGTACTGATTCAAGGTATTCTAATTTCTTAGGCCAAGAGTGTTTCTATCATAAGACATTCAGTGATTAAAAAAAAAAAAAAAAAAAAAAAGTTGTGCAGTGAAAGACATGACACAGAGGAGCAAAAAGCAAACTGAAACCCAACAGACTGCAGTTTCTACATGCAGCCACAGTGTGTCACTGCAGACTTTACATGGAGTGATGCTGCACATGGAGGAAATCCTCCAGCTAAATGTGACAAAAATAAGAGATCAAAAGGCAATTTTCAATCTTTATTAAAGTCATAAACAAAATCTTCCAACAAAATCAAAAAATGATCTACAGTGTTCTACTTAATGAAACAGTCAATCACTACAATATCACAATAAAAACACAAGTCAGGAAATGAGGACAGAAAAACTGAGTGTAAGAAGTTGAATCTTTGATGTTCAGCATTCAGTTACAAATGTTTACATCCATAAGTACTTCTTTGTTGAACAATGCATTCAGTACTGACAAGTTTGTAACAAAGCAGTGATATGAAATAACATTAAACAGGTTATATAACCTTAAAAACTCTGCCAGACTCCTCAGGTACAGGAAGACACGCCAGATTCTTAAAGTCCTTTCATCTTAATCAGAGATAAAGAAACAGATTTCCTTTTTCATCTAACTAGACCGTCACAAACTCTCATTTTGACATTTTGATTTGCATTTACTCAGACTGTTGATATTAACAAGTAAACTGCAGCATTTATTCAACATAAAGCTGTAAGAGTTTATTAGGACAATGTGTCCACAGTGGCAGCATTTCCAAAGCGTATGTTGTAGGATTATATCCAAGATTAAAGGGATACTGTGTAACTTTTGCCCACTTGGGGCACTAAACCTTTAACACCCCACAGGCCATGCAAATATCACAAAAGTAAACAGTCTCCATCAGGTCTTGGAATCATGTTTGCAGACCACTTTAATCAGCTGGTAGTGACGTTATTGAGCCATAACGCAAAGCGCTGCAGGTCACATGATCCAATGAGAGACGGATCCGCTCCTGTAAAGATACAACATCTGCTTTTTAGGAGGGCAGCCGCCTCTAAACAACAGCATGTGTCAGGTGCTGTATATTGACCGCAAAATCATCTAATTATTTAAATTAGGCTAATGTTTGGGTCAAAAGTTACAGGGTGTATCTTTAAAGGGATACTCTGTAACTTTAAGCCAATATGGGCATTTGCCACACAACTGTCACAAAATTAAACAGTTTCTATCCATGTTTTGGAATCGTGTTTCTAGACCACTTTGACCAGCTGATTTGAAGTCATTGAGCCATAAAGCAAAGCGCTCCAGGTCACGTGATCTAATGAGAGACGGATCCGCTTCTGCAAAGATACAACATCTGTTTTAGGAGGATGATAGTCCCCTCAGAGCACTGACATGTGTCAAGTGATCATCAAGAAATCATCTCTTATCACTTACTAGGGATGGGCATATCGATACCCTGGAGTCGATACTTTGATGCCAGTCAGACAAAATATCAGAATCAATGCTTTTTTGAGTATCGTGATACCATTGTACAGATAAAAAAAACAATATGTTTCCACTTCTGAGAGTTTTAGGCAATGAAATGATGTGAAAGCAGCCAGATTCTAACTTCTGTATCACATGATGATGGTAGCCAATCAGATGTCATGATGATGCTGCTGCTTTTATTTAGATGTTAGATGATGTTTTGTTTTTTCCAGGACTTTAATGCAGGTTATTACACATTATGTTTTGAGTAAATTTATAATAAATTACATTTTATATTCGAACATTTTCCCCTGAATAAATTTTAATAATCTTAACCTGTAATTACATTATATGATCATTGAAAGAAGTTTTTAATCTTATTTTTGTTTCATTTACTCATTAATATGATTTATTATTGTTTTAAAAGCAATTCTTTCCAGTACTTCTGTTCTCAAGTTTTACTCACATCTAATATTACCCTTGCATACAACATATCAATGCAAACTGTACAATCATGTGATTTTCTTTTAAGGTACAAAAAAGTATCGGTATCCATGAAAAAGTACCATAAACTACTGGTATCGTATCGACAGGAAACATTTAAGTATCGCCCATCCCTATTACTTACATTCGGCTAATGTTTGGGTTAAAAGTTACACAGTATCCCCTTTAAGTACTTCAGCGGTTCGGGTAAAGCCTGTTACGTTTAACAGGATTTGAAAACCTTTTTTATTTGTTTGCATTGATCTATTTAAGATGGGTGGATTTGTGTATTATAAAGGCTGTAGAAAAAATTTCCTCTTTGACAGATAGAATATTAAACTTGTTCTCAGCAATTGCAGCAACAACCATTTAATATTAAAGCCAATATTTTAGCTCCAGTAAATACAAATAAACAAACACAAACAATCCAAAAAAACAGACCTGGTTAAAAGTCTGATGTAAATCCATTTTAAATAATTGTAGGTTGTTTGGGTTATTTTTGTTGACGGAAGTTCTTCCTTCTTTTTTTAGCGCATTCATAAAATATTTCATTATAGTAAAAAAAACAAAAAGCAAAACAAACATTCTTTTCTGAAACATTTTTACACAATCAAGCAAAGTTAATCTGAGTTATTTAAATGGCTTTGACTCTTTTTTTCCTCCCAGGTTTGTCTTAAATAAATATATTGTGCATATATTGACAAATCTCACAGTAACCAGGTTTACCTCACTGTAAAATCTGTGTAACGCTGTGTTCAGGTGACTTACTTTATGGCTGCAACATCAGATTTTCATGACTGTGCCGGTTTCTGCTGCTGCAGTTCTTCTCATGGTGCTTCGCATTCAAAAGGAACATTAATCACATAGAAATTATGATGGTTTCTGACCTTATTGCAATGACAGAACTGCTGGGAACAGCAGTAACGGGAACACAACTCCCGCACAGGACAATGCTAGCTATCATTTATTCATCTCAACAAGCTTAAACTTGAATATTACCTCTCCAACTGGCCTACATTTAAAGCCAGACCTTTTTTAAGGACACTTGAGAATAAAAGATCTAAAATGACAACAGTTGAGCTGCCTGGTTAGTTTTTAAAAATGACTTCAGTTTTTGTTGTAAAATAATGTGAAAATATTAACTTCAGAAAACAAAATAACATATTTAATCTCTCCTCTTGCATGCACTGAGAGTTCTGAAGGATGATGCCGACTGGATGCTTCAACATCAGCCAGGCATCAGTTTGGAAGTTAAAGCATTTCAACTTGATGCGGTGGACTGTTGGTGGGTGCGAGGATGATGATGGTTGGAGGAAGTTGAAGGTAGCCCTGGTTACACATTTGTTCGACACTTTGGGAAGATGGGACCTCCCTCAAGCCTTCTCTTTCTTACTACGGACGGAGGAAAAAGTCAGCGTTACCACAGTGAGCCAAACAAATAAATGACATAAATGACCTTATGTGAAGCAGAGCGAAGCCGGCCTGTTCAAGTCACGTGAAGTGAGAGGGACAACTGAAAAGAGAGGATAGTTTTCAAAAAGTAAGACAATAAAGAAAAGAAAGTTCAACTACTTTTTCCAGGAAAAGAACAGTAAAAGCAAGGGATTAAATAAAGAGCAAAATAGAGACATACTGGTGAGAACAGGGCTGGATCAGCTCAAACAGGACCATAGAAATGACTGGAAGCCTCAACACAAACAAAATAGAGGCTTAAATGCTCTATTTCAATCTGAACTTCTTTTATTTTTTAATCTGGACTGATTTAAAATAAGCTCAATAAGCTTGTACTCTGGTTTATTCCATTTTTAAAACAGCAAAAGAATAAAGCCAGAGGTTAATGAGGGTTCCTGAGGATGATTCAGCTCCGGAGTGGTGAAGAGCAGTGTTTAGAACGATGGAGGACAGACTGAAGCAAATCCCTAAAGACAACAAGAGGACAGAAACAAAGCATCAGATCAGGAGAAGAAAATGATCCGAGGAGGTGGAACTTCAGAAATACAGCAAATGTTTGCAGAGGGAAAGTGATGCAGGAAACAACAAACTCCTGCAGGATTCAGGATGAGCCACAGATGGAAGCTCCATCCCGGGGAGTGGATGGTGCCGTCCAGACCCCCCAGGTTCAACCTCTGCTTCTGTCACAAGCTGCATCATGACAGCAGCTGTGTTTTATTGTGGGTTGCAACACCTGATATCGAGTAATTAAAGGAGTGGTCTCATCATTATTGATACAATGCTTTTAATCCACCTCATTCCCAGCCCCCATGAGCCCTTGCGTGAGATATGCGACCAATTTCCGGTTCGCCTGTAACCGGCGTTTATTTACATGCTAGATGTTCACGCTACTCCACTTTATATGAGCTTTTTAGGTAAACTATGTGGGAGCACCAGCTGTCACAGCTCAGACGGGACAACGTTACAATCCCCCAGCCTCGTAACAGAGCGGAGGGAGGAGGAGATGAAAATCAGGCCAAAAATAACAAACAGTAGCATTATCAGCCATGTTAGCCACTTAGCTCTGTCCCGACTGACTGAAGCAATAAACAATCTTAAAGCTCCAAGGCTTATCAGTACCTACATAATAATACTAATTGTTATAATAAAATACATTTTATTTGACAGGCGCCTTATTAGAGCACCAAAGGGCACTACACAGCAGACAAAACATTAAAAACAGTAAGCTAAAATGCTAAAAACACTAAATGTACCATGTATCTCATGGTAAAATGGGTGCATGTGGTAGCGGTGGTGGGATGGGGGGGCTTGAAATGACAGTTTCCAATGAAAAGGGGGCCCTGCAAAAAAAGTTTGAGAACCACTGGGTAAATTGATCACTCTAAGTGGTGAGTGGGTGAGTGAGTGGTTGTCTGTCTCTCTGCGTTGGCCCGGCGACAGACTGGCGACCTGTCCAGGGTGTACCCCGCCAGCTGAGATAGACTCCAGCAACCCCCGTGACCCTGAACTGGATAAGCGGTGCAGAAAATAACTGACTGACTGCCCACAACCAGTCAGTGGGATGGATTTAATCATACTTGCTTCTTTTTTTGATGCTTTTCTAAATGAGAAATTCTGTTTTCCTTGTTGTAATTTCTGTAATATCTCATGTTTTTATTTAGAAACAGCTGTTGCATTCACCAAGCAACAGCTCACAGAGATTAACAGGTCTTTTAGTTCGAATAGATAAAACAGAGAGGACTGAAGAGTGGCCTTTGAAATCCAGACAAGACAAAAGGAAGGAAAAGAAGGGAAGTGGATGTAGATGCTGCAGATGACAGGAGGTGGCAGTAGCTCTGGCAGTCTGGATGCTGGCAGCAGAAAGGCAAGCCTGCGCAGGGATTTGTTTTCAGGTTTTTTTTTACTTAGTCTTGGACTTGAACTTTTTTCCGAAGGCTCTCTCCAGCTCAGGAACAGATAGAGTGAGGGTGAAAGAGCCGTCTGACTCCGACCTGACAACCCGGGCTTGACGATGTGGAGGAGGTTGAAAGACAAATATAACAAAAAATTGACACAAAACCTAAAGATTATATCACCATCAGAGACAAAACAGCCACAACAAAAAAAAACGGTGACAAACTTTAAACCTTTATGAAGAGAAAAAACCGTCAACCATTGATTTAAACACAATAAAAAACAAATTGAATATGTGAAGCTCAGCAAACGTCCGTGAGTACAAAATGTTAAAAATAATTAAACAAGTATCCTGTGCATGTGCAGAGCAGGAAAACTTTCTTCACTGGTTACATTATGTTCTCTCTCATGCACAAGTCTTTTCTTAGTGCTGATGTCATAACTTAGGAAGGTGGTGTTTTCGTTGGCTGGGGCGCTCTGGCAGTCCCCCTGAGTTGCCAACTGATGATATCACTGCAATCCTTTTATTAGACTTTGATTGAAGTAGAACTGAGGGAGATATAGTGAAGATAAGGTGTCAGCAGCACTGGCGCACATGTCAGCTAGCCCTGCCAAATGCAACACTGCTGAGGAATGACAAGTTACGTAATCAACTCAGGCAGAATGAGGCGACTCTGTCAACAGCCAGGATGTGGTTACAGGTTTGAATGCAGCCTAAAGACATTTGCTGAGTTCTCAGTCAAAATCAGGCAAATAGGGTAAAAAATGTAACGAACCGGTATCACCATGAAACTCTCCTGGTTTATTCCTCACATTAGGGCTATCATTTTTTGCATTGCAAGTTTTCTGAAATTTTATGTTTAAATATGCAAATTAGGTGTTACATAGTCAAAAATGCGCTAATTTACATACATTTCTTGGAAAAAAATCTAAACACTGGGTTAAGCCAGGTTCAAAGTTTCTTTTGAATATTGTTCACATATTAAAGTCAAAAGTTTTTACAGAGGGGATTTTGGATATCTCTATAGATTATTTCACAATTTAGAATATACTGTCAGAAAAAAACTCATTTTTTGGCATATTTTTGGGATGAAATGTTCTATAAATCAGGCTGTGAATTAGATATTAAAAAATCCTTCTGTAAAAACTTTAAGAATACAGTCAGGAGCAAAACTTGAAAGTTTGTTTTCTGTAAGTGCTCCTGAAGTGTTGATTTTTTTACCCAGAGTAAGAGAAAAAACTCATTTTGAGAAAACAGCCTTTAAAGTTTTAGATTGTAAAATTCTCCACATTTTTGTTCTATAACATTATTTACAGACATCTGATCCAATCAGATTCATGAGCTGGAAATATCAAGTTTGGTTGAGATGACATCATTCAGGAAAAAGAGATGTTTCCAACGATACCAGACATGACGGGGTTCAGACAAGCACCACGGTGCTGCGCTCCGTTAAAAACGCCAACTTTAGCTGCAGTTTGAGGAAATTTGGGTGCATCAGACAAAGAATCATGAAATAAACTCCTGAAATGTTTATTTTTGACCTTTTTTTTTACACTAGTCTGAAAGAAAACATGTTGAAGGGGGGAAAAAAACGAAAATCTCAAAATTGAACAGGTGATGAAAAAACGTGGTTTTTACCTGTAGCGCCTCCCATTAAGGAAGTATGTGCACGTGTGAAACTCACCCAAGTCGTTGTTGTTCATCATGGCATTGGAGCCCCGGAGACGTGGGCCCTGTTGGGTGAAATGATATCCAAACTTCAACAGTGTGGTGTTCTTCTCCAGCATGCTGGCTATCTCCATCTCCACCTTGTTTCCCAGCGGCTGGCTCTGGAGTTTGGAGAACAATCAGATTTAAAGCAAGTGCGAGAGAAGAAATCATTTGATTGATACATTTGATTACAATCAGTTTAAGTGTTGCTGCGGATGATTTGTCTTTATATTTTATTTGATATACGAATCCACGGGGCAAAAAAAAAAAAAAGCATTAAAGGTGCATTGCGCAAGTTTGAATGCTAAATACTGTTATTTTCTTTCCTCCACATGGTTTTATATTTGCCTGGTGTGTAGAATGAGCTGATCTCTTTTCACTGCGGTTGTCTCTATAATACGGTTTCTGAATGCTCAATAAAGAGTTTCAGTCCGAATCCTCAAGGGGGTGCATGTGGGGGAGACGAGCTGCACGTTCTCGTTCGTCTGGCTGTGCCGGTATCCGCCGCCGCATGTCTGCGCACATCGAGACACCACTGATGGCTGCTGCTAAAAGATGGAGAGCAGGTGCCTCTTAAACCCCAACTCAGACTCCAGTAAGATGAAGAAAACCAAACTGGAGTCTGACCAGCACAACACCGACACCAGAGTAAGACAGGAGTAAACAACCGAGCAGCTTTTTTAATTGGAGGGAGCTCTGATCCAGTCTGGGAATAAAATGGGACCCACAGATGACTTTCTTCTTACTAACAAGGTAAATGTGATGAATGATGGAAATAAGGATGCATAATATTGCAATGCTAAGTTTTTAGCATGTAAATGCGGCAATATGACTGTTCCCGGGGAGGGGAAAAACACTGGCCACTTGTTACATTTAGTTGATGCGGTAATGGGGGGAGTGGGTAGCCTGGTGGTAATGTCACGGGCTTTGGCGTGGAGGACCTAGGCTCGAGTCTCCGTCACACCACCCAGATGAACCACTGTGGACCCCTGAGCAAGGTCCTACACCCCCATCAACTGCTCCCCAGGCACTTAAAGTAGCAGCCCACTGCTCTCTGATGCATTGAGTGCAGAGATGGGTGAAATGCAGAGCCCTAATTTCCCCTCGGGGATCTTAACAGTATATAAAAATGAAAAAAATAATTTAAAAATTTTATTAGGTAATCTTGGTCTCAGCCTGTGAATTTGGATATTTGATCTACAAGTCAGCGTTAGCTTGTTGTTACCGTTAGCATACAGTCTGTCAGTTTACTCAACAATCAAACCATAACTAACTTGCAGATTTATAACTTTATTACTTCAGTAGACATCGTGACTCTAACTCTGGGCTCAGACATCGTGGGTTAAACTAAAGACCAACGCAGTTGTAGCAGCTGATGCGTGTGAACTAGGGATGCACGATATTGGAATTTTGACCGATATCAGATATGCAGATATTTTAAAACTCATGTAGCCAATAACCAATATTAAAGCTGAAAAATGAATTATGCAATAGTCATTCCTTGAGCAAAATTAGAAACATACCTCAACTTGTGTTACGTATAACAAGTCAAATTTAAGGACAGTTGTTCAAACAAAACTAATTTCACCCTGAGAAAAAAACAAAAAAACAGGGGATATTTGGTTATTTACACAAATGACTGTGTATAAACTCTGCTCACACAGAATATCCTAAAAGAAACTGTCTTTAGAAGTTTTAAAGCCTGTAAAAAAGAAGTTTTTGAAAAAGAAGAAGAAGTGTTGGTTGTTTTTAAGACTTCAGAAACAGCGGCCTGATTGGTTAAATATCGGTGGGGTGGCCGATGTTCGATACTCTGTTTAAAGGCAGATATCGATAGGGTACTGATTATATTGTGCATCCCTAGTGTGCAGGACATTAATGTCACATCCACTTGTCGCCAGAGGGGGCGCACTTCTGGAGAAAAGCTGGAACTTGAGTTGTATTCCTGTAAAAGTGCCATGAAATCAAATTTCACTTTTCTGGGATTTTGGGGGTATAATATGATCTTTTGTGCACTGATGAGACCATGTGAATGTCCAGAGTGAGTATCAAAGTTCCTGTTCATGGTCTGTCAGCTTCGTTTCTTTGTTCAAAAACGGTTGGACCAGACAGCAGCTCATCATTCTACATAGTTTTATTTTGCTACATAATTCATTTGCTCCAATTAGAGCACACTATCAAGCAAACAGCTTGCCCCCCTCCCAACCGCAGCCTAGCTGATACATGATGTGAGTGTAGCTAGCATGTTTGACTGCATTCAACATGGATTGATTCAGGTCTGGGTTTTTGAACAAATTAATTTAAAAGAAAACTTCTGCAGCAACACTAAATGAGGCGACCACAACATTGTCATTATCTGTAAGTTTATTTATTTTCTAAATGCTGTCTTGTCTGATAAACATAGTTCACTGTCTGAAGTGCCCATGCTGCTAACAGTTAGCCTTAAGCAAACTCCAACCGTGACCTACTTTTTCTAAACAAGGTTATAGCCAAATAAGGTGTAGCCAATCAAAATTAAGTCAACTTGGTCTCTGGGTAAAGCTGCATATCATTACTGCACTCAACCCTTTTACAGAGGAGGGAGATCTAGTGTGCCAAAACAGCTGTAAAAAGTAAAAACATTTTCTTTGGAGAACTATGCAGCAATATCAGCAACAGCAATATCAGCAACATTAAATAGTTTAAACTGCTTTGTCATCACCCTTTCAAAGCAAAATGAGTCCTAAAAAGTCAGCCAGCACTGAGTCATAGGTGCAGGATGACACACCAGAATGAAACCTGAGCATGAGTGTGATGTGGAAGAAACTGAATCTGCATGCAGTGGGCTGCGGTCGTCATCCGGCACCTGATTGTCAATTTTGAGCTCAAGTAGCGTGCTGTTATTCTGCAGCGATTCGATGAGGGCCAGAATTCCAGTTCCCGTGATGAAGTTAGACTCAACGTTCAGACTCTTCAGCGTCGTGTTCACCTTCAGCATCTCTGCCAGGGCCTGAGGAGACACACAGCATACTCTGCATCTTAATTCCAACATTCCTTTGGAGCCATTTGCTCAAAAGAGACAGCATGTCCTCTGTAATGAATCTTTTCATTCAGGTTAGGTTGTCAAAAAAAGAAAGAAAAAAAGAATCCCTTACAAATGCTACAGGGTCGTTGCTCCTGGTTCCTACGATGGTAAACCTCTCAACCACAGTGTTTTTCATCAGGGCCTCGGCGTACGCCTTCAGAGTTGGTATGGGGATATTCTGGGGGCAGAAAGACACACAAGAAGACATTTTTACTGCCTAAGTTCTGAGTTTCCCTTCAATTCTGTGTGCAGTTTCAGCCACTCACATCAAGTAACTTCATTTTTTATGTTGCTTGATGTGCGACTTCTGGCTTGGATGTAAAAGGAGAAAAAAAAAAATCTTGTTTTGCATGGGCAAGGGGCCCTTCATAAATTGACCAGAGGCAATATTCAAAGTACTTTTAAATTATCAAAAGCCATTATTAATTCATGGCAAAAAGTATTTCAAAAGACCAATGCATTGCGACTCACTAGGTCTTCATCAGGGTCAGTATCGGCTGTGGGAGGAGACTGCAGCAGACTCCCGTAGCCTCCTACGACCTGGCGCTCATATGTGGACTTCACATTTTTGATTGTTTGCACCATAATATTAAATTCTGTGTAGCTGGGACCTGTTGTACACAAACATGGACACTTGCACTGCTATCTGATGATGTCAGAAAAGATTTTTTTTCTAATTTAGAGTCGTATTTGTATCTTCATTACATATCTATAACAAAAAGTGCACATATGAATACATGTTTTAAAATTATATTGTTGGTTCCTCCTAAACCCAAAACAGCTGGGAGAAATCTAGATACAAACCAAACTAAGGCTTGGGCTTAAAAATATATTAACCATCTATCATGGATTTTTACATTTTCTAATTTTTACTAACTTATAGTTGGTATTATGGGATTAGACTTGCAGAAATGTCTTTCATAGCTAATAATCATCTGGATATGCTGGACAACTACGGTTCATACAGCACAGTCTTTGGGTGAGAAATGAGTGACGAGGTAAATGGACTGTACTTGTATAGCCCTTTTTTAGTCACATGTTGACAACTCAAAGTCTTTTACACTCCATAGCCGCTTTCTCACTAAAATTAGTGGGTCCATATGGGTTTTCAAACCCGGGTTGTCCCGCTTTATGCTCAGCATTACGCTCCTGGCAAAACAAAGCCGGGTGTGATCCCATCACTATGTCTCTGGTGATGCCATCATGCTGATGATGTCATCCATTCAAGAGAAATCAGGAAATGCATCCTCAAAATGGCCGAGGAACCAGTGAGAAATGGATGATTTTCTAGCACAGATGGAACGTAGGTGACGGGAATTTGTGGTTGAAGCAGAGTTGTTTTGGTACGTTATATGAAACGTGACAGGTGCGATGTCATGACATAGGTACGTACTGCCCAACGCCATCACGTAAATTAGCAGCTCAACCCAGGTCTGTCGTTCGCACTGCATGCTGATCGGAGCCGAGTCATTGAAGGTGATTTTAATGGTGCGCTCAGACTGAACTGGGGCGCCAGGTTTACGTGCAAAGCCTATGTAAATACACATCAAGGAGTGTCGAACCTTCTTGTGGTGCGTATAGGGCGTTGGGTGCATGTCGGGGCACGCGTGTCAGGAGCCACATGCCAGAGTTGGAAAATCTGAACTTTGGACGCGGGCGTGAGCCAATCACGTGACTTCCAAGGTTATTATAGTTTTGAAATTTTCATTAGTTTTTATTTTTATTTAGTTTTTCAGTTTGCTTTTTTATTTCAGCTCAGTTTTAGTTAGTTCAACAAAGGATTTAGTAGTTTTACTTTAGTTTTTATTTTGATGAATTGACTAGTTTCAGTTTAGTTTTTATTTAGTTTTAGTCTTAGTCTTTGTTTTTCAGGAATTAAGAGAAAGCCTTTAAATGTAAATATTAAAAATGATGGAAGAATGTGTGACACAAAATATGGATTATCACATCCTTTTATTTTAATTCCTCAACCACAATTATTCAAATTATTTCTGAATGTAAATCCAACTTTTGTTTCAACTTTTAACAGGCCCTTATCCAAACAGGCAAACTCTAAAATCAGCCCACATACAGCTCTCACCACACATCTTCAGTGTGACCGTGAACTTTTCATGAGCGTCTGTGTGAGAACTTCGCAAATGAACTTTAAAATTTGTTGTATTTTTCCCTTTTAGTTGCATTCCACAGATGTTCATCAGTCTTCATCACACCACACTTACTCCTATCGATTAGTGGGCTGTGGTGTTTTCGACCTGCTGCAACTTTAGCCGTTTGTCTGCGAAGCACCTTCTTCTAGTTCAGGTGCTGCAGATGATAGCCGCTATACTGCCACTCTCTGGAGGAAAAGTGGAAGAACAGCAGCTGCAACAGGACAGACATTTTAGTCTCTGAGTGTTAGCATCTGATTTTATGTGGACCAGCATCAAACTTTAAGTATCAGGCATGTTTTTCTTGCAGACAACACGTTTAGTCTGAACGCACCATAAGCCGCGTTGCTTGCAGAGTCATTTGATGCAGCCTTTGAGCCTTTCCCACTGCCACTAAAAAGCTGATTCTTTGCATGCTTAAACAAGTTTTTTGGCAAGTAGGAGAGGGGTACAAGTCACAATCACCAACTAACACACATTCATACCCCGATAGGCACATTGAGATGCAGTTCAATGTCTTGCCCAAGGACACTTTGACATGTAGCCTGGGAAAGCCTGGAAATCATCCACCGACCCTCCGGTGGACAGATGACTGCTCTTCCACCTGAGCTACAGCCACCGCAGGTAGACAAATTGTCCAGAAATGGCTGTGTAAAAAAGGTTTGCGTTGCCCTTACCGGTGTAAACTGGCTCCTCTGAGACCGTGTTTGAGAAGCTGTTAGTTTAGCTTAACATCAGAATTTCCCTGATTCTTAGTAATGAGCAAGTCCTGACTGCTATTGATTAAAAGTAACACACTTACAGTTCATATGTACTTCACATAAACCCAAATGAAAATAAACACTCCTTTGAGCTGTATTTTCACTGGATTTTCATGACATGTATAGCACTTGAATACAACGATGTTGAATGCAAAAACTGATTATTTTATCAGACGCATATGAAACATCATAAACAACAAAATTGCTCCGCTGTTGTCTGTGATTTAATATACGAGAAGTTGTTTCATGTTTGCTTTCTTTAAAATACAGTGCCAGTATGTGGACTGTGGTGACACCTAGTGGCGCAAACTGCAGATTACAACAAACAGAATTTATTTTACAATGTTCATACCATTTTGTTATTTTTAGGGAAACTATCATATTTCTGTTAAAGACTGGAACTTTGGAGTCCTTTCTTTTTGTTTAATCCTCAAAACAACACAACTTCCTCACCCTTATGTTATTTAGATTGACCTCCACCAGGTCAGGATCATTCCTCTTTACTCTCATCAGCGTTTCCTCTACGTCAGTGGAGTTTGGCTCCTCATCAGGGACAGGTTTATACTGGGTGCACTGGATCACACCTGGAAACAACAACACAAGTACAGTAATTCTAGAATAAACATGTCATCTTTTCACCACTTGACACATGTCTTGATTAAGAATTCAGGAGTCTGCCAGTTCCTAAATCTACTTCACTGAACACTGTAAACAGCATTATCTGGATAACTGATTGCTTGGGAGTCTTACCACATCTGCCTGCATGAGAAGATCTTGCCAAACAAAGCACAGGATTTTTTTTATTGATCATAAGAGTGAAATGTTTTCCCACAGATGGTGTTTGGTTCAATTAGTCTTAATAAAATAAATCAACAGAGCATTTCTGTGAGAAAACTAGATTAACAACTTTGGATAGTCAAAATACAACGAGAAAATAGAGGGGAGAAGTTAGTTTAGAACTGGCTATCTTTATGTGCTACTTATATTTGGAAGTCACATGTTCAGTTGCAGAGTGTGTGAATACTGTAGGTGGAGAAGAATGTGTAGGATAAGCCCAAGATAAACACAAGATAAACAACGTCTCATTAACACGTGAGTGACTATCTGTGTAATGGAAAGATAAAAGAGCTTGCTCTGCAGTAGTTAACAGCATTAAATGTAAACAGTTTAATTGGCAGATATACTTCAGGAAAGTGTATAAGTATGCTTATTTTTATAACGTGCTACTATATTTGAGCACATAGCAAGTGCAAGAAAAGTTTGAGTCAAACGTCTTTAGCAAAGGGGAAATCTAAGCTCCACATGTACTTCTGCTTGTGTCAAGTGAAGACAGCCAGACTTTTTGCGATAGCAAACCAGTAACATACAAGTGTGTGTGTGCGTGCAAGTTTTACATACTGTTGAGGCCTTGCTTGTTGACTATGGTGCTGCTGGCCAGGGCTTCATAGTACTGCTGGTTACTCATCAGGGTGTGCATGCCCAAAATGGCTGGAAAACAGCAAGTCAACAGAATGAAAATGAAGAGAGTGAACTTCAGAAAAAAGCTGAGAATTTAGTTCAAGTGTTTCAAGATGCAAACAGCTTAACACTACAGTCACATGAGCATTTGCAGGAGCACGAGCACATCAAGTCTAACATGGAAGGTTTGCACAGTGGAGCATCCTTAAAGGTACAATGTGTAAGAATCACTGACATCTAGTGGTAAAGATGGGTATAGCAATGACTTTATATGTCAAGCACTGTTGTGAATGTACGGTGGCCATCAGTGATCAAAATTCTCCCAGACATAAAGATGTTTTCATCTGTGAGTGGATCCAGTGGTCTCATGTGTAGCTATATCTGTACAACAGGAAGCTACTTTTAATGCTTTTTGGGGATTACTTATCCCAAACAGTAACTAACTCCCATTATGTTCCCATTATATAAAGCTGGTACAGCAGTTTTAAAGTTCAGAGGGTTCTTACTTCACACACATTGTTTTGTCCATTCAGAGACACTGTAGTGAAAATGGTGGCCTCCATGTATGTGTACCCATAGATATCTATATTATAATATATATATATATATATATATATATATATATATATATATATAATGCTTTATTCCGGACACAAAAGGGAGGTCAATATCAGAAAAAAAAAAAAAAAAAAAATATATATATATATATATATATATATATATATATATATATATATATATGTATATATATACATATATATATATACATATATATATATACAAAACATTTAAACATACAAAAACACACAATACATAAAAACACTGTAAAAACTATGTAGCACACCGTGCTACACTGCATTAAAAATCAAGTTCATGTATCTATAATTGCTAGATCTCTTATGGTGGATTGCTGAACAGCATCACTGGCGGCCATCTTACCACAGGCAGGCTCTCTGTCGGGCCCTCTGGTTTCTGAATGAAGGAGAGTGATCTCCGCAAACCCAAATAATCCTATTTCACTGAAAACTTGACTGATTTACAAACAGTTTGGTTTCTTAGAAACATTATTAACGTGGCTATAATTCTGGATGCTTGAGCATGTTGAAATTGCAGCATTTCTTTTTGAAAAACGACTTAATTGTGTAGCACAGTTGTGCATCATGGCTAATGCAGCTAGCCTACTTGCACAAGTGATAAAGGCTGAGACCACAATTAGATCTACAATTAAATAGCAAGGTTGAAGTATATCAGTGATCATGTTATGATCTATCCTTTCATTTAAATTAGTCTTTGGTTGTAGTGTGGTTATCTGGGGTGGTTTCCCCAAACCATAGTTGCTAACGTAATATCATCTAATTTCCCAAACTATGCTGCTAATAGTTTAGCAACTATGGTTTTAGTAAACGCCTAAAGCCTTATTTACACCTACGGACAGAGCTTTATTGCGGTCCTCCCGTCTGTCTTTTTTTGTCCAATGACTTTAAAGATTACGTTTGAAAAAACCTATGTGCCCAAAAAATAGGTGTAATTCAGGCGTGTTGGAAATCTGAGTGAAACCTAGTAGTAAAGTTTACTCAAAGTTTACGATTGAATTAGATTTTATCAAATGTATTGTCCCTATCTTAAATAAACTCCAACTCAAATCTTTTTTCTTCAACAAGAATATATATATACATGTATATATATTCATGCAGACATATATTCTTTGTGTACGGTAGTTCTAAACACTGATTTAATATAAATGCTTTGGGCGTGTGTATATTTATTACACCTCACTTGTTTATTATAATATGAAGTCCAAGGTTATAGCTGCTCCGCTCTGGAATCATTAGTTATATTCATTTGGTATGTAGTTTCATATCTACATCTTTGACGTTTACAACAAACCAGACCGATTGAAAATCAGTAGAAAATTGAGTAAGTTATAGTTATTTAAAAAGTACATCACCATGCTGTAAGTGAGCGAGCTGACTGTGGTAAGATGGCCGCCGTGTGCGGACGTTCGGCTCCATTGGCAAACAGTGTGGGTGAGTTATCTAGCCATTATACATAGATATCTACTGTATGTATGGACCCACAGCAAGTACAGTAAATCATCAAATATTATTCAGACCCTACAATAAAAGAAAACACTGAATTCACAATAGTAATTCATTTAACAAGAAACTAAAAAAAGTAATAATAAACAGAAATTCACTTAATTATAATTTAGTGAACTAAAATACTGCTTTTGAATTGTTGTTGAGAATAATAATAATAAAAATAAAAAAAACAAATAACAGAATTGCCCCAGACAAATGAAACTCTTTGCTTGCAGCCTCAAAGGGCTGCTTAACAAAACTTTAGTTCAGGAGCCCCATCATGTTTGTTTGCTTGTTGTATGTTTTGTTTTTAATATTTCTGGTAAACCCCAATTCAAAATCAATGTCATAATTTTCATTCATAAAAAAATATATCATTACTTCTTTCAACTTCAACTTATTTGATTGACAACTGATTTTTTTTCTTATTTAATGGGAGGGTTTAAATCATTTTGAGGACAGTAAATATAAATGACTCATTCTAGGAAAATAAGCAGAGTGTAACAGCTATTCTAGTGAAGCGACTGCACATCAATAGAAGCACAGTTTTGCATTATGTATTACATTTTTCTGCCATTGACCTTTGATTTTGTCACACACTGCACATTTAAGGCCTAAGATCCAGCAGTTTAACTATTGCCACGTGCAACTTTTAATTCCTGCAGCCGCAGCCTCTGTTTGCATCCAGCTGCCTGCAGATCAGTGCAATACTTCTGCATTTACATCCTACTCTATGATGTGCTATAACCTGTGAAGCAAACATAACTGTGATGTGCTTTAACAGAGGTTAGTCTGACATATGAATGTTAGCTTAAGGGTGATAAACTATACAAACAAAGCAATTCATACAAATATCACCTCATTTGTTCAGATCACTGTTTAGTTACTGAAGCCAAATTACTTCAAGACTCAGGAAGCGTTTTATCTTCAACAAATCAAGTGGTTTCTTCTTTAAAAGCATCTTTTTTACTATATTTTTTGCTCTTAATGGAATTATTGTTACAGTAGATTATTAATTGTGAGAAAGCAGGAATATGCAAAACAAGAGTCATCTATAACAATCCATAGTTTGGAACATTAAGAACAATCAAGCCAGCAAAAACCATACAATTTTTTTTTTCCATACAGTAGATGTTTGCAGCATTATGTGTGTTAGAGTAGAAGGATTTATCAAGATGAAAGTTATATATATATATTGCATGAGTGTCAGTGCATGTAAGAGTATCACTGAGGATTTCACAATGTCGTCACAGAGGTTCCATGCAAACATGGTGTGCTGTCAACAGATACCCTGGAAGGTGTTCAGCTAACGGACAGAGAGATCCAACAGCAGTGGGAGAGGAGGAGAAAGGATGGAGAGATGAAGGAGGAATGGTGAAGGGAAATGGAAGGGGCACTAAAGGAAATGGACAAGAGTTAGAATGAGAAATATTAAATGAGTTAAAGTCATGATGATGTGTTTACACTAATTAGTGAGTATGTAGAGAATGAGGAATAGTTACATTATATTCAGCAGCACAACTGCAGACCAGCGACAAATGGATTATACGTTTTATATTATTTTTTTTTTGGTAGCGTGATTTTTTCATATTCATTTTGTGATTTATAGAAAAAAAAAAAAAAATATAATATAAAGTATGTATATATATATGTATATACATACAGTCATCCTTGAAATTATTCATACCCTTCCATTAGCAAAAAGGCAAAATTCACAATAACAAAAAAACTAAAGAAACTAATAATAAATAAAAACTCATCAAAATATAATTAAGTGAAATTTAATATTGCTTTTGAATTGTACTTGAAAATAATGATGGAAAAAAAATAAACAAATAAAACTGTCCCAGACCAATTAGAGCTCCTTTCTTATGAAAAGTGGACCAAAATACCTGTCAACGGGTGTAGAAGTTTTTTTGAACATTACAGAAAACAAATGATTGCTTCAAAGTGAGCAACACTTTGGCTTATAATATATGTTTACTAGTTTGTTTGTTTTTTATGTGTTTTTTTTTTTTATGTGTTTTTATAAAAAAAATTTCTTTGAACCACCCATTGGGGTCAGTGTCATAATTTTACTCTAATTTTTTATTTATTATTACTTTTGTCAATTTCAACTTATTTGACTGACAACTGATTTTTTTTTCTTCTTAAATGAGGGGGTATAAATAATTTTGAGGACGACTGTGTATATATACAGCTGTCCTCAAAATTTAGTAATAATAAATAAAAATTTTATGAAATTGATTTCATGGTGAAAGGCTTCCAAAACAATTTTATTTAAAAACAGACTTCAAAACAAACACAAGACGTCCTAAATAAAATCTTTTTGGAAAATATTGTGAAATAAGCCTTTTCTTTAATTGGAGGGTAAGAATAATTCTGAGGACGACTGTATATACATATATAGTATATATATACAGTATTTATATACACATATACATTTTTTAATAAAAAATATTAGATGAGCAAACAATTAAGCCTTGTCACATGTATTTTAATTCATGTAATTAGGTGTTTACTCAGATGCATTACAGTACCTGCAATATCACAGAGTTCTGCATCTGTGGCGCTGGCCAAGGCTTCCTCCAGCTCTGGCTCCAGAGTCACGTTCTCTAAGATTGGGTCCACCCTCTTTTTAGGAACCCAGGCCTTCCCTGTGGTGTTGGGACGCAGATTTTATATATTTAACAAACACAATGCTTTTCTTTGCAACTCTGTTGTGGCCCTACACAAACATACACACACACATAGACTGCTGCTTAGGTTGGACTCTGATGGAGGCTGGTAATAGGATGAAGTGACAAAACAACATACTGGAAGACATCTGCAGACCATCGGCTGCACTGGTGTGAATGGGACATACTGTATACGGAAAGAAGGAAGATTTTCTGAGAGTGTTTCTCACTTCCGGTCCTCAGGATTCACTGTCCCGCATGTTTAAAATGTTTTCTACTCCAACACAGCTGATGCATACTGAAGGAATGCAACACTCACAGGATGATGTGCCTTCATTTTCTACTCACTGTCATGCTGAACAAGACTCTGGAGCACTTTTTTTAATATCTCAAATGCAGTCGGAGATCTGGGGGGCCTTTCATTATCTGCCGACTTTCATATAATAGAGGTGACCGGCGCTCAACCCAAAAATGTCCATAAAAGTCCACAAAAACTTGTCAATATTCCTCCATACTGCTCGTCCAATGTAATCCAAGTGTCCTGAGTGGGTAGCGTCCATAATTTACTGGAAACGACTTTATTTAGTATATTTTTAGAGCCTACTTCCCCGATGCATGTCCATGTGAGTTCATGACACTACGGAAGCTGTAGCGTTTACTCTGCCGATAACGCAAACGTAGATGAAGAAATTTGCTGTTTACATTGTGCTAAGAGTGACGGAGCTGCGGATAAACACAAGAGGGGTTGGCTACTGATGTAAAGGGACTAGAGGCAGGAATTTAAAAAAAAACAAACATGCATGTCCATTTTTAATACTAATGGGTGATGAAGCGCTAAATACCAAAAAGAACGTTTCCACCCACGTTTCTCTCCGTTGAACAGGCTGTGTGCTGCAAAATGTGCTGCAATTCGGTGTCCGAATTTCCTGCGCTGCCCTGCGGACGTGACGTCAAATGACGCTTTGATACAGCAAGAAGACGGTCGCGGTAAATTCAAACACTGTAAGCGATAGTTATGGATTCTTCTGCCGTCAGCAAACGATCCAGATCAACTGAGAGACACTAAAAAGTGTAATGACGGAGAAAAAGGTGATTAAACAACATTATAGCTTCAGTTTGTGCACGCTCCCGTGACGGCTTTGATCGTGGCTGCAGTTACCTGAAGCACCAGTCGCGGCAGTCGTGACTTGCGTTTTTTTAATCTTGCCTCAAGTTCCTTTAAAACAAAGAAAGAAATGCAGGCTCTCGTCTGGTTTGGTCGTGAACTCTCATGGACGTGCATCGTGGAAGTGCGATGTACTGCTGTTTAGGCTATAAAAAGATACCAAATGACCACTCAGGACACTTAGATTACATTGGATGAGCAGTATGGAGGAATATTGCCAAGTTTTGTGGACTTTTATGGACCTTTTTGTTTGAAAGTTGGCGGATAATAACCCCCCCCCCCCCCCCCCCCCCGAAACTTCGGCTGCATTTGAGATATTGAAAAAGTGCTCTACAGTCTTGCTCAGCATGAGGGTGAGTAGAAAATGACGGACCATCATTCTGTGGATGTTGTATCCCTTTAATGGACCCTCACATTAAGACTGATAATGAGACGTTGGTTTCAGTCAGGGTGGTGGATCCTGAGGATCAGAACTGGCAGGCACAATGTGGAAGACATGGAGCAATGCATGTGGCTATGATATGCAGGATTCCCCGCTGATCCTCTACAGTGCTGTTGGGATTACTGGCTGCCTGTGCTCTCTCTGGAGGACGCTGCTCCCTCAGCTATATCAGCAGCACTACCACCATCAAACCTCTACAGTTTCTCTCAGGCAGGTGTTACAAGTTGGCCAAGACCAGACCTTCAAGACCAGGAACGAGCTCTTTCTTGCTCAAGCAATTTACAGATTATATAAGGAAAAGACAGGAAGCAGTGTCGTCCACCCAAACTGCTGCGTACTGTACCGCCACTTTGTCTTAATGGTGTGCTGTAAAGATTTTATTATTTCTTCCTACATCTATTACCTCCATGCTCATATTCTGTGCCCGATGCTTTAGTGCAAGTCTTTTGTTTTTATGTTTGTACTTCAGAAGGTCAGTTTAGATCTTCTTGTGGCACTTCCAACAATGAGTAAGGTGAGTATCCCGTCATGTCCCATCTGTTCACAAGCTGCTACTTTATCTGACCGACTGTAAAGACCAAGAGATTTATGTCTTTACATATATAGGTCTGGCACGTCTGTGATTTTGTGGTCTGCTCCAGTTTCAAACTCTTTCTGACCTTCATATAAAACAGCGAATGGCAGGAAGTAAGCTGCAAGTCTACGCTTTAATTTAACAGCTCTGTGAAACATATCCCAAGTGTTGTGACAAGCAGAGCGGGCGCTGCGGTGGCTTCCCCACCTTCAGTTTTACATACAACAGGTGAACGAAAGCAGAAACACCAGCACACAAGAACATAATGACATTAGAAGCTGTAAGACCTTCTAAAGTTTCACATGGAGATTTTTGGCAATCCTTGCCATCTGTAACACACACTTGTGTCCACATCAGCTGACAGACCTCAGAGAACCTGATGAAGGCAACTGAGACCCACCAAGAGATTAAAGGCTCCAGGGAAATAGAAAAGCCATCTAGTTTTCCCTGTTGTAGATTACTTGGTTGTTTGTAACATTTAGAGAATCCAGAGTCCAGTACAGTTTTATTTGTTCCAATGAAGCATCTGCGCCTTCATACAAAGACTGGTGGTGGGCCATGAGGGCCAGCAAAGTCTTTTCTGCTGGCCTAAACACAATCAGAAGCACTAACCTGCATTTACAACCTAAATTCTAATTTTACTAATTTACAGATCATTTATTCAAGATATTAATTCATCATTTTGCTAATAAAAAAGCAGAAGTGTAAAAACCATGCCATAGGTTTCCTCAGACCAGACTGACATCCTCAAAGTTTTTGTTTTATCCCACTAAAGTAGAATTAAAAGGAAAAAATGTTTTTTAAAAAAGGTACTTTTCTATTAAAAATTCACTTTTAAATGTTGGGTCGAATACAAAAACACTAACCTGGTTACCTAGTTAACAAGTGTCCAGAAAGCAAATCCCTTTCCTACCTCTCTTTTCCCCAGTGTAGGGCACCAGGTCCTCTTTGTCAGGATGTTCCTTGGCCTGTTTCTCCAGATGGGCCAGGAGGTTGTCTCTCTGAAATGTTCCTGTTGGTGCTTTCTTGGTCTGGTCCTTCTGCCGGAGCCCAGCAGGCAACAACGCATTCTAGACAAAGATGGCAAGTGACATAATTTACAAGACTGAAATGATCTCATTACATGTTGGAGTTTTGTGCCTGTACGTGTGGTACACTGATACACTTTATTGCCAAAAATATTGTCTCACCTGTCTTGACTCACATATGAGCAAAAGGAAGGAAAAGAAAAAAAAAAAAAAAGGCTGAGGGGGGGGATGGGGGGGAGGTTTGTGGTTAAGTGGCATCCATTCCTAATCCACAGGGTTCAATATGACGTTGGTCCACCCTTTGCAGCTAGAACAGCTTCATCTTTTCTGGGAAGGCTGTCCACAAGGTTTAGGAGTGTTTATGGGATTTTTGACCATTCTTCCAGAAGCACATTTGTGAGGTCACACACTGATGTTGGACCAGAAGGCCTGGCTCTCAGTCTCTGCTCTAATTCATCCCAAAGGTGTTCTTTTGGGGTTGAGGTCAGGACTCTGTGCAGGCCAGTCCAGTTCCTCCACACCAGACTCTGCATCCATAGGCGCATTCGGACGTGACTTTTGGAGTTCCTATAACCTTTTCGGGAACCTAGCCGGTTTTTTTTTGCACATTTGGACATATAGGAACTAGGGACCTCGGACCTCAGTTCCTAGTAACCTTTTTAGCTTCTACTCCGAGGCAGGGTCTTTTCAGGGTTCCATTGGAACTGAAATACGTAGATGTTTGGTGATTGGTAAAAGTGTCAAGCCGCGCCCCTTGTGTGATCTCCGCTTCCTCCACCCTCCCATATTTAAAAAGTCTCACAGCTGTTTACCTGTTTAACTGTTTACCGAGATCGTAATAACAACAAATACGATTACAATAGGAGTATACAAATTTATTATTAAATCAATCACAATGGTACTCGTCCTGAATCGATAACTATTTTGAAATGTCCAAAAGCAATTATTTTCTTATTACTTTAATGACCCCAATACAGCTGGAAAGTGTGGCAGAAGAATCTGAGGTTGCCGCCCGGACACTTTAGTGGACGGACCGTTCACTAAAGTTCCGGGTGCACTTCAACAAAAGGTAAACAAGGGAAAGCGTAAGTAAGTTAGCTTTTACAATAGCTTTGAATAAAAGAGATGGAAAACCCAAATACAGTTGCAAATTAGGCCAGTACAATCTGCGCCACTTTAGTGAACAAACCCCGGTCCGTCCACTAAAGTGTTCGGGTGTACTTCAACGAAAGGTAAACAAGACGTTTAGGGCAGCTTTCCAACGGGGGACTGTTCCGTTACATGATACATATGACCGTGATGATGGAAAGCTGGTAAGCTAGCTTTTATAATCGCTTTGAATAAAAGAGATGAGAAACCTCAGTTTTGTATTAGATCTGCTGGGGCATAAATTTGTCATTGTCACAACGATCGCGTCACATGTGATCCCTGTCTAGGTCCTCCCTCATGTGCGAACGCACACTGAATGCGAAAGTGTAGATCTTATAACTAAACTTGGGACGGGTAGTTATAGGAACTGCGTTCTTAGAACCTGTCTGTCCAAATGCGCCTTGTCTTTATGGACCTGTTTTGTGCACTGGTGCACAGACATGTTGGAAGAGGAAGGGCCAGCTCCAAACTGTTCCCACAAAGTTGGGAGCATGGAATTGTCCAGAATATCTTGATATGCTGAATCATTCAGAGTTCCTTTCACTGGAACTAAGGGGCCAAGCCCAGCTCCTGAAAAACAACCCCACACCATAATTCCACCTCCACCAAACTTTACACTTGGCACAATGCAGTCAGACAGGCACTGTTGTCCTGGCAACCATCAAACCCAGACTCCTCCATCAGATTGCCAGATGTAGAAGTGCATTTTGTCACTCCAGAGAGCACCTCCACTGCTCTAGAGTCCGGTGGCAGTTTCTTTCCACCACTGCATCCCACCCTTTGCATTGCACTTAGTGATGGATGGATGGATACAGCTGCTCCACCATGGAAACCCATTTCATGAAGCTCTCTGTCACTGTTCTTGAGCTGATCTGAAGGCCACATGAAGTTTGGAGGTCTGCCGTGATTGACTCTACAGAAAGTTAACCACCTCTATGCACCAAGCGCTTCAGCATCTACTGGCCCCGCTCCGTCAGTTTACATGGTCTACCACTTCATGGCTGAATTGCTGTCGTTCCCAAACACTTCCATTTTCTTATAATACAGCTGACAGTTGACTGTGAAATATTTAGGAGCAAGGAAATTTCACGACTGGATTTGTTGCACAGGTGGCATCCTATCACAGTTCCACGCTGGAATTCACTGACCTGAGAGCGACACATTCTTTCACAAATGTTTGTAAAATAAACAGTCTGCATGCCGAGCTGCTTCATTTATACACCTGTGGACGTGGAAGCGATTGGAACACCTGATCCCCATCATTTGGTTGGGTGAGCAAATACTTTTGACAATATAGTGTATCTCAGCTGATGAGAAAATAAAACATTTTTCCTTCTTCGTGAATCATAACCTTCTACCTGCCCTCATGAACAGTGGGAGAAAATGATGCCTTTCAGGGAGATGTTTTGACAGCTAGTAAATGCAATAACCTCAAGTTTGGTACATGCATCCACCAAGAGAGATAATTCCTTAGAGCAGCAACAGCAGGTCATGTCAAATACCTACTGGTTTGTTGCGTCTGCAACATTAATCACTCAGCATGACTGTAAGATAAGACAGTGATAGTTTCCTCTATCGTGCTGTTCTCTCCTCCAACTGAAATAAACAGAAGATTCAAGATAGCCTTACCAGGAAGGGACCTTTTCTTTTAATTCATGTAACTTTGGCTCTGTTCTGATCAGAAACAACAGAGCCAGTCACTTTGTAGCACACTGACATATTTACACCATACAATTAGTTCCACTCTTCATTCAAGTATATTTGGTTGCTTGTATTCACAAATTAAGAACTTCATGACGTTGCTGTGACTCATTTCAGTTGACATCTGGTTCTTTCTGGGAACTATTATTGTAGGCACTGAACCAATCCATTTTAGGTCCTAATGTCCAGAACATTGCTGGAAACTGAGAAAAAAAAAAACACTCTTCTGTTGGTCAGGTTGACAGTAAATAGATGTTAAAATTAGTTTTTTTGTTCTTTAACATTCAGAAGTAAAACTTGTGGTTAGAATTAGTGAAGAACACATTATTCAGTTTTTTTTTTTTAATCATTTTTTTGTGTAATAGAAAAAATGTATGCACAGCTGCGTGACTTAAAAGTACAGTGTGTAAGAATTAGGCATGTAAGGGTATGAAAATTTCATGTCACGATTATTGTGACCAAAATTATCACGATTTTCATGAGTATTGCAGTATTGTTGAAATGTGCTCAAAATGTTCAAAACTTATACACATAATGGAATCATTTCACAGAGTTTTATTAAATAAAGAAAACAAATGATCAAGCATGATATATAATAAATACATCTATACGTTAAAAAAATAAATAAATGAAGGTTTGAAGAATAGTGTCCTCCCAGCATCCTTAAAAAAAAATCCAAAATACATCCAAATGTTGCAAACTGTATCTGAGGAAATACTGTTGCTTTTCCAGGCCATGAGCAGCATCACTGAGTTTTCAATTTTCTGATAATTAAAATATGAAACAGTAATAGTAACAGTCAGGAATTATATCATGATTTATCTTTTTATCAATAATTGTTACATCCCTAGTAAGAATTACTGACATCTAGTGGTAAAGACGGGTATAATAATGACTTAAAATGCCAAGCACAGTTTTGAATTGATGGTGGCCGTCAGTGGCCAAAATTCTTCCAGATATGAAGATGCTTTTATCTGCGAGTGGATCCAGTGGCCTCAGGTGCAGCAATGACCACAAACAAGTAACGAATTCAGAATTGTGTACATTCATTTCGTCTTCTTTTATATGGCTTTTGAGGCATTAGTCATCCCAAATGGTGCTAGTATCTCAGAAAAAGCTGCTACTGCAGTGTTAAAGCTCAGAGGGTTCTGACTTCACACACAGTTGTTTGACCATTCAGAGATACCGTAGTAAAAATGGTGGCATAAATATGGCAGCTGCCAAACAGTCATCCTCAAAATTATTCATAACCTCCAAATAAAGAAGGAAAAAAAAAATCAGCTGTCAGTTAAATAAGTTGAAATTGAAAAAAGTAATAATAGATAAAAATTCTATGAAAATCATGACACTGATTTTGAATTGTGGTTCTACAAAAATATTTAAAACAAACACACAAAAAAATTAAACAAGTAAACAAGCATGATGTGGCTCCAAACTGAAATTTTGTTGAGCAACATTGAGGCCATTACTGCAATCACGTGTTTTCTCTAATGTTCAAAAAGACTTCTGCACCTGTTGACAGGTACTTTGGTCTACTGTTCACGGGAAAGGTGCTATAATGTGTCTGGGACAGTTTTGTTTGTTTGTTTGTTTTTTTATCATTGTTTTAAACCACTATTCAAAGCAATATTTCATGTTACTTAATTATAATTTTGTAAATTTTTATTTATAATTAGTTTCTTTAGTTTCTTGTTATTTGAATTACTATTGTGAATTTAGCCTTTTCTTTTATTGGAGGGTATGAATAATTTTGAGGATGACTGTATGTGAACCCAAGACAAGTAGACACAGTATAAATGTCTTATTCTGAAAGAATAAAAACACGACCGTTATTTTTTAGTAAAGTGATTACGTATACAGTTGTCCTCAAAATTATTCATACCCTCCAATTGAAGAAGGAAAAAATTAGCTGTCAGTTAAATAAGTTTAAATTGACAAAAGTAATAATAAATAAAATTCTATGCAAATCATGTTAGAGATTTTGAATTGTGGTTTGAAAGAAATATTAAAAACAAACACAGAGAAAAATTAAACAAATAAACAAGCATGATGGGAATCCCAAACTAAAATTTTGTTGAGCAATACTTTGAGGCAATCACTGCAATCAGGTGTTTTCTCTAATGTTCAAAAAGACTTCTACACCTGTTGACAGGTATTTTGGTCCAATGTTAATGGGAAAGGTGCTCTAATTGACCTATGGCTAAACCACGCCCCCAAACGCGATGAGCCAATCACAGTGCGCACAGCTTTCCCATACACTCGGACATTCTCTGCTTAAACGTCCATTGAAATGCATTGAAGTTAGTCCGTTTTTGTTCGTTTTTATGTGTTCTTTTTAGTTTAAAATGGTCAAACGTGTGCATGGGGTACATGCAACTCCGATACTAGGTATCCTGAGAGGCTGGGTGACGGGGCGTATTTTTTTTTGCCTTTTACCAAGTCACATCAAGCCAAAGTTATGCGGCAGACCACAACATCAACTGAACGTGGATAAAATGAACAAGGATGTCTACATCTGTTCTAAGGTAAGGGAACATCGTATTTGAGGCAACATGTTGTCACTTTGCTTGAAAGAAATATGAAGTTACCTTCCCTAACGTTAGTTTAAGTTGGCTAACGCTAGCTAAACATGCTAGTTTTGGTACGTGGTAACGGTACATAAGACGCTGTCGTGTAGTACAGGTGTGGTGTAGTAACGTCGATAACGACACGCCTCTGGCTTCCAAGCTGCAGCCAGACTGCTCCGCTTCCGTGGCTGTTTGATCAGTTTTTGTCAGATGATCACTTTTTGGTACAACAACAGCAGCCGTGCAGCAGTTTGTGCAGGAAACTGAGGAGCGACACAGTCACATTCAGAGATTCACAGGCTGATTTCTACTCCCAGTTTAAGACTTGTGAACAATTTCTTTTTTGTTTGTTTTTTGTTTTTATGTTTTTTTAATTTATCTCGTCATGACCTCTCTGTCTGATCACGCGTCTGTTGTCCGTGTTGACAGCTGTCATCTCCCGAAATGTCACATAGCGCCTGTCACCGAATGTTTGTTTGTCCGAGTGAGTGGAGGGGGGCGGGGCTTAGCCATAGGTCAATTGGTCAAGGACAGTTTTGTTTATTTTTTAAATTGTTACTTCCAACCACAATTCAAAAGCAATATTTTTTTCACTAAACTATAATTTTTGTAAATTTTTTATTTATTATTAGTTTCTTTTGTCTCTTGTTATATGAATTAGTATTGTTAATTTAGCATTTTCTTTAATTGGAGGGTATGAATAATTTTCAAGGATGACTGTAAATAGAAACAAAGCTTTCAATGATGTTACTTTTTTTTTTTAACTGACCTCTGATTTTGTTCCATAGTGCACCTTTGGAAGTCTCATTTAAAGACTAGACTAAGATGTTACACATGTACGATACAGATTTGCTTTTCCTCCTGGTTTGATATCGAACACTGCTGCCAACAACTCTCATGAGTCCTTCAGTGTGGAGAAGCCAGAGGTGGGTCAGCGCAGAGAGAAAGTGCTGGCAGGATGCAAAGGTTAGCTTCAGGCACATTTTTATCCACATTTAAACTGAAAAATGCCAGACTGAGGATGGAAATTCATGAAGACATATTTGATTCTAACATGTAGCAGTATTGTCGGTATGTGTGCAAACTGAGTTACATATGGTGGTGGTGGTGGAGTATCTGTGCTGGCAAACATTCATAGTCTACTCCGGCCCAACACAGAGGCAAGACGTTTCCCAGACCATTACTGCTCCCCAGGTTATTTTCAACTAAAGTAACAGTTAAAGTCGAGCTCTTAGGTGCTACTTATAGCTCCATATCTTATCTCTGTTCTCAGCACTCAGAGGCCTCCATGTTCACCGGTCCATCCCACTCTGTTGTCCTTCTACCTTCAGTCCCCCCACCTTCACTGAAAGCCTCCAAGTCACATCATTAAAAGTTTAGCATGAAATTTTTTTTAAACTAACCAAATCATTTCCCCACCAGACCATGCAAGTCTAAAAAAGTAAGTACGCTATGATATTTCTGTGTTTCCTTATTCTAGGGAGCCTTTTAAGACCTGGCCGGGGACAACAGATGAAGACCAGCCTTTTGGCTAAATCTGGCATATACAGCGGGGAAGAAAAAGTATCGAACATTATTTTTAATTTATTACACATAATTTATGAATATAAATGTTAGGATTTCTTTGTATGTGTGCATTACTTGGGTTGTTGCCGACATCTGGTAAAAACTTCATGTCAATAGCTCTGCTAGAAATATATTTTCTGAGAAAAATGTTGATGTGTTCAATACGTTTTTTGTCCCTGCTGCATCTAGAAGTTTGCCTTTGTTTCTTATCAAATAAACAAATAAATAAGCAATGGAAACATGCTGTTTTTTTAGTGTCACGCTGTTATATCAGCTGCAGACGACAGGTCGGAGTCAGGACGAGTTATTTTAAACAGCAGTCTCTGTTCTCAGCAACCTATTTGTGATCTACAGTATGAGACACACCAGTAATGTAGGCTGATGGGGAAAACACCTGTCTGAAGAGAGCAGTTCACAATGTTTAAGAGCTCATGTTCAAGGATGCCATAAAATGTCTTTAAAAGCGATGTGGGAATGGGGTCTAAAAGGCAGGTTGTTGGGTTTAGCTGGGAGAAAACTCCACCAAGCATCTCCGCATCAACCAGGACAAAGCTTTCCAGTGTTTCCTCGGGTAAAAGTGATGCTTCTGACAAGTTAAAATCAGTCCTTCGTTGGGATAAAAGATTTGATTTTATTGCATCAATTTTATTTCTGAAGTGGTCTGCAAAGTTCTCACAAGTGGCAGCTGACTGTGGCATGGTGGGTTTGTTAGAATCAGCATTTATTAAAAAAATCAATGGTTTTAAAAAGGAATTTTGGATTATTTTTATCGTCAGTTATGAGATTTGAAAAGTGCTGTGTTCTTGCCAATTTCACTGCATTATTGTAGATTTTGAGTTGATTACGTAAAATTTCATAATGAACGGTTAATTTAGTCTTTCTCCATTTTCTTTCTGCTCTCCTACAGAAGAGCCAGTCCACACACCAGTCCTTTAAAACGGCGGTGGTGAGGCCCCTTCTGAAGAAGAGTAGTTTTAGACCAACATTCCTGATAACTACAGACCGGTATCCAACTTACCGTTTTTAAGTAAAATGATAGAAAAAGTTGTTTTTATTCAATTACATGAGTTTTTGAATAGAAACAATATTTTAGAAAAAATGTCAATCTGGTTTTAGAAGAAACCACAGTACTGAGACGGCCCTTTTTAAAGATTGTTAATGATTTGAGATGTAATTTGGACGCACAGAATCTTTCTGTGCTGGTTCTACTGGATTTAAGTGCGGCATTTGATACAGTAGATCACCAGATTTTATTAGACAGATTGAGAAGTTTAGTGGGCCTCTCAGGTACTGTTTTAAAATGGTTTTACTCCTATCTCACAGATCGACAGTTTTTTGTAAGTTTGGACACATGCTCTTCAGGGACCCATAAGATAAAATGTGGGGTACCCCAAGGATCAATTTTAGGCCCAATGCTTTTTAATCTTTACATGTTACCACTTGGGGACGTCATCAGGAGACACGGCATTGACTTTCACAGCTATGCTGATGATACCCAACTTTACATCGCCGTGTCTCCTGATGACCTGGAGCCAGTTAACACCCTTTTAAACTGTATTTTAGATGTAAAGTCATGGATGGCAGAGAACTTCTTACAGCTCAACCAGGACAAGACTGAAGTTTTAATCATCTGTCCTGAAGACAAGAGAGAGATCACATGCAAACTGCAGAATTTTAAACCCTCTCAGTGTGTAAGAAATCTGGGTGTTCTTATTGATTCTGAGCTGAATTTTATCCAACATATCAAAAATGTCACAAAGACAGGTTTTTATCATCTTAAAAACATCGCCAGAGTCCGCCCATTTCTCTCTCTTGCCAGCACGGAGGTGCTGATGCTTTTATTTCCAGTAGAATAGATTACTGCAATGCCCTGCTCTCTGGTCTTCCCAAAAAGAGCCTTTCTAGTTTACAACTACTTCAGAACTCAGCCGCACATGTTCTGACAAGGACCAGAGGGCGGGAGCACATTACACCAACCTTAAAATCGCTGCATTGGCTCCCCGTGCGTTTCAGGATTGGTTTTAAGCTTCTTTTAGTGGTTTATAAATGTCTTAATGGTCTTGGGCCTTCTTATTTATCTGACCTGGTTTTAAGGTATGAGCCCTCGCGGACCCTGAGGTCCTCTGGTACCGGCCTTCTGGTAGTTCCCAAGGTTCGGACCAAAACCTTTGGTGAGGCATCATTTTGCCACTATGGCCCCCGCCTTTGGAACAGCCTGCCTGAGGGCCTCAGGGCTGCAGAGACTGTCCATGTTTTTAAGAAAAGGCTCAAGACCTACCTTTTTGGTTTAGCTTATAATTAGGTTTTATTCCTTTTAATAAGTTGGTCTTTTTTTCTTTTTTTTTACCCTGTCATGGTTTTATTTATTTACTTTTTTAATCTTTTTAACTAGTTTATAGTTTTTATAATTCTGTTTTGATTACTGACTTCCTTTAACCAAGTGTATGATTTAGACTTAATTTTTAGGCTTTTAGGTTGTCTGATTCTTATTTGATTTGATTTTATTCTATTTTTTCTATTTTAGGTATTTTAATCCCTCCAGTGTTTTCCTCATGGGGTCCTCCATGTTGGGGCCTATGCCTGCTTTAGCGTTGGGGCCGTCGCCGTGGTTGTGTCCCTGTCTGGGTGGGCACTGCAGCCTAATAGCTGTAGTGTGGACCTGGTCTCTGGGTGGCTGCCAGTGGAGGCGGCCTCTGTGGCAATGGGGCGGGATGGACCCTGACATGGATGGACCCCAGAATATCGTTCCTTCACCGGGTGCCAAGACATGTCTTTCGGGATACTCTGTTCTTGGGGTGGTGTGTGTGTGTGTGTGCGTGTGTGTGTGTGTGTGGGGGGGGGGGGGATGTGTGCTGTTTTAGATAAACTTGGGGGACTGCTGATGTAATGTGTTGTTTTTATTATGTGAAGCACTTTCTAAACCTGCTATGCATGAAAAGTGCTATATAAATAAAATTTGATTGAGTAATATTAACAGTGTCTTTATGTGAAGTTAATGTGTATTGTGTATTAAAACTGTCATTGTTTAACCTGAACTAACAGACTTTTTCTTTGGAGGAGGGGGCAAATTAAATCTATCAATGAGGACTTGTCACTTCAGATAATATTTAAGAAAAACATATCTGCTTTGCAAAGCTAACATCTGCCTACTTTAACAACAAACTACCTTCAGTCAGATGGTTAGTTAATTGTGCATTTTTATTTAACATTTCTGCGGTTATACTCGTAGAAAAGTAAGTAATAGTTTAAGGTACTAATGTCACAACTGATATAATGAAAACATTTAATGAAATATAATTTACGTGCGTTGGCTTTCTTTAAAAGAGGGAAGCTGGGAACTAATGTTCTCAGATTGCTCTCTGGTCCATTTTCCCGCACAGAACTGGGAAAAGGGGCTTTTGCTTACTCTGCTCCTTCTACATGGAACAGTTTGAAAAAAGACTGAAAATTATCTGAACTTATTTCTTTGAACACGTTTAAGTCTGAATTGAGAGCACTTGAAATTGCCTCTTTAAATTGCGACTGTTTTTAATTATTTTTCGTTGTATATCTTGTATCTTGTATGGTCCTGTAACTTCTGTTGCCTCTTGGCCAGGACTTCCTTGAAAAAGAGTTTTTTTTTTTATCTCAATGGGACTTTCCAGGGAAAATAAAGGTTAAATGAAAAATGAAATAAAAATAATGTGAAATACAGAAGTGTTTTATATTTGGGACTTGTATTGTGAAATGACCCTTGTGATGATTTAAAAAGTTTTAAAATAACACTGAAAGGTAAAATAATTATGGACTATAATATAAAATATCTGACGTGGAATAATTAATAATGTAGAGTAAATTCTGATATGTTGTTTACTTATTTTTTGCCTTGTTGTTGTTTCTTCTTTTCTTTTTGTGACTCTGATTTCCTGGATAATTTTATGGCTTGAACAGGACAGGAAAAAATAAGCCAGTGGTGTAGTCTAGTTTACTCTTGGGTATACTGTAGTCATTGACCATGAATGAATTAAAATAGAAAAAAAGAAGGCAAAAATTCCATTCTTTCAATAGCTCAAATTATATGACAGCAATAAGTAACAGATCAGTCATTTAATGGTAAACATGGTGTCTTAATTTACATTTAAGATGACAGTGAAATCATTTCATCATTCACAGTTTTATGAATGAACACAAACATTTAACTTAGTAGGCTACATTTAAATTGTTTCTAGCTTTGAATGTTGTCAACTATTGAATTAACTTTCTGTTTTTCCACTCTAACCAAGGCTGTGTACTCAGCCCACTGCTGTTTACGCTGTTAACTCATGACTGCGTATCCAGACACGAGGGGAACCAGATCATAAAGTTTGCGGATGACACCACAGTGGTGGGATTGATCTGGGGAGATGAGGAATCAGTGTACAGGGAAGAAGTGAAGGACTTAGAGGGCTGGTGCAGAGAGAACAACCTGGTGCTCAACGTGGACAAAACAAAGGAGACGATCAGCAACTTTCAGAGGTCACGGCCTGAGCACGCTCCCCTCCGCATCAGCGGTCGCATGGTGGAGAGAGTGGAGAACATCAAGTTCCTCGGAGTGCAGATCTAACAGGACCTGCGCTGGCACGAAAACACCTCAGGGATCAGGAAATGGCCCAGCAGAGACTGCATTTCCAGAGGAAGCTGAAACAAGCCTCTCTCCCCACCAGCATCTCCAGGACCTTCTACAGAGGCGTGGTTGAGACTGTTCTGACATACTGCATTTCTACATGGCACTCCAGCTGCAGTATGTCAGACTAAAAAAGCCCTGCAGAGGATAGTCAGGGGTGCTGAGAGGGTCATCAGAGTGTCCCTCTCGTCTGTCCACGAGCTCTTCCAGAGCCGATGCAGGAGAAGGGCACTAACCATCGTCAGAGACCCTCCCCACCCTCTACATAACATCAAACATCAATGCTGCCATCAAGCAAACGGTTCTGCAGCATTAAAGCCAGAACCACCACAATGATCAACAGCTTCCTCCCACAAGCTGTTAAAATGCTGGACAGTTGACCAGGTCCCACACACCACTGCACCTTAATGTTAGCATGGCTCTGTTGTATTATTGTCACTTTAACTGGCACTTATTTATTACTGGCCAACCTGGGGGGGGTTACTTGTGTGTTTTTATATTTTTATATATATATATTTTTTTTTTATTTATTGGATCCCTAAGGAAGCGCCCTCTCATATTGACTGCACTGCAGTTCCTGTATGTAGGCCAAAATAATAATAAAGCTGGATTTCATTTGTCATTTCTTGCCTTATATTTTAAACCTGATGAAGGGACCTTGTTCTGAAAATGTTGTTTCTTTGACACTTATTTTTAAGGACAATAAAAAATTGCAGTTTTAATTGTTGAAATAAGGCTATTAGAATGCTAAATAATAAGCCAGTTACCCCGCAATTCATTTCTACTGCAGATCAAATTAAAAAGTGTGTGACTTTGTGGGCAGATGATGGAAAATAAAAGTCCAAGATGTACCAGACTATAACTCCAGTTCAAATCTGTAGTGATATGTCCGTGCTCATTTTTTTTTTTATCTATCTATTATCTATCTATCTATCTATCTACTATCTATCTATCTATCTATCTATCTATCTATCTACCTACCTACCCTATCTATCTATCTATCTATCTATCTATCTATCTATCTATCTATCTATCTATCTATCTATCTATCTATCTATCAATCAATCATTAGGATTTCTACATCTGTAAAAATACAGTAAACATAGGTAACTGTACCACTTTTGCACTTGTGTCTTGCATTAACCTACAGATTAAACTAGGAAATTGAACTGCCAACCAAAAAATGTAACAAGTCTTAAAGTTCAAGTTGCAGCCACGAGAAGGGGACCATGACGTCTGAGCAGAAGTAAACACGACAATCCAGGCCAAGCTGAAGTGTGTAACTGTGAAGCAACACGTGCTGTAAGACAAAATGTCCTCTTGATGACTGTTTAAGTCTTGGTTAATTTATTTTTCAACAGTCACGCAACAGCTGGCAGATTTGTTTTTCTGTCCAGGACGAGACATTTTCAGAGGTTTTACTGGAAGTGATGTGGGATGCCTTGCTTACAGGACGTTTAGGGCAGACGGGCGCTCTACTGTTGTGTAACAGGTGACACTCATGAACAGGCACAAACAAGGAATTCACGCACACATACACACCGCCTTCCTCTGTTTACGTCATGGAGCCCCTGCAGTTGCTCACCACTGCCATCGGTCTCACACACACACACACACACACACACACGCACACACAGAGTATTATACCCTTCCAGTCATCTCTTTGGCACTAAGAGGGTCTCCAGTCACTTTCTGAGCAGTTAGACATTCATCTGAAAGCTATTACAGCTGCTGTCAGCACCCTGGCTCATGATGAATCACTGAGTGTTCTGTCAGCAGACACAGAAATAAAAACATCTAAGAGATAAACAGAAAATCAACACAACCCAAAATGAGAAACACTTTAGATAACAGCAGGACTGCACAGCTGCATTACACTATCTTTCTAAAACAAATTTTGGTTGTCTTCATTTCGCCCTCCATCATAAGCACCTTTTATCTATAGACAAGTTTCATGGATATTTCCGGTTTACTTCTGCAGGCGATCAGTTTCTGTTAAACGCTTTCGGTCGAGTATTTGCGTTCATTTGCATTGAATAGTGATGTCTCTATGCATAAGCTTAGCAACCTACTCCTCAGGTTGGGCAGCAGAGAGAACAGGTATGATATCATAAAGAATATGAAATATATTAAAGGAGTGATGACATAGCAGTTAAAAACTAGTTTATGTTGTTGGCATTACTGCATATGTAAATACTCCAAAGAAAAAAACGGCATTTTTTACAGCGGCGTATTGTTTTGAAACGCCAGACCTCACTTCCTCAGTAATACAGTTGGGTCCGGTGATGATATGGGCTTTACCCGGAGACCACGTTGACTTCATTTTGATTGGCTCACCTTATTTGGCTATGACCTTATTTGGAGAATCTAGGTCAAGCTGCGGTCGGAGTTTGCTAAAGGCTAACTGCTAGCAACATGGGCACTTCAGACAGTGTGAGCTACGTTTATCAGACAAGACAGCATTTAGAAAAATAAATAAACTTACAGGTAATGACAAGGTTGTGGCCCCCTCCCTCAGTGTTGCTGCAGAAGTTTTCTTTTAAATCCATTTGTTTGAAAATCCAGACCTGACTGCACAGAAGTTACTACTAGCTCCATACACGAAGCTGAATCAGACAGGGAGGGGAGGGGGGAGCGGACGGTGCATAGACCGTTAGGAGGGGGGCGCTGTTTACTTGATAGTGTGCTCTTATTGGAGCAATTAAATTACGTAGAATGATAGAACTACGTAGAATGATAGCCTGCTGTCTGATTCAACTGTTTCTGAGCAGAGAGACAAAGCTGACAGACCATAAACAGGAACTCTGATTATCACTCTGGACATTCACATGGCCTCATCAGTGCACAACAGATCATATTATACCCCCAAAACCCCAGAAAAGTGAAATTTGATGTCATGGCACCTTTAAATCATTCCACCAAAAATTCAGCTACCTCACTGTTAAGTTAATAAAATTAGTCAAACTGGTGTTTTTTTTAGTGAACTACAATAATCAAATGCTACTTGTGTGTTAATGCCCCTGGATAGTTATTCATTTTGTTGTTGTGTAATGAAGTGCATTTGGCTGATAATACCTCTTGAAAAAGTTTTAGTTTTACTTTTAGAAAGTACCGTATGTCAAAAATGAACTCCTTTCACTCATTAAGGCTATTTTGGAATTTTTGCCCTTGGAGCAGAATATAGTAGTCAAAAAAAACAAGCCTAGAACGCCCTCTTGTATAAAAGAAAAAAAAGAAAAAATTGACATTAAAGGAATAGTTCACCCACAGAATAATGTCACTATTTTCCACTTACCCTCATGGTGAGCAAGACTCTCACTTTTTTAATATCTCAAATGCAGCCGGCGATCAGGAAGGCTTCTCTTTCCCCCCCAACTTTCATATAATGGAGTTCGCCAGGGTCCGAGCCAAAAAGGTCCATAAATGTCCACAAAAACTTGTCAATATTCCTCCATACTGCTCGTCCAATATAATCCAAGTGTCCTGAGTGGGTAGCGTCCATAATTTATTCGAAATGACATCATCTAGTATATTTTTAGAGCCTAAACAATACTACATCTTACTTTCACAAAGCACGCATATGCACGTTCACAAAACTACGGCAGCCGAATCAGACGAGATCGTGCTCTCTCTTTCTTTCTTTCTTTGTTTTAAATCAATATCCAACCCCTCTTGTGTTTGTCCTGGTTTGTCTGTGGCTCTGGCGCTCTTAGCAGAATGTAAACAGCAAATTTCTTCTTCTACACTTGCATTATCGGCAGAGTAGGCTCTGAACGCCGAGGCTTCCATAGTTTCCTGAACACGCATATGCCTGCTTCGCGAAAGTAAGATGTAGTACTGTTTAGGCTCTAAAAATATACTAAATGATGTCATTTTGAATAAATAATGGACGCTACCCACTCAGGACACTTGGATTACATTGGACGAGCAGTATGGAGGAATATTGACAAGTTTTTGTGGATCTTTTATGGACCTTTTTGGCTCAGACCCCAGCAAACTCCATTATATGAAAGTTGGGGGAAAACAAGAAGCCTTCCTGATCGCCGGCTGCATTTGACATATTAAAAAAGTGCTCCAGAGTCTTGCTCACCATGAGGGTACGTGGAAAATAAAGTTACATCATTCTGTGGGTGAACTATTCCTTTAAGCCTGCCGCACACGAGAGCTTTCTGCTGAGCTAAAAGTCTCTCGAGGCCGTTTGTTCAGCAGTTAGTCGCCATGTTCGCCTGATTTTTGGTGACTTTTCTGCCTCACGAGGCCTTGAGGTGAAAATGAAACACATTTGATATTTTTTTGCCTTGCGAGGCGAAAAACTCACCGTGTGCGCTCAACCTGAGCTGTTTGCTTAGGGCAGAAGATCTAGTGACCAATCAAAACGCGTCCGCAGATCATATGATTTCAAGATGGCAGCCCTCTGTCACGTTAGAAGACTTGATTGATATTTTGCAAAAAGATCCAAAGACTGAAAGCAGAAAAGTTTTGTGGATCTTTTTGTTAGAGACTGAATTGTGTTATTGTATTTCATTTTTATTTATTTTATCGTTTTAATAAGTAAGTCGTATGCAACATACTGTACTATAGTAAAATCAAAAACCTTTGAGTTTGCCAACTGCCATTAAACTCGAAAGACAAAGAAGTCATGTAAGAATGGATGGATGGATGTTTTTGAAGTCCGACAAAACATCATACAAGCAGGTATAGTCTGGCCGTATTTCCACCAATTTATCCTCTAAAATGTAACGGACTACGTCACTGTGAGCTGCCATCTTTAAATCATGTGATCAACGGACCCGTTTTGATTGGTCGCTAGAACTTCTGCCCTCAGCAGACAGCTCTTGTGTGCGGTAGGCATTAGACAGTAATATTCACTCCTTGGCTCATGTCAGTCAATATGAATTGAAACTGAAAAATATGTTAAATTGTATTTTGATATATAAGTCGCACAAGCTGGCAAACTATGAAAAAGGTGCCACTTTGTCCAGAAAATACGGTATTTTAAATTATGGTTTTAAATTCAAGTCTAAGCTCTAGTTCCATTACTGCAATCAACAAATAAGGCAATGCAAGTATGGATAAATGTGGAATAATGGACTTTTTTTTTTTTTTTTACATTTTGGACAATTCCATGCTCCCAACTTTGTGGGAACAGTTTGGAGCTGCCCCCTTCCTCTTCCAACATGACTGTGCACCAGTGCACAAAGCAGGTCCATAAAGACCTGGATGCAGAGTCTGGTGTGGAGGAACTGGACTAGCCTGCACAGAGTCCTGACCTCAACCCCATAGAACACCTTTGGAATGAATTAGAGCGGAGACTGAGAGCCAGGCCTTCTGGTCCAACATCAGCGTGACCTCACAAATGTGCTTCTGGAAGAATGGTCAAAGATTCCCAGAAACACTCCTAAACCTTGTGGACAGCCTTCCCAGAAGAGTTGAAGCTGTTCTAGCTGCAAAAGTAGACTAGCATCATGTTGAACCCTATGGATTAGGAATGGGATGTCACTTAAACTCATATGTGAGTCAAGGCAGGTGAGCCAATACTTTTGCCAATATAGTGCATGTTATCTTGGCTCAAAAAGTTTAAGGACCACTGAAGTAAACCGTATGACCAATAATTGCTCACATACAAAACATTAAATATGTCCCGCTGCACTATGACTGAATTAAAAAAAGAAAACATCATGTTAAATCCATTCTGCTATGATTGGGTTCCTGCATTTTACATTTACTGCTCCAGCGTTGTAGCTAGAAGCTAATGTTTTCAGCTGAAAGGAGGACACGATGAAGCTGCAGTCAGTCTGATAGACTGCAGTGCGTTACATTAGGACTTCCATTAGGCCTGCATGACCCCATAACTCTCCTCTGAAACCAACAGACTGACAGAAACTCCTGCTTATATGGACTCCTGTGTTATAAACTTACATCAGGATCAAGCTCCTCAATTCATCCTCTAACCGCTGCAGCTCTTCTTCTGAGAGTTTCTTCAGGAGCTCGTCCTCGTCAATGTCCCTGTACTTCTCCATCTCCTTCTTCATCACCGACATTATGCACCACACGCCTGGAAAAATGGATGGTGTGTTTTACGAAACATAAAATGAAAGCAAAACTGCTGACAAACTCTATTAAAGATGAGTGCATTACATTATATAAAAGCACTCTTCAGTGGTTGTCAGGTACAGATTACTGTAAACACATCCAGGACACAGTTTATTGGTCTGCTATTCCTCAATTCCTCATGATATAAGGATGAGCAGGGAGAGATTCAAGCAGCTGCCTCACCTCAGTAACTCTTCCAAATGATAAAGACCAGATGAAGGTGATCAGGAGTCTGGAAATTTGAGGGGAAAAAAAAGGGAAAATCTGTTGATGGAAGCAGCCAAGACAACACTGATAAATGACAGAGCAGCTCGCCTGAATGTTCAGAGAAAGGTAAAAACAACAGTTGTACAGTGGATTGTAAATGAAGAGGAAATAAGTAAATGTACGAAACATTAACAACTGGTGTTACTGTGACTTTACTCACCCCACTGATCCCCACCTCAGGGGTAAGATAACAGCAAAGGCAACACAGCTGAAAGACAGAAAGGAGTTTGTGAAATGTGATGAGTAGTTTGCAGGATTAAACAGAAACAGATTTACAGTTGTGCCTAAAAATGAACATACCCTTCCATTAAAGGTACAGTGTGTTGCAAAAACAGAAGTCAATGGCAGAAAAATGTGGTTTAATATTCAAAACTTTGTTTCTATTGATGTATCGCTTCACTAGAATAGCTTTTATGTGTTTATTTTATCAGAAAGAGTCATTTATATCTACTCGCTGGGGGTCCACATACATGGAGGCTGCCATATTTGTTCCGCCATTTTTACTATGCTGTCCCTAAATGGACAACATGTGTGAAGCAAGAACCCTCTGAACTTTAAAAATGCTGTACCAGCTTTGTTTAATGGGAGTTAGAGCACAGTTTGGGATAAGTAAAGCTTTAAAGGACATAAAAAGTAGTTACTCATAGTACAGTCATAGCTACACCTGAGACCACTGGATCCACCCAGATTAAAACATCGAAAAGAAAAAAGAAAAAAAAAGATGAAAACATCTTTATATCTGGGAGAATTTTGGCCACTAACAGCCACCATACATTCTAGTGCTTGGAATATGAAGTCATTTGAAGAAAACATCTTTTCCTTTACCACTAGATGTCAGTAATTCTTACACACTGTACCTTTAAAGGTTCTGTATGTACCTTTGAAGGTACAGTGTGTCAGTAATTCTTACTTAATTCTTAGATTACTTAATTCTTAGATGTCAGTAATTCTTATGCATTGTACCTTTAAAATAGAGTGTGAACATTCTAAGAAAATAAACACAACAGTTATTCTTGTGGAACGATTACACATTAATAGAAACACAGTTTTGAATTATATATACATTTTTCTACAAATGATCGTTGATTTTTTTACACAGTGTACCTTTAAAAAGAGAAAAAAATCAGCAGTTAGTGAGTTTAAATTGACAAACGTAATGATAAATAAAAATTCTATGAACATTGTGACATTGATTTTAAATTGTAGTTCAACAAAAAATATCAAAATCAGACAAACTAAAAAATAAAACAAGTAAACAAGCATGATGGGGGTCTGAAGCTAAAATTTTGTTGAGCAACACTTTGAGACAATCACTGCAATCAGGTGTTTTCTGTAACATTAAATCAGACTTCTGCACCTGCTGACAGGGGGTATTTTGACCCCCTGTTTATAAGCAAGGTGCTTTAATTTTGGATAGTGTTTTTTTTTTCAAACAAAAATTAAAAATCAATATTTTATATTCCTAAATCATAATTTAGTAAATTTTATTTATTATTACTTTTTCAGTTTTGCGTTATTTGAATTACTATTGTGAATTTAGTCTTTTTCTTAATGGGAGAGAATGGGATCTTTCGAGCACAACTGTACCGACACAGTGACTACGTGGTGTCCTGCTCCGATGCAAACCCAAATAAATCAGTCTGAGCTACCAGTTAGTTTGACGTGTTTGTGCTGATGGGCTGTTGCTTTTTGCCAAATGCCAAGTATGGTGCTGCAAAGCATTTCCACTTTTCCTTCACAAGTCTCGTGATGTGCTCTCCAAGCCGTGATGACATGAATCATGCCCCATTATTTTGGATGAACTTAAACTCTTTTTTGGTGTAGTTGTAGAAAATACATTCTTTTCTATGATGGCACTGTTATAGAAAGAAAAAAGTATTTGTTATATCTTTTCATTTTATTTTAAGTACCACATTCATAAATGTAAAATGTCTCCTACTTTTCATTCAATAGCTTAAAATTGATTTTTCCTTAAACTCTCTAATAAGAAAGCTATTCGAACTCTGAACTTTTGACAACCCATCCTCTTACCTTATGTTTATTTGTAATGTACCCCACTGTTATTCACTTGTTCTATGTGAATATTTGTTATTCCTTCATTTTAATGAAGCTATTAGCTAATATGAAGCTAATATTTTGTCTTTACATGGTTACCTTCGTTTGACGTTGAAACGAAGCTCTTAATAAAGAAGTTAAAAAAATCTAAACCATGATGCCTTTTCAAAAAGAAGCATCTCCTTTTTCAGATTGTACTGTCATGAGCTTAAACATGTTTTAGCCCTATAAAGTTTGAGATGTTGCTCAGTTTCTCTGCACACTCAACAGTCTGACCTGAGGATGAACTTGCTAAGATGTCTGCTCCTTGAAAGATGAGCAACTTACTAGTGAATTATCGTTTTCACTGTAGAATGATAGACTCAAAGAAATTTTTCCTTTTGACTTTTCCCAGATAAACAAGCTGCAACAGTTGCTTCTCTAAATCATTTCTCATCTCTCTTTCTTCTTGGTGTTGTATGAACACACATCTGAATGCTCCAGTCATCAGGGAGAGTCATCAGCACCATGTGTAGAGAAGTATCAGCAGGCCAATGTTCCTTTCTTTCTCACAGGGATTGGTAGAAAATGATAAAGATAAACCTTTTTTTTATATAGAATAGACAAGAATAGAATATCTTTTTTGTCATCATGACAGTTGTCACAACAAAATTGGGTGGGCCGTTCTCCCCTAGAGTGTGACAACCAAAGACTAAAAGGATGTAGTGTCCAGTTACGTCTAAAGAGAGAAAGGTGAAGCCAGTTGGGCGTGTCCCACCGTCACCATCTTGCCGTGTTGCGTGTGTCGTCACTCCCTGAAAATGGGCAAAGACAGGGCGGCTGTGAGCCGCAGGGCAAATGATTGACAGCCAAGCTAATGCTAACTGAGCTAATTCAAAGTGAACAGGAACGAACAAAGATAGACGGTTTAAAGGTGAGACACGCTCAGACTCGCTGCTAACCAGCTAAAAACCGCCGTTGTGCTACTCTGCTACAGCCTAAGGCCTTCCTGGGAACAAGCTAACTATTAGCCTCCACGGCTAAAATCAGCATCCGGTCTGCCGCCTGTCAATCAAAAGGACACGCCCCTAATTTCAAGATTAAATAACATCTAAATGGATGAGTTATAAAAAAGGAATTCAACCCCTCACAGTTGAAATGAAGGTAAACTTGACCTATTAAACCTAAATTGATGTTTTGAACCAGGCTGTAAACATGTTTATTTCTGCTGTAAACATGTTTATTTCTGCTGTGAAGTTGGTCTTTTTCACATGGGAGTCTGTGGGGATTTGCTCTGTTTTGGAGCCCCGAGTGGATGAAGAGAGAACAAATATTTAAGGTCACTTCCAGGCTTCACTTTTCTCCAGCAGAGTTTGCCCCTTGGCCGTAACACGTAAAAACACAAACCAGGTAGCAATCATGCAGATACATAAAATATATCAATAAGTTATTACATTAAATAATACTGCAGACCTATAAAAAAAACGGTCTAACGCTATAAAACTGTAAAACTATGAAAAAGAGATAAATGTGCCCAAAATCAGAGTTCAAGTGAGGGGCTCAGGCATTTTTGGGCCTTTTCCACTGCACGTTTTCGTAACCCTTCCACACAGCACGGCACGGCACGGCACGGCACGGCACGGCACGGCACGGCACGCTTTATTTGTTTCCCCTTTGGGAAAACTTGTTATGAAAGTCAACATGACATGGCTATCTATAACATTTTAAAGCCTTCACCAAAGTCTGATAACATGTATAATAGGTCGTAATACATCCACAGAACGTGTAGATGGGTGCAGGATTTTACAGAATTTTTTTATAGCACATAAATAATTGTTTTTGCAATTTTGACGGGTCCAAATATATAAATATTTACCTCTGGTAACCATGCCTACACTACAGGATTCTGCACCATTAGCATTAGCTTCAGAGTTGCTAGCTCAATTGCTATGTGTAGAAATAGCATCTTCACTGTCTTCTATTTTTCAAATTCAAGCAGATGAAAAACAAAGCAGCATGTCATGGGCTGAAAGTTTTGGGTTCAAAATCTGCAACAAGGTCCTTTTTACTCAGTTTTCAATAACTGACCCAGTTCGGCTGGTGTCTTGAACATTTCTAAAAATTCTGGCACACTGCGAGTTTGATACCCTCTTTTAAGGCTCTACTGAGCAAAAATCCTCCATGAAACAGAGACAGCAGGGCCTGGTTACACCAGCATGATGCCATTTAATCAGTATGACGTGTTTAAAAAGTACAAAAATTCAGCTTTTATATGTTTTATTATTCAATATGTTTAAATTGATGTTTCAGAGAAATATTTAACTGTTGCTGTTGTATGAATACTAGGTAGCAAAGGGGCTTAAAAGCCCTGCAGACATTGCACTTTCCTCCTGGACATGTAAACATGTAATGAGTGAGTGATTGTGCGCCACCTACTGCTTGGGAGGAAGTAAATATGTAGCTATCACTTTTTAGTGCAAAATGTTTGGCTGAAGCCCAAAGGTGGAGAAAATGCTGGGTTCAGTGAGTGCAAATAAGATCCTATAGGTCAGCAAGTACATTTTTGTCATGCTCCTAAGCTGTGAGATCAAGTTTGCCATTCTTTTTTTTTTTTTTCTTCTTTTTGTTATTGTTCCTTTGTTCTGCTTCTTGTCCTACATTCATGGTAGGACAAGTTTCCAGAACCTGAGATCAAGAACTGGGCTGAACTCCAAATAACATTACAAGTGTACAAGAAGATGATATCTAACAGACCCTTGACGGTTTTTATAGTTTCTGCAAGCTTCTGATTGGTTAAAGGACGTTCAGAGAGCAGAAAACTAGAGATGACCTGAGCCTGAAGGCACCATGACAGTCAGAGAAATCTGAAGTGGCTTCTGCCATTCTCCTGACACAAAGAATAGCTTCACTGAAATAGGAAAGCGACATGACAACTCGCCTCCATCATAACTGAATTTGAAATTTTTTTAACTGTAAAATGTCTTGCAAATTAAAAATAAACTTTGGTGAATCCATGTTGTTTTTTCTATAAACCTTGCACTGAGTGGCTGAAACCTCTTAGAGCCGATAAATCAGCACGTAAAACAGAGCAGGAAGTGCGATGACAGTGACTTTAAGATGTTTAAATAGACAGATCCCTGCTAAATATCGTCAAACAGCAAGGACATTCTGGGTTCTTCATGAGCCCAAGATCTGCCACATCTAACAAAACAAGTAACGCAACAGACTGCAGTAGTTTCATATCACTGAAAATGTGACAGAAAGATCTGCACTGGGACGACAGTCGTTATTTTCTGCTACATTCATGAGTAAAAAGAAAAAAATGCAGTTTTTGGGTTTGAATTATCAGATGATAAATAAATAAATAGTTAAATAAACGGTTGTTATCAGGCCTTAAAATTATGTAAATACAACCATGTGTGACAGATTGCAGAGTGTCCTTATTTTATAAACACTAAGCCCATTTTGGAAAAGCAGTTTTTAGAACCACATTTTATCAGCAACAGCTTTAAATTTTTAAGTTTTTGCTCGTTCTTCATTACATTGCTTCAGTTCTTTGAGGTTTGCAGGTATTTTTTTACTTAAAGGTACAGTATGTAAAAAATTAAAGGTCAAAAGCAGAAAAATACGATATATAATTCAAAACTGTTTCTATTGATGTGTAATCCCTTCATTAGAACAGCTGTTATGTGTTTATTTTCTTAGAATGAGTCATTTATATCTACTTGCAGGGGGTGCACATATGGAGGCTGCCATGTTTGTTCTACCATTTTTATTACGGTGGCCCTGAATGGGCAAAACAATGTGAGTTAACTGAGAACCCTCTGAACTTTAAAACTGCTGTACCAGCTTTGAGTTAGAGACTGTTTGGGATCAGTAATGTCTTAAAAGACATAAAAAATAGTTGCTCATAGTCCAGTCATAGCTACACCTGAGACCACTGCATCCACTCACAGATGAAAACATCTTTATATCTGGGAGAATTTTGGCCACTAAAGGCCACCATACATTCACAACAGTGCTTGGAATATGAAGTCATTTGAAAGAAAACGTCTGTTCTTTCAAATACCCATCGTTACCACTAGATGTCAGTAATTCTTACATACTGTACCTTTACGGTCCCACCAAAACATTCTGCTGGCCTGAGCTCTGGATTTTTACTGGGTTAATGCAACAACTCGTCTCTTGCCTTTTTCAGCCATTCGGTTGTTGATTTGCTGCAGTTTGACATCATTGTCTTGTTGTATGACCCAATTGTGTCATGACAAATGGCCTCACATTTGACTCTATAAACAATACTGCGGTACAAAGACAAGTTCATAGTGGCTCACAAGTCCCGTGGCTGCAAAACACGCCCAAATCATCACTGTGCTCCACAGCAGGTACGAGCGGCTTGCAGTGATGCTGCGTTTGGTTTCACCAAGCGTGGTAGCACACTGGGACTAAACATGTTCGTGTCGTCTGTCCAAAGGACTTTGTTGCAGAACTTTACAAACTTATGGTGCACTGCCAGGTTCTTTATAGAGAGAAGAGACTCTGTCATGGCAACCCTTCCCAAACAAACCAATTTGTTCCATCTTTTCTGGTTTTACTGTCATGAACGTCAACATCTAACAAACAAATTGAACTCTGGATTCAAACATGTAGAGTGTTTATTTTTTTTCTTGAGCATCTTCCACCTTGGCATTGTTTTATCACCTAAATGTTCCAGACAAGCAAAGGTTTGACTTTTACAGAGGTACAGCTGCGCCAAAATTATTCATATCCTCCAATGGGCTTTATGCACAGCTCCACTACTTCCTGGACTTAGTACTGCACCTTTGTTTCCTGTCTTTCAAGATTGGATGAGCTGATTAATCCAGGTGTGTCTGACCATTTGCTGAGATCAGACACAGCTGGATTAATCAGTTCATCCAATCATGAAAGACAGGAAACAAAGGTGCAGTACTAAGTTCAGGAAGTAGCAGAGCTGTGCATAAAGCCCATTAAAAAAAAGACTAAAATCACAATAGTAATTCAGATAAGAAACTAAAGAAACTCATGATAAATAAAAATTTACAAAATTATTATTTATTGAATAAAATATTGCTTTTGAATTGTGGTTGAAAATAATAATAATGAAAAAAAGAAAACTGTCCCAGGCACATTTGAGCACCTTTCAAATGAACAAAGGATCAAAATACCTGTCAACAGGTGTAGAAGTCTTTTTGAACATTACAGAAAACAGGTTGCAGTGATTGCCTCAAAGCGTTGCTCAAAAATGTTAGCATTGGAGCCCCATCATACTTGTTTACTTCTTTTATTTTTGTTTGTTTTCAATATTTCTGTTGAACCACAATTCAAAATCAATGTCATAATGTTCACAGAATTTTTCATTTATTATTACTTTAGTCAATTTCATCTTATTTCACTGGCAGCTGATTTTTTTTCCTCCTTTAATTGGAGGGTATGAATAATTTTGAGGACGACTGTAAGTGTACTTACTGATGATCATTTAACTGAGTGCATTTGATCAGCAGCAGCTAACTATTGTTTACAGTCTCATTTTGGCAATTTTTAAAGCAATGGCATGCAGGGCTATTCAACGCTGTCATAGCCCTGCAAGTTTTCCTTGTTTCCCTGCTCCAACACACCTGACTTAAATGAATGAGTCAATGTGCAGAATTTCACAGGCTGTTGGAAACATTTAATCAAAGTCTGGAGCGAGCATTGACTGCAAACCTGCAGGGCTGCTGCTCTAACAGGCCTGAGTTGAGTAGCTATGGTATTGTATTGCTGAGGAATTACACACATTTCTAAAATGGCCCTGCAGAAAACAGCTGAGAGACAACTGGCTTCAGTCACAATGCATGTAAAGATACACACAAAGGCCAGTGTGTGTGTGTGTGTGTGTGGTGTGTGTGTTTCTGCTGTGACCGCAGCAGATCTAGGCATCCATTTCAGATCTAAGCTAATCAGTAAAATAATACATGAAATTGTGAAAAAACCACCAGCAACTTTCCCTGAACTCTTAAATGCATCTGTCCTTCATTTCTTTGAGGACACTGAAGCCATCTGTGTCTGCGGTTGGGTTATTCCCCCCCCCCCCTTCCACCACTCTGGATACCAGTAAAGGGTCATATACGCTATTTTAACCTGCATACGTAAAAAAGCATCACAGCTCACTTGCTGTAATGGACCTGAGCTCAGGCCATTTGTGCGCTTTGCAAAGGTCAGGATGTCACCATGGTTGTCACCTAATTATTGTGTTTTTTCACCTAATGTGATATGTTAACAAACCAAGAGGTAAATATGCATGTTTTAAATTAAACATGCACCAGGCAGATTAGATATGGTTACTAATACAATTAGTATTTCTGATTCAAATGCCTTCTTTCATAAACACTGATACGATATTCAAAAGCCTCTCAGCTTTCAAGTCAAGACGTTGCTCTGAATGTAATTTATTTCATGTAAATTCCAGACAATCAACTGAAAGTCAGTCTTCAGTCATCTGAGTTCCGCACTGTCCGCACACTGTAATTTTTGCATTAATTTACGTACCTCCTCCAGCGCTATTTATAGCCGGTCGGCCCTGCTGGGTGACAGCAACGAATACTTTGACCAGATATGGTTTCCCTCAGAGCCGCCTGGAGTCGCAGTGCGAGGTCCGCTCCGCTCCGCCGCAAGCGCACGAGCCCAGAATCTAGCAGAACTGCGCTACTCTAAACCGTCCATGACCCGCGATGGTCCCGAATCCTGCAGGTTTCAGCGGAAACGAAACTTCCTCTCCTGACCCCGATGGTCTCTCCTTGGGTGCTCAGAGGCTGAATCTCATCTCCCGCAAAGGGCAAAGTAAACTTATTGGGAGAGATCCTCCTCCTCCTCTTCTTTCTCTCTCTTCCTCCCCCAGCATGCGGCTGCTCTGTCACTCCAGTGATGTCACGAAGCGGGTCTGCTTCCATTATCGGACACAGCCGTTTTGCCATCCCTCCTCTGGAAAAATGGCCCCAAAAACTTTGATTTTGGCAACACAAATATATTCTAAGTTCACCTCTGAAACAATTCAAGCTGTTTTGTTTGAAGGCGATAGCTACAACTTTTTAATTAAAAAAAAAAAAATTCCACAAACGCATGCAGAAAAAAAGTATTAATTTAAGCCCAATTTCTTTAGCATACATCTTATATTTTATAAATTTTGATGGGTCTAAAAAGTAAATATTTACATCTGATCATGATGCCAATGACAGGATTCTTTCCCGTTAGCAATCTTAAAGGTACAGTATGTAAAAAAATCAAAGGTCAATGGCAGAAAATGTAATATATAATTCAAAACTGTGTTTCTCTTGATGTGTAATAGCTGCACTAGAATAGCTGTTATGTTTTTTTTTTTTTTTTCTTAGAATGAGTCATTTATATCTACTTGCTGGGTGGCGCACATATGGAGGCTGCCATATTTGTTCTACCATTTTTACTACGGTGTCCCTGAATGGACAAAAGAATGTGTGTGAAGTTAGAAACCACTGAACTTGAAAATTGCTGTACCAGCTTTGTTTAATGAAGTTAGAGCACTTTTTGGGATAAGCAATGCCTTAAAAAGGCATAAAAAGTAGTTACAGTCATAGCTACACCTGAGACCACTGGATCCACTCTCAGATGAAAAAATATTTAGGCTCTGTCTGGGAGAATTATGGCCACTAACAGCTATCATACATTCACTACAGTGCTTAGAATATGAAGTCATTTAAAAGAAAAAAATTCCTTGCAATACCCATCTTTACCACTAGATATCAGTAATTCTTACATACTGTACCTTTAAAAAAAAAAAAAAGGTTCAAACCGATAAAGATGTGTCAATTGAATTTGGACTCAATTGTCCTCAAAATTATTCATACCCTTCAAATAAATAAGAGGCTAGGTTCACAACTTGAAAAAATAAATTTTTTTTACAAAATTATAGTTTAGAGAAATAAAATATTGCTTTTGAACTGTAATTGGAAATAAATAAAACAAAAACTGTCCCAGACAAATTATAGCACCTTGCTCATGAACAGTGGACCAAAGCACCTGTCAACATGTGTAGAAGGTTTTGAACATTAGAGAAAACACCTAATTGCAGTAATTGCCTCAAAGTGTTGCTCAACAAAATTTTAGCTTCGGAGCCCCATCATGCTTTTTATTTTTTTGTGAATATTTTCGTTGAACCACAATTCAAAACCAATGTCATGATGTTCAGAGAATTTTTATCTATTATTACTTTTGTCAATTTCAGCTTACCGGTGTTTCACGGACAACTGATTCTTTCCTTCTTTAATTGGAGGGTATGAATAATTATGAGGACTGTGTACGCACGACTCCACTACTTCCTGAACTTAAAGGAATAGTACACCCACAGAATGATGAAACTTTGTTTTCCAGTTACCCTCATGGTGAGCAAGACTGTGGAGCACTTTTTTAGTATCTCAAATGCAGCCGGCGATCAGGAAGGCTTCTTGTTTTCCCCCCAACTTTCATATAATGGAGTTCACTGGGGCCCGAGCCAAAAAGGTCCATAAAAGTCCACAAAAACTTGTCAATATTCCTCCATACTGCTCGTCCAATGTAATCCAAGTGTCCTGAGTGGGTAGTGTCCATAATTTACTCAAGACAACATCATTTACTCTATTTTTAGAGCCTAAACAGTACTACATCTTACTTCCGCAAAGCACACATAAGCGCATTCATGAAACTACGGAAGCCTTGGCGTTCAGAGCCTACTCTGCCAATAATGCAAGCATAGAAGAAGAAATTTGCCGTTTACGTTGTGCTTAGAGCGACAGAGCCGCAGACAAACCGGGACAAACACAAGAGGAGTTAGATATTGATTTAAAACAAAGAAAGAAAGAGAATGCGTGATCTCGTCTGCCGCGGCTTCCGTAGTTTCATAAACGCACAGCGGCGTGCTCGCAGGACATGCGATGAAGTTCTGTTTAGGCTCTGAAAATATACTAAATGGCGTAGTTTCGAGTAAATTCTGGACGCTACCCACTCAGGACACTTGGATTACATTGGACGAGCAGTATGGAGGAATATTGACAAGTTTTTGTGGATCTTTTATGGACCTTTTTGGCTCGGGCCCCCACAGAACTCCGGTATATGAAAGTTGGGGGAAAACAAGAAGTCGTCCTGATCGCCGGCTGCATTTGAGATATTAAAAAAGTGTTTCTTTCACCTACAAGAAAGGTCAGAGCAGACTCTACTTAATAAGGAAGCTGAGCTCATTCAACGTCTGCACCAAGATGTTGCAGATCTTCTAGTAGTCTGTTGTGGAAAGTGCAATCAGCTTTGCAGCATTTGCTGGGGCAGCAGCATCCGAACAAGAGACTTGAAGAAACTAAACAAGCTGATCAAGAAAGCTGGTTCTGTGCTGGGGATAACTCTGGAGCCGCTGGAGCTGATCGTTAAGAAAAGAATGCTGCACAAGCTGATGAAGATGATGGAGGATTCTTTCCACCCTCTCCACAACACGGTGAAGAATCAACAGTGTGTTCAGTGGGAGGCTGCGTCAGGTTCGCTGTGGGACGGAGAGATACAGAAATTTATTCCTACCCGCAGCATCACCCTGAAGAACAAGACTGACTGACTTATGTTATTCCTTCATCTAAATGTATTGTTAAAAAGAAAAAGAAACAAAAAAAAGAAAGAAAAAAGAGTGAGCTTCTTGCAAAGTTTATTTATCCCAGAAGTGAAATTCAAGTATTTTTCATTTCATTCTTGCACACCATGAGGGTAAGTGGAAAATAAAGTTACACCATTCTGCGGGTGTACTATTCCTTTAAGCCGTGTCTCATGTTGCAGTCTGCACATGGTGAAGTGCAGACTACGTAGGCTTCAGTGTGCTGCAGAATCCACGCTGCTGAAATGGTAGGCTGCCAAAATGGGACATCCTAGCCCACAAGAATTTCCCATAGAGCTCCAGTCCCGTTGCATAGCAACCGCAGACTCCACAGCTGTCTAATGACGGCGTTCTTTCTGCTTATTCCTTCAGATGCGTTGTGAAAACTGAATGGAGCCGAGCACTTTATTCTTTTTCATTTATCTGTCGTTACCTGAATGTTAGCCTCCCATTAACCCCTTGTTAACACCTGAATAATGTCGAACAAATGCATTTTCTGAGGCAAAAACTCTTAAGCTCAACCACGTATTTTAAATTTTCCACAGAGACTCTGTTGTTTCTAATTGGTAAACACTTCACTGGTAGCTCTGCGACTTACTCCCTCCCATCTTGTGCGCAATGAATTCTGGGATAGGCGAGGCCACGAAGGATACATCGCATGTATCCTTTCGTTTCAGGCCAAACGGAGTGCAGGTTTGTAGGCTGGATTTGGAACCTTCAGACGTTTTTGACCTGGGACAGTACTTGACGCGCTGCTGTGACGTATGCAGCTGACGAATCAGCACTTCGCAGTGTGCAGATGCAACTTGAGACATAGCCCGTTTCCCCGTCTCTTATTACTGGACGAACTGATTAATTCAGGTGTTTCTGGCCATTGCTGCCATGGTTACTGAGGTCAGGCACACCTGGATTAATCTGTCTGTCCAATAATGGGGGAAAGGAAACCTTTGTCCAGGTTCACTAGGGGTCAGGTGTGAACGGGTGCTGTCAAAGAACCATGTGGGGTTCTGAGCTGCTGAGAGCAGCTTCACCTGGATCTTCTCTCCAAAGTTTTTTATTTTCAAACTCTGGTTCTGCTTAAATTTGTTTGACAACTTCTGCCAAATGAGTAAATGCCCATCATCCTTGTCCTGTCTGCTAACAAAGCTGGGATTGTCTTGGTTAGAGTGCGAACCACGGGGAAGCTCCCCATGAGCTCCCCTGGAAACATGTTTGTGAAATTTTGGGGGTGCTCTACAGCCCAATACTGACATAAAGCATATTGATTTCTCTGATTCGCCGTAGCAAATCAACCTATATGATTCTGATAGTATAACTATGATGGCCACTGAAGCATGGTGCTGCTGCAAGTTAAACTTCTTCTACAGGTACATCAAATAAGACATGCCCAACGAGGTGTCCACTGATTTTGCAGAGGGACCCCCCCCCTCCCCCCACGTCATCTATTAATTTCTGATAGCCTTTCTGACAGCTTGACGGGCATATTATACCTCGGTCACTTACAAAACAAAGAAATATTAAAGCAGAACTCAGTAACTTCAGCTCGGGGCTCCCCCTAGTGGCGTCCTTTCACTGTCGTGTTCAACCCCCCCTTACACCCCCACAGCACACAAACGGCTTCTCTACCTGTCTTTCTTCTATTTTGATCCCTGGATAATTCTCTAAGCGTTTACTAGCTTGTTGATGCTACGTTGCTGCGTTGGTAGCAGCACCTCATCTCCCTCTGCTCAAAGCAAAGACCTGTCTATTCTGAAACGGGACGTTTTACCCGCGATTTGCGGGTAAATATGCCGTGGATTATATTTTTCACTAGTGTTGGCGAGTAGCAGGTAAGAATACGAACTTTTATTTACTTTTTGGGGACGTGACAAGTGATTATTGAGCCTGAAGCAGTGATGCTTCACCCGGCGCCCAGGCAGCGCAAGCTACGTGAATCACTCTGGTCCAGCAAAGAGTTGGTTATGAGAGCCAGGAGCCGTGTTTAGGTGGTGTGAAGCTAAAGAAATGTTTTCTTCGAATTAGCGCTGGTAGTCTGGTTCAAATCAAAGCTGGAAGCAGCTCGGTAGATAGGGGACCTGAGTACCGTACAGCGGTTTCTGTTGTCGCAAGTTCTGCTCGGGTCGGCGCAGGCAAAGTTGTATTTAGCTGCTCGCAGGCCAGAGGCGGGAGGGGGGGAAACATTGAATCGCTCCGTAAACACTTTGTTTAGCCCCACGGGGATTCCGAAAAGCATTTATTGAGGTAAAAAAGTTACTGAGTTTCCCTTTAAATCAATTCTTCATATATTGATGTTTTTACCATTAAAATCATAAGTTTTCACAAGAAGCAGCTGCACGGACTATTTAACGTCTCTTGTTGAGATGCTGGCTGCCAGCTGTGGCCACAGCACCTGCAGTTAGGGTCGGTCAGCAGCTGTTAATCAGGCCTGATCAGAGGAGGGAAGTGAGATGATTGTTTAACATTATGTTACATGATACAAAGTTTTATTTCAGAGGACACTGATGGAGCCCAATAAGCCTGCAGGCTGCTTTCACAGCGATGCGCAGTCACAGATGATCTGGCGTCTCCAGCCCGGCGTCAGAGTCGCCCCACAGCCGAGCTCCAGAGGTTGTGGGTCGAACATCATTGCTATATTGTTTTTATATTGTGCATGGATTATTAGTTATTATGCATCGGTATACCTACAGTCTGTGTGGCAGGCTTTATTAGTTGGCATCACATTCTTATTTGCTCACACACTCTGAGAAAATAAAACAACAAAAAAACAAACAGCTCCCCCGAAGCCCCCGGTATGGTTCGCACCCTGGTCTTTGAGTGTTGGGGTTAGCATTAGCTGCAGCTTTCTTGCAGCCTTGCCTACTCTTGCTGGACATGTTCTCTTTTGTGTTTACAGTGGTGAGTAGAGAAAGTGATGGCAAAAGCCGGCACCAAAAAGAACATGGAGATTTTAAAGAAGGTGGTTATATTTAGAAAAGAACTGATGTGCTGCAAGGAGCTCCAAGTAACACCTATCCGCTTCTTAGCCCCCTTAATATAACAAAAACACACACGAAGAAAAAATTCTGCATTCAGATGAACCAATTTAAATGATAAAAGTTTAACATTCACATGGCACAGCAAAGTAAACAGATGTGAGAATAATCAAACACTAAACATGCGACACATATTCGACTTCACATGAAAAACCAAATTTGCTGGTGAATTTAAGCTAACAGGGTTTAATTCAAAATGACTGCTCCAAAGACCAGCATCGAGCAAGACTCGGTATCTTCAATCTTTTTCCTTCAAGGAGGCAAATTCAGAAAGCTGATAATGAACCAAGAGGAAGAGGAGAAGTGTCCAAGGACTTTCCTGCTTTTTGACAATACAAAAGAACCATCGAAAGAATTGCGAGTTCCAACTGTTACTGGATTCAAATAAGAGTGAAGAGTCTGGTTAATCCACTACGCTCGCGGACACATCCTAAACAGCTGTGGACAGCTCATCCCCGATGTCAGCCATGATGCTGTGAATCCAAAAGTCCTTGTTGTCCACTGAAGTGTCCACCAGGTAGACTGTCAACCGGCGCTTCCACAGCTCACCATTGACCTCCGCCGCGTCCTGCACACTGTCCACCTGCGCTACAAGCGCTCGTCTCTCCACATGATTCCTGAACAGCAGGGCGGCCTCCTCTGACCACTGCTGCTGTGTTACACCTGCATGATGGACAGGACAACGAACAGGCGTTCAGGTACACAACGCAGAGCTCATCAATCCCATATTATTAACAAGCGCCTTCGTGTTGCGTTATAAAGGCGGGGATCTGGTCATTAAAGGCAGAATGCGGAGATTCCCCCCTGAAAATAAACGCTAGACTTGTGCAAGTGAAATCCGTCTCAATCCGCACCTTTGGGCCTCCACTCATGTGACGACGTTTGCAACTCCCTCTCCCCCTGACTGTATTTAATTTTTTCCCTTAGTTTTGGGGTGTTTTCACACCTGTTAGTCGGGTAGACGTCTCGGTTCGGCCCAAAAGTTGCAACAATGTTGCAATTCTCTACCTAAGGCCTTTACACACCTACTCCGAACAATTCGCCCCAAAGATTCGCATGGCAAAAGCTTTAATCAAATTAATATCAAGTCAACGGGAGCGTTCACATCAGTGACAAAATTTCGTCTTGCGATTTTGCGACGTTTATTTTTTCGAACTGAGGTCGATTTTCTTAATATTCGCATCCGACAGATACACAATCCACCAATCAGAGAAGGCGCTCTGACGTCCCAGAGGCTGGTCGCAAGCAAAAAGAGAAAGAGGAAAAGAGAGAGGTGTCGCTTGGTCGCTGTTACTGCATCATTATGGCTCAGGTGTTATCACCTTCGTGTTGCAGGCAGCACTCTTGTTTGCCAAACGGGGCTGTGGGGGGGTGTCACAGCTGAAGTAGCAGTGTTCTTCCTACACGTTGTAGCCATTCGAGGTTATAAGCTACAGGTGTTGTATTTAAAATCCCCATTTGGCATCTCCACGGTGAGACAAGCTGTTTTCAGCATCCAGAAGTTTCCCTGCAGCCGCCTCTCCCTCCGTCACTGCTGCACGTGCTCACGTTCCTCTGGAATAACGGATGCGAGTTTGTTCTATAGCATCATCGTAATTTCGCGTCGGACTAGGTGTGTATAGACAAAGACGTCGATATTTCACCTCCGAATTATTCGCAATTTCGTGCCGCTTATTCGCATCGGCCCCGGTGTGTAAAGGCCTTAAGTCTGGTTCACATTCACACCAGTGTTTCTGCAAACGAAACAACCGGTATGGATGTTATATATCTGCCCCAGGCTCATGGCGGCGCTGTTCAGAAAATACTGTGTTTTGTGTTGAAACTGATTAGCGAGGCAAGCGAAGGAGAATCCTGAAGAAAAAATCTGTCTGTTTGTTGTGCTCTTCTGCTCGTTATTGTGGCGACATATTCAGGGTTCCTACACGTTTCAACAAGTTAAATTTAAGACTTTTTTAAGACCACTTTGAACAGAATTTAATGCCCTTCTCACGGACACGCTGGCAGAAACACAGATTCCTCTTCATAAATATTCCTCTTTTGACAAAGATATTGTCAAAAAAGACAGATTGAACAACAACTTTTGGCCATCATTACCTATGTCTATCATTGGTAACCGCTTTGAAATTTTCTTCCAAAAAGGTAAAGTGGATGTTCTCGCAAACCTCAGGCAGACAGGTGACGGATAAGCAAAGACCCACCCTGATCTCTTCCTGATTGGCTGATATGAAATCTGTTGGAGCATAAGATAATTTAAGACCTACCATATGAAATTTAAGACCACAACTGACAAATTTAAGGACTTTTTAAGGTATTATATGCAGATTTGTATATTTAAGACTTTTTAAGACCCTGCAGGAACCCTGTATATTATCATTGCTTTGTACAGCAAGCACAAATAATTTTTTTTCTCTTCACGGAGAATATGTGTTGCAAGACACTATCAACAAACGAGCTAAGCTCCTAACGTGACCCGTCTTGTATTTTGGAGACATCTTCGGCGATTTCTCCGGTAGCTTCTGTTTCATTTATCAAGTAGAATAAAGGGACTTGAAATTGGGCCGAATCGAGGCTGCACAGCATTCTCACCATCAGTGAACTGTACTGGAGTCCACAAGGAACCGTACTTAGACCACCTCCAGAGGTCGGTCTCAATACGGTTCTTTAGTCCAGACCAAAACAAACTGGTCCGTTTTTACAGCAGCCCAAACGTACCGTACTTGCAGGCGTACTTGTCCAGTCCACTTTAGGCGGACCAAATCGTGTAGGTGTGAAAGCACCTTTGGTGTATTCAGAATGTTTCTGGGTGGAAATTTGCGTTATTTGCAGCAATAGCAGTGAAGGAAAGGAAGTACTCTGTGGCCAAAAGAGCTTTAGATGCACACTCAAAAACCAGGGTCAATACTGGTTTGACTTTCACCCGCTTAGGCACTTTGAAGGAGAGGCTTGGGCTGAAGAGCCATGTGACCATAGGGGATTATCACGCTTACCGGAAGTTCCCAGATTTTGGGCACTTCCTCTTCCGGGCCATGTTAATGACAGCCGTTCCTGCTCTGTTATACTGTTTAAATCGGATAAACTCCAAACATACTCAAGTTTTCATTCTAGACTGAAGTGATACTAATGAAGAAGTGGATCAAAGCGATCGATTTGCCGCGGTGAAGGGCCGAACTTTATAATAAAACACACGTTTGTTTGTCGCCGGTGGGGCACAACACCGGCACTTCACAGCATGCTAGCATTAGCCAGCTAGCGTTTACTGACGTGCTTAACATTGTGCGTCTTAAAACACACAAACATCTGAAAATCGGGTCTGTACCTCCGCGTTTCCAGTTGAACAATTGGGGACTGCCAAGAAAGGAGACGCTTTCAGATGCTTGTGTGTTTTCAGCAGCACAAAGTTAGGCACGTTATCGAGCTGGCTAATGCTAGCCTGCTAACACGACTGCGCAGTCTGCCGGCCACAAACAAACGTGTGTCGTTTTATTATAAAGTTCGGTCCTTCACCGCGGCGAATCGGTCGTTTTGATCCACTTCTTCCTTAGCATCACTTCAGTCTGGAATGAAAACTTGGCATTGGCGTTTATCCGATTTACAAAGTTTAACAGAGTAGTAGCTGACGGACTACTGTTAGCAGGTTAGCATTAGCCAGCTTGATGACGTGCCTAACTTTGTGCGGCTGAAAACACACAATCATCTGAAAATGTCTCCTTTCTTGGCAGTCCCCAGTTGTTCCACTGGAAACGGGGGGGGTACACACCCAATTTTCAGATGTTTGTGTGTTTTAAGACGCACAATGTTAAGCACGTCAGTAAACGCTAGCTGGCTAATGCTAGCATGCTGTGAAGTGCCGGTGTTGTGCCCCACCGGCGACAAACAAATGTGTTTTATTATAAAGTTCGGCCCTTCACCGCAGCGAATCGATCGCTTTGATCCACTTCTTCCTTAGTATCATTTCAGTCTGGAATCCGTGAAAATTTCAGTAGGGTTGGCGTTTATTCACGTTATCTACGAAGTAAAGCAGGGACAGTGAGCTGGGCCGGAAGTGGGCCGTCTAAGTGTTTCAAACCGGAAGTTCGGAACACGGAAGCGTGATAATCCCCTGTTAGCCCGAGGGGAGGGGCACTTAGTTTGAACAGCGTTTACACACAGAATTGGGGGGAAACTCTGAATTGTACCTTTAAGGATCATTTACAGAAACAGATAAACATATTATATAGATACATATCGATAAATATTTATAACCTGCTACATAAATTATATATAAATCAGAAAACCAATCAGTAAGGCTGCAGAATAACTCACCCCCCAGCTGTGCAGCAATAGCCTGGAAGGGAAGCTGTCTGAACTCCTCGATTAGAGGCTGGAAGAGTGTGTTGCGGACTAGCTCATGTTTACCATAGTCCAGCTCGTAGACAGAAACCAACCCATTGGTCAGAATCCCTTTCACCTGCACACGGTGCCAGCTAGAAGCAGAATAAATCAATTTAGCCTCCAAACTTAATCAAAGCAATCTACTGTGACATGTTTGTGTATGATTTCTTTATAGAGCAACAAAGTCTGCTCATCTCAAACCACCTAAAGAAAACCTTAGAGATACATTAACACCAACCAGGATGTTTTTACATGTTCTTTTCCTGTATTTTAGGGTTTACATTTTAAACTGCTATTATGTTCAACACGTTCGTTTTTAATGTTGTAGCTCTCTTCACCTGTTTCCATGTAAAACACTTTGTTAAAAAGGTGTTACAAATACAAAAGAAATTCACTTAGTGCACACATTTAAAACATTTAACTGTGATCCAGCAGTAACGGTTGTTCAGAATTTATTATCAAAGCCAAACTGTTCAGTTTGCTCATGTGGGGAGGAAAACAAAATACTTTAACTAAATTAAATCATTTACCATTTGAGGATTAGTGGTTTAACATCTGAGTTTTTACTTTCTAGCTGCACAGTCATGTTTCCATGACAACATATTCAGGGATGAAATAGCATAGCAAGTCAAACTGTCATTGATATGAGCCTAGATGAATGAAATTTGGGAGGGTATACACGTGCATGTATATGACTCACTTCTTGTCGACTTTGGCAGCGTAGATTTCTCCCTTCTGGATGTGCAAAGTTGTGTTTTGAGTGTTCTCTGTCTGGTTATAGTAAAAAACCATTTCTCCCATCAACACCACCAGCTTATTGAGGTCCTGCCATGGCTGCAACACAAAGTAGCCTGGGTGGCATGCCACTGGCACAAACACATCCATATTCTGACCAGGCTGGAAGAAAAATAGAAAAAAAAAAAAAAAAAGACTGAGGCGCATATAGAGAAGTCTTTTTTAAAAATCATACATCTGCATGCACGTACAGTACCTTGTGCCTGGCTTTCAAAATACAAAAACAGCGTACAATTGATAGAGACCATTAAACTATTAAACTTACTTTATTAATTTCCCTCGCATGCAAATTTAAACTTAAGAGAGAAAGACATACCTGGGGCAATGTCAGTAGAGGAGGCAATGAAAGAAGCTGCAGTTCACTCTGAGTCACATCTTTTTCTTTATGAGATGCCTGTGTTAAGACCTTGAGAATGGGGCTTGGGAATGGGCTGCTTCGACCTACAAAATGTGGGAAAACAAAGCCTGACACTCAATTTCTGAGACATTACTTCCACAGTTTTGCATTCATTTTTTCATTTAAATATCAATAGCTTAAATACAGATCTAACAATCCTACCTTCTCCAAATTAATATTAAAAACACAGAAAAATGTTTGCTGAGGGTGCAGTCTCAGACCACGATGGATTTTGTTCTTGATGTTCGTCATTACCTGAAACCTTTAAGTTGCTGCGAGTGCTGGGGATTGTGTTGTTGCTCTGTGCCATCAGTTTCTGCCACATCTCTGACTTTGCCAGCTGGTGGTTGATGCTCTTGTGCAGCTCCTGATCATCACCGCCGATGAATAAGTAAATATGGACCACCTTCTCCCCTTTGACCTCGTCTGATTTCAAGATCTAAAATGTGGCAATATGGGAATAACTGATGCAAACAGGACTTATGACTCATTAGATCAAGCTTGCTCTCTGACATTCCTGAACACCATCATCAGTTCATGGTTTACTCCTTCATGGGTCTCTGTAAGCACAACTAACCACCCTTAACAACTCTAAGATCCTCTGATCCACTGCTACACCAAAAAAATGCAATGTTTTCATAAGTCATTGACACATTTATTTCTGCTACATTTAATATCATGGTTATGAGACGTGACTGTTTACTAATAGTTCCCAAACAATAACAAACACTGCTGTGATGCATCATTGGTAACCCGTCATAATGTTTTGGCACCTCAATGTACACATTCCACTTCATCAGGCAGTTATGGGATAACGTGCATATTCCAAACATCATCCTGATATTTATTTATTACAGCACAAAAAAAACTGCACTTTAAATGATCAAGTATTTATTTTACACCCCCCCCCCCCCGACCCGCTGTGATTCGGCCACCAAATAGCAGCGCATTGTGCAGCACACAGCCTGTTCAAAGCAACAGAGAGGGACGTGGGTGGGCTTGTTCTTTTTGGTTTTTAACGCTTCATCACCCATTAGCATTAAAAAACTGGACATGCTTGTTTATTCATTCATAATTCCTGCCTCTAGTCCCTTTAAGTTATTGCAGAGGCTACCTTCATTTTGCAGTCTTCTGCCCCCAGGACAAGTTCCTTTAGCCACAGAATGGCCTCGTGGCTCCAGTCCCTGTCTGGAACACTGAGGTCTGCCAGGCGACATTTAATAGCCTGTAAAAAAACAAACACATTTATGAACTTTCACTTGCATTGCTGCTAACAAGTCTCATGCTAGCCAACAATAGTGATGTGTCGTTCACGAACGATTCGTTCAATGTGAACTAATCTATTATATGACTCAGGAGTACTGAGTCCTCTCAGAGAGTGATTCGTTCATTTTCATGCAGTGCGCCCTCTCGCCACACGGCAGCAGCTGCATGAGCTCAGCCAGGAAACAGAAATGATTAGTTCACGACTCACTCAACTGTGTCGGTCCTCAGGTATCGTTCTTTTGTGACAGCCTGCTCATGCTGTGTGGTGAGCAGCAAGCACTTTAGTTCGTTCATAATCTTTCATACGGATCAGTATGGATCTTTCTTTCATTTTTCATGTGAAAGCTGTGCTACAGTTATGTGGCTGTGGACGAAGAGACCAACAAAGAATGATGTCTATATCTTCTGTTCATTCATTTGTCCGTTGTCCACAACATCTGACAAATATTTGAAATGAAATCACAAATGAGGGGCAGCTCTTGTAGATGTGTACAGTGTTACTAGCGTAAAGTGTGTTTGTAAATAAATGTTTTTCTAAAATTATTTCAACATATTGTGTTTTGTTAAACTCTGCCAAAAATTAAAATATATTATTCATTCATGAAATCATAATCAGTGGTCTTCGGTTCTTTTAATTTCTTAATCTGAATCATATTATTTTAATTACGTAAAACTCCTGAATTTCAGAAGCTCCTGTACTTCATCCCTCCGCTTTATTGTTCATGTTGAAAACTTTCTGCACACAGCCTTTCTGTGTTGTCTCATGTCGGCAGGAAAAGTAATCATTTAATGAGTTGGGGGTTTCTTTAAGTCTACCTGCGCTACTGAAGTAAAATGCCCATTCCCCATATCTGCTGCGGTAGCCGGTCTATCCGAGAAGCATCTCCCATCGGATGAAAAGAGGCAGAAACGCATCACATCTCCCCACTGATGTTAACTTCAGGGCCTCTGATGGAGTGCATTTCACATAGAATAGAAGTTTGCACTTCGTCACACTGGCAGGCTTCAGCGCGGGGGGGTCACCTGGTTACAGTCGCGAGACATGTCCGTTAAATGTAATACTATTATTATTAATAATACTAATAGTAATAATATATTTTGGGCATGATAAATGTTCCATGTAAACATTTTAATAAACTATTATTACTTTTTTTTTGTTATACCAATTGTCAAAATTAGTTTTTACATTCACTCTTCTCCTTCAGTCATATGTCAGTCAGGCAGCAGCTCGGGCTGAACGGGTTTTTCTCGGTCATCGTTCACAGCTCAGGCTGTGTAGCAACCAGTACATCCTTCTCGATCTCGTTCAACCAGTACGTCGGTGATCGTTCACAGCTCAGACTGTGGAGCAGTACACTCCTTTTCAGATCGGACTCTTCATTCGTCCCGTGACAGCTGCCTGGTCACTGTTACAAACAATAATATCAGGGAGGATACAGAACACAAGTCACTTTATTGAGGCGTGTATTTGCTTTTCCCGGTTTTCACGCGTTTTGATTTGCTTGTGGTATTTTAGCCAGCTTGAGAGGCTGCAGCTGAGCGCGCGGAGGGCCGAGCAGGAAGGGGGAGGGGGGGAGGGGAGGGGGAATCGTGTACTGCAAGTCGAGCCCCTGCAACTACAGCTGTGAGCCGGAGGAAGGAGGTGATTGGTGTGCTAACACTGTCACTGTGTGGTCCTATGTGCAACTGAGCCAGGAGGAAGGAGGTGAGTGGTTCATCCTTTGCTCAAGTCTGGCTACTACACATAACGTGTGAGCTTCCACTGCACCAAGTAATTTAGTTTGTGTGCTGCTGTGAATGACGCTGAGCAACAGAGTGAACTAAGTGAGTTACGAGATATGACTTGGAGCTCTCAGGGCTACAGCGCCACCTGCTGTAAAAATGAACGAAATGACTCGTTCAAGATTCGTTCATTTTACTGTTTGAGAGTAGAAGATCCGAGTCAGCAAAAAGAATTGGTCTTCCCATCACTAGCCAACAAATCATGGCCAGAACTTACCAAAGTGGTTCTTTAGTCAACTATTAACAGCTTTGCAGTTAAACAATTCCAGTTGACAGCATATCAGCATCTTCATGATCAGTTTCACACATATATTCTTCTTTGCCCTCAAGACTTTTACTTTTCTTCTCTTTGGTTTCAAACAGGGCTCCAGACAAACACTTCTTAGGAGCACAGTGGCCCTAACTTAAATATTTTAGGAGCGCAACTGGAAAATTTAGGAGCGCACACCAAATTCAACTTGCAAAACAAATATTCACATTTCCTCTCATTTTCTATTACTGATAAATACCTGAGCAATGAATGCAGAAACTCCAATGTTCACAGGTCACAGCACATTTATGTTTCAGACTGGCACTTTACTCAAGTGTTATATTTTAGTCGTGTGGTGCCAGTTTGTTGGAGATCAAGATGCATTTCATCCTACAAGCTTCACAAACACACAAGGACTGACCTGTGGTGGGATGATGGTAAAATCCTTTAGAAAAAGTGGGGGAATCTCTCGAAGATCGGTGACTTCTACAGTTGCTGAGATCCCAAAGTCAATGAAGAGAATCTCCATTATTCTGTTGCCACACATGCTGGTGATCTGAAAACAAAAAGCAGCAGTCTAGCAAATTCCACAGCTTCAATACACTAAATGCCCAAAGCTTTAGCTGTTTATTTGTGAACACGTTAAATTAACGCTTTTATCTTTTTTAAAAATCTGTCCTTACCTCTGCCCTGGCCCACTTTCCTTTATAGCGAGCTAGACACAACTTGCCATAGAAAGGTCTGGAGACCAGGAACTCTGATGTTGTCTGGTGGGAAAAATATGCAACAAATAAAAAAACAAATTAACAAAGCAATGTTAAAGGGACACTGTGTAATTGGGAGCAGCTCCCTCGTACTTTTCATGCTGCATTCACGTGAAACCGGGCAGACCGACGACGTCCGCTGCATGTAGAGTTATCACCGGCCTCTATGTGAAAACGTGGTCCGTCAGTTACAGTGACATCAGTCCACATCTGATTTGTTGTCATGGCGATGTCGTATTGTTTTCCCTGACCTATGTTTTACAGTCTTTCGTTCGGCTTCATTGATTAAAATGACATCTGGTTTGTTACCGACGGCCGTCTGCCCGACTGCACGTGAACCCAGCATCAGTGAGACGCTGGTTTCTCCCCACTGCAGCGCGGTGACTTTTCAAAGACATTACCTCGAACTGAGCTGAAAACTCCGGTGTGTCCGGTGAGTTTCTGTGTTTTCCTACTGTCACGCTTCTCCCGAACGCAAAAACATGGCGATACGACATGGCAGCCTTCACCGAGCCGACCCGCTCGATGTGTAAATGAATGATACGAACGGCAAATTTAGAACTTAGAGGAGCACTTCAGTTTGTTGATGGGAGTGATTACTGATTAATGAAAAAACACTTTTGAACCAAATAATCAGTTTTTGTGAATAAAACACAAGAGAACTTACACAATATCCCTTTAACTACATGCAGTCATTTCTTAGATTTTTGATATTCCATCTTTTATACCAAGTTTTCAGAAATGCATTTACATATCTGCATAATTTATAACCACCTACTATGAACATATTTGACACTTAACAGGGTTTGAATACAAGGTACAAATGCAACAATCTGCTCCTACAGATTTACTTGTTGCTGAAAAGTCTACAAGAGCATATGCCTTTCTATTCATGCCTTTCGTGTAGACAAGTTTCACAAGCATTTCTGGTTTACATCCGCTGTCGATCGGTTACTGCTAAGCATTTCCGGTTGAGTAACATCAGCGTTCATTTACATTGAATGCAGATGGCTCTAAAATAAAACACTCGTTTTTTTCCCTATTTTAGTGAGACCATGACAGTAAACAGTACTAGCAACAAAGTAGGCTGTGTGCTGCACTTAAGTGTCCATGAAGGCGGATGTTCAAGCAAGCCAGAGTCTGAATGACTCCTGTCTAAAGGCTTGGGTGGTGGTTACAGAGGATGGAGAGGTGGAGACTGCAGGCTGCACCTGTATAACTGGACCAGGTCGGTCATGCAGCCGCCGTCCTATGGTAAGTTCGCTCACTTTACAACGTACATATTTGTTTGTTTTCAGATTTTGTAATCATCACAAAACACTAAAAATCCATCCTAATCCACCCTCATCCTTTTTTTTTTCTTGTTCTCTGCTCTCACAGCAGCAGTGCATAAAACAGAAAAAGTTATGTAGACTGAAGTATGCTATATACCTGAGACATGAAATAGGCCTCTGTTTCTTCAAGACACTTTTCCAGTCTTGCAGTTCCTCTGGATGGCAGCTGACAGTACAGGGTGCCATCAGCACACACATCTGAGACGCGCACATCCCGATAGATAACATTTTCCTACAGGAAGAGGACAGGTTAACGTTAGACAGCAGTTTCCCCTTTTGACTCAAACTGAGCTACAACCTGCAAAATTAGCAAAATGCACACAACTCCTGAGGCACATCACATGAGAAGGGAACAATAGCACCATCTAGTGAGACATGAGCTAACATAAAAAGGAAAAACTTCCTCATGAGTGCATAACTTCCACCACCCCAACACTGTCATGTTAGCGTACAGAAAGAGGGTTGTTCATGGACTTGTCCTGCAGAGACTTCAGGCAACAGGAGTTGATGTTTATGTCATCCTCTTGTGATGTATCATAAAGTACAGCCACAGGCATTTCATTCAGGTGGCATGGCTCTAATGTTTCCATCTGCAGGATCTTTGAAACTGCCAACTGATCCAAGCGTGACAGCACAGATGGATGGGAGCTGAATTCCTCCAGCCCTGCCAGGGGGAAAGATGTTAAATCTTAGTTACTTCTCACCTATTATATTAAATAAAGAACCAAACAATATACATGTCACAAATAAAGTGAAAAAATAAAACAATTTCTCAATGCTCCAAGTACCTGCAAGCCTGACATTTGTTGCTTGGAAGGGCAAGGAGAGGAAGTCCTGGTGCAGCTCCAGCAGATTACTCCCATCAGTCTCCAAACAGAAGCCATGGTCCACATAGTAAAGCTGCCAGACACACAAGATGTCTTAGTTTGCATGTGCGCTTACATACTGAGCAGTGTTGTCCATTCAAGTCTAATCTTCATGGCTCGTCACAAAAATTTGACTCTACACATTTTTGTCAGACAGAATCTGATTTATAAAATTAAAAAGAAACCTGACAACTAAGGCAATTACCTTAACCTTGTTGGCGTTTTGGACCTCTAAGACCTGTGCTCTGGACACATCTCCATCGTCCACTCGGACTGCGACCAGCTGACCAACGACTGGGTTAGGCAGAAGATGCTGTGTGGGATTCTGGCTGTAGAGGGACTGCATGGCATCTTCCATGGCTTCCTGAGCAGCGGAGTACTTGTCACCTACATACCTAAACAGACAGCGGACTTTGCATGGTAAGTCTTAAAAAACACAAATGTAGATACGAGCACTCAACAGGTAAAAAAATACAAACTGAAGTCAAAATTAAATCATTTGCAATCATTTTCATAAACCACTGGGCATGACTGCTCCCCACTGTAGGGCTGGGGGATATAAAGATGAAGCATAATCGATATAAAAAAATTATATTGAAGAATACTGATATATATTGAAAACTATAACAAATTTAAAAACAGTGCAGCCCTGGCCTGGGTGCTGGCAGCTTAGATGGTAAAACAAGCTCAGGATATTTCCAATAGCATCAGTAATAGCATAACTTTTTTTGGTAGCAAAGGATAAATAGTTTGTGTGTGTGTGCTTTTTTTTCTCTCTCTCTCTCTACTTGTCCTGTCCAGCATGGTAGCAGCAGAATGATGATCTGCCTGCTTTATTGTGTTGAACAGATTTGCTTTGCTCAGAGGGGCATAATAAATATAAGGCTCCTCTTGATATTCATTTTATTTAATTGAATGGTTGTTTATAACTGCATTTTACTTAATATTGCTGGGGCTGACAAGAAGAAACAGAAGGTCAAGAGACAAAACAACAAGGAGTGGAACAGTAAAAAAAAACAAACAAGAGTGTGAAGAGAAGTAAGAAGAAAAAAAAAACAAAACAGATATGCCAACAGATCCAACTGGCTGCATCTGCACAGAAAGCCATTTATAAAAAACATTCCATGGTCTTTGCTGGAAAACAAAGCTCACAATCCCCTACAGGAGGACCTGCAGGTGGCAACCTAGCTGAAAATAACTTAATAGACAGCTACTAGAGCAAAACAAGATCATACATACAGACAGAACGACGCAGAAAAGAGGCCAAACCTTAGCAGAAGTAGTTATTAATACACACCAAACAAGAAGCACAATCACAGTGTCATCATGCAGAATAAAAGGTGCTCTATGGTGATGCAGTCATGCAGATGCAACCTCGTCTCTGCAAGGGCCGAAAGAAGCCGGCACGGCCCGAGACCCAGGCCACTAGCATAGGATACATATTCTAAATGTAATCCCTAAAACTGTCTGAATCTAGATAAATAAGAAGGAAAGAGAGTGGGTGTTGGTGGATCTGGTTCACCGTGACGAAAAAACATATCTGCATGCCAGTTTGGCAAAACCATCATCTTTAAAAATCCGAATTTGGATTTTTAAATTCCACCAGTAATAACTTTGTTTCTGGACACCAGATGATAAAACTTCAATCTAAGTTTTGAAAATGATCAAAGATTTAAAAATAAGGAGGATAAAGTGGGTTTTGGTGGATCTGGTTCACCACTGGAACATCTGCAACAAGTTAATTTCCTTGGTGATTTAATGCCAAATTCAGATTTTTCTAGTTATGGCATGAGCACTTGTGTTATTTTTCTGATTTATCAGCTCAGCTGATACTAACAGAAAGTTATTGGCAGTTCCTGTGCTTGAGGGCCAGTACCCTGCAGGTATTAAGAGTTTCCTGTGGCACTGGAGTCGGCCACCGCTGCTCTACGGGTGGAACTTGCACTGAAATAGGAACATTTGCGTAACTGTTAACTCATGCTAACAGCGCAGCTGTTCAGCCGGATACAAAATGAAACAACTGATACAAATGAAAGTGATGAGTGAAAGCTGGTAAGCAGGTTATTAACCCGTCTTCATGAGGAGAAATCGATAAGATAAATAATGTATCTGATAGATGTAGGAAAAATCCGGTCACGTATCTGGCGTCGAAGTCCCAACTGTAAACGTTGACAGCACTAATACGCACAGTGCATCAATACTGCCATTATATTTCATATTTTTCTGTGGTTTTGTGTGTGAATGATATGGCACACCTTATAGTTACTGCATTACTGCTTTTGGCCTCAGTAACCAGCACTGAGGAGCATCGCTCTGATGGGGGAGTCAGGCGTGGAGGAACTCTGGGACCCAGGACTTCCAGACCAGAGGGAAGGGGGGTGTTTCTGCATGACTGGCCGTCATGGTTGGCTCTCAGCTTCAGGTCTACTTGCTTGGCATTGTACAAGATGGCCTGACCACAAAGAAGTGCATCAGAGTTAGCACATGCTTAAATAAAAAAGAAAACAGGAAGGGGATCATAGGTGCTGGTGGACAGCACTGCAGATTTACTGCTAAAAGAAAAAGTCCACATTTTTCCTTCCACATAAATCATAGTTCTAACTCATCACTTTTGGGAAACAAAGTTTACATTTTTATAATAAGGAGAGATGCTATATGCAAAATATGACAACTGTTAACAGTTTTTTTCCCTTTAAAAACCCTTTTTAAAAATACTATTAAACACTGAGCCATCTCATTCTCTTACCTTCCTCTTGTCACGTGAGAAGGGATACTCAATCGAACAGATATCATGCAAAACTGCCAAGTTATCCAGAATATGTTCAGGGAAATCCATCTTGTATGTGTCCACAAAAAGTTTAGGCAACGCATGGGTCCACAGCCCATGACTGTACTTGGAAAGAAGCTCCTTTATTCTCCGTTGAACTTCAACTGGCAAGACAACAGGAGAAGAATCTGAGGGAGGACAAGCAGCAGCATTGGAGGATGAAGGCTGTCCAACTTTCAAAAGGGGTAAAATATCACGGTCAGGCTGGAGGGAGGGGGCGCAGCAGAACTGTTGGCTGAATGAGGACGAGTCCAGACCGGGGCTAATAGAGGGGTGCTGCAGTTGGGGGTAGTTGTAGCCAAGTTGTTATTATCTTTGCATCTATTGTTGATCTTGACAGCAAGATCTGTGCACTGGGGCAGTCGCGGAGGCAGATCACACTTGTGAGCAGGACTCTGTAAGGTCACTAATGATGACACACTGTCTGAGGCAGCCTTGTCCGTTTGGAGAGGAAATATAAAGGTGGGCTGAGCCAAGAGTGTTTTTGGGGAAACTACAGGTTTAGGAACAGAAGGTGGATGGAGAGTTGGAGAAAACCGTCCAGATGTTGATGTGTGGGAAGAAGTTGATATGTTGACTGTGCTTGAATCAAAGCGTGATACTGTAGAGGAGTTGGTGGCATTTGAAGGCACCGTGGAAGGTTTGGGAGGCAGAGGAGGGTAGATGAGTCTGTCAGCTCGGTTGGTAATGGAAGGTTTTTCCAGCTACAGGAGCAGATGAAGAATAATTAAAGGGAAAAATGAAAAAAAAAAAAAAAACTTATAGAACATTGCTGTTGCATCACAAGTTTATTATAAAGTGTCTTACCATGCATACAGTTGGCCAGTTTTCCAGGTCTAAGAGCGCCTGAGGATGGAGTGTCTGATTGAACATCCGACTGTACACATCCGACAGTTTGGACATCCACAGTCCGTTGGAGTACTTCTTCAAGACCTGTGTTATTTGGCTTTGTACTTCTGCTACCTTGTACACATCAGTCTGTATGAAGACAATAAACATTAATAATCAGTTGTATCGCAATGCTATGAAATGTGTGGAAATGTACTTTTATGGTAAATCCCATTATTCAAATGAGTATTTTGACAACTGGGAAAAAAAAAACTTGGAGACTCGAGTGACACATTGTAAATGTGGAATCTGTGTGAACTTATTTCCTGTATCGTGTTTTGAGCACCTGCACCTTATTAATAAACTTGCTTATGAATGGGATTGTAGACTCAGTGCATGGAGATTATGGTTTAAAGTTATGTACCTGGGAATTTTTGGGTCTCGACACTGGTTCTGGACGAATCTCTGAAAAACAGTTTGAAATAAGCAATGGTTAAATTTTCAAATCACCCTGCATCTGGAGATGATTCGCCTGCTTGTGAAGAAAAATCTTTTAAAATGTGTTTTGAACTGTGATTGTTTATCCACTTATTTTATCTAAATAATTACAGTTTAATTTTGTTTTTTAAGTTCATGTCTTCTTACCCTTTATCATCGAGCAACTTGTGCCATTAGTATTAGAAAGATCATCTCTGTGAAAATGCTATATGCAGGGCTCCAGACTAACTTTCAGCACTGGTGCGCCTAACTTTGTAATTTGGGTGCACCAGCAAAACGTTTAGGTGCACCTCAATGTTTCCAGCATCGCTGTATGCAGCTCATTTTAATCCAGTTTAAGGATTTTCTTTTAATCATTTTACATAGACAGTGATGGTTACTGAAGTTATTATGAACAATAATGAGGTTTAGAAAACTGTTTATCTTTAATGTTGTCAGTAGAAAAAACATTTTCAGGGGGAAGCTTCACTGAACTTCATGAATCTAAACATTTCAAACTGAAATGTCTTGAGGCTGTGAAGCTTCAGGATGGGCATATTGATATCCTGGAGTCGCTACTTCAATACCAGCCAGACAAAATATCTGAATCCATACTTTTTTTAGTGTTCCGATACCACTGTACAGATACAACATATGCATTTGTTTCCACATCTGAGAGTTTTAGAAATGAAATGGTGTGAAAGCAGACAGATTCTAGCTTTTGTATCACATGATGGTGGTAGCCTATCAGATGTCATGATGATGCTGCTACTGTTAGTGATGATGATGATGTTTTGTTATCTTTCAGTACTTTAACGCAGGTTATTACGTTTTGGTAAATTTATGATATTACTATTACATTTGAACATTTTTCACTGAATACATTTAAATAATCTTAACCTGTACTTAAGTTATCTGATAACTAAAATAAGCTTTTAATCTTATTTTTATTTAATTTCTTCATCAATATAGTTTATTATTGTTTCTCAAGTTTTACTTATATCTAATATAGCCCTTGGATTCAAGATATTAATGCAAACTGCAATCATGAGGTTTTTTTTAAACGGACCAAAAGTGTCAGTATTGGTATCAATGAAAAAAGTACCATAAACTACTGGTATCGTATGTGTGGTCTGCTCCTACAGCCCCAACCCGCTTTCCTTTGATTCAGCACAAGTTGTGAATGCCTCTCAAGCTGGACTGCAATCACGCAGTAGTGAAAGCTACAGACGCAATTGAGGACGTCATCACATCAAGACAACACAGTAGAACTGCGGGGAAGCCTGAAGCTTGTGACTTCCGCATTTCTGCAGATGCGAGGTTAAACAGGTAGTTCTGTAAAGAGCTGATCAAGGTGATGAGAAAGAACAAAAATCTAAACACATGCAGCATTTAAATACATCGATATCACAGCGTGCACAGCCCTGTCCTGACACAGACGAGCTTTGTGGTTAATAATGCTGGGCACCGAAACACCGAAATTTACAGCTATAAACAACTTTTCAATAATGTCATGTTATTAAAGTTAAAAATTGTGCTAAATAATTCAATCAAAATAATCATGATTATCTTTTTTGCAGCAGCCCTACCATTACTAACTGAACCACAGAAACACTCAGAGGTTATGATATTTGTGACGAAATCAACTATTAAGTTCTAACTTACCTGCAGAATTCTTGTTTGAGTTTAAGAGGCTCGTCTCTCCCTGTTGAAAACAAAGTGTTTTAACAGCAACACAATCTAACCTTAACTTAAAGGTAGAGTCCGGAGTGTTCCCCCATTCCTGTTCGTAAACACGATTCAAACTGAGAGTCCCTCCCCTCGGGTTAATGGTCACATCGCTCTTCAGCTCCAAGCCTCTCCTTCAAAGCTCAGAAGCAGGTGAAAGCCAAACCAATATGAACCCTGGTTTTTGAGCGTGCGCTATTGAAAGCTTTTATCGCCGCAAAACACTTTTCTTCACCGCATCCACCATTTTTTATCAAGAATTCGAGTGAATCCGGTGTCGGCTCCAGTCGACATTTAAAAAAAGAAAAAACAGTTTGTTCCAATCGGCGAGTTTATCCCAACACAGTGCTACGCCCTAAGCTCCGTCACTGGCTGGAGACAACACGCAAATCTCCACCCAGAACCATCCTCATAACACCGAAACAAAGGGAAAAGGCTAAATACAGCCAGGGGAGGGGGAGTTACAAACAAGACCTGCCGCCACACAAAAGCAGAGGCCCAAAGGTACGGATTAAGCCAGATTCACTCACACATGTCCAGTGTTTATTTTCAGGGGGGAAACTCCGGACTCTGCCTTTAATGTCAGAGTTCTCAGACTCAACAGTTTAGAGGGCAAGATGACAGTGTCGCACATTATAGAAGATTTTTCTAATTTCCAATGCAAAGCAAGGGAGCTCAATATGAGCTAATGAAGAGACGCCGAATGGCCAATGACTTGGCTAGCCAAGCAAAAACGAACGAGCAAAAACGAAGAAAAAGCAGACACTTTCTTACGCTAGGGAAACACTGCATGCGGAAGCGCGCCGAGGCCACATCGGACGCGCACAGTCGGTAGCAGTCCTGCTTCTCTGCTGTACTTCTACAGGTGATAATTCCACAATGGGTGCATCTGCTCTGCTTTCATACTATTTACAAGCAGAAAGCCGACATTTCTTGTGAGAATCCTTCCACTTGCATTTTCAATACAGATGAAGACATAATTGACAAATTATTAGATCTATTAAAAAGAGATCGGTTGTGTCCCTAGGGTTACTCTCTTTCCTCCACTTACAGATTACTTTTGGGTTTATATCATAATAATGCCCTCACTCATAGCAGATTAACTTTTAGAGTTCATTATCACTGATCTCATTCTAAAAGTAAGAATGGGCGTCTATAATATGTGTCTGTGAAGAAACCTGCGTATGAAATTAATGAAACTCGTCCAGACTGGGGACCGTCAGTACATCTTAGATGCAGAGGTGAAAGCTGCAGAAAACTCCAGATGACGGAGAAAGAGGAAACGGGAGAGTGATGCGGCAGTCAGCAATGCAGCTGCAACATTCTCTTTGATTCCATCCATTTTTCGAAGTGTTTGAGTATGTGTCTCGCAGCACTCCACTATATGAACCAAAACTCTGGCCCGTGAAGCCCACAATGCATTGTGAAATATCACGTGTCCTTTAGAGCCCTATAGGAAAACGTATGCTTAAAGATCAACAAAATACAAATTCTATTTATAAAAGAAAAAAAAAAAATTGGTCTGGTTTGTTTGAATACGTGCACTATAAAAATAAGCTTGGGCTGGAGTAATGCTGCAACCTCCAACTGAGCCCAATTCCTAACTGTACCGAGCCTAGCGGACTATTCTCATGTGAATTCATCATTACTAGGGCTGGGATAAACAATTATTTACCAAACAATTAATCTATTGATATGGGGCGTGAGTGTGTGTGGTTGTCTGTCTCTCTGTGTTGGCCCTGTGACTGACTGGTGACCTGTCCAGGGTGTACCCCGCCTCTCGCCTGATAATAGCTGGGGTAGGCTCCAGCAGCCCCCATGACCCTGAACTGGATAAGCAATATAGAAAATGACTCACTGACTGACTAATCTATCGATTATTTTTTCAATCCAGATTAATCCAATGATTCACTTTTTCAATTTGATTCGATTATCTCCCCATAAATTGACAGACAGCAATTTATACAAATTTATACATGTTGATATACATAACTGAACTGAAAAAAAGAGCATGAATAAAAAAGGCAGTGGGAGCCGGCAGCCTGTCATGAAGTCTTTCCTGAACCAACAGAATGTAAAATTTATGTTGAAAACACATCGGCCAGCTGACACACACATGCTGCGTGTGTCCCTAGCGTCAGATGGTAGACAGATGCAGTCAATCCCAACAAGCCTAACAGGTTAAAACAGATGCAGAAAGTTACATGAAGCTCTTCGAGCTGCTGGAAGCAGTGAGCGTTAATAAAAAGTAAAAAATACAGCACGGGTCCGGACGTTTATTCATATGCGTGTTCTCCATCCCCGCCTCTCTCCTCATTCCCCCACACTGTTGGTGACAACCGTTTCATACACGCTTGACAGAAGCCCCTGTATGGTCTAAAAGTGCTGCTTCGTGACACAAAAGGCGATGAATTTCTGAACAGGAAAGTTAAGCCGCAAAACCCTGCTGATACCGAATCTGCTACAATCTGTGCGTCATTTTCAGTGGTTATACGGTAATTTGTTGAGACCTTTTCGGCGTTCTCCGTGTAGCCTAATGTTTGATCAGTAACATGCAGTCATAAGCCAGAGCCTGGGAGGCTTTATTCATGTAAGACAATCAGATTATCAACAGGAAACCTCCCATGACTCACATTACAGCAACTTAGGTACATAAATGGGAAACACAGATCAGGTCAATTGGTCGTGGATATGAAACTGTAGGTTCATGACAACCATCAGCTGGGTGGCGTATCATAACCGGAAGTGCATTACAGCAGCTCAAAGTCAGACCAAAATCTTTAACGAGGCATCATAGGTCCATCATGAGCGACACTTGAGCAATTATAATACTCACTTTTCGTCTAAAATAGTCTCAAAATAACATTACAGTACACAGTTGTGGTTATACAAATGACGGCTCAGTGTACTCATGCTGAAGCCCCGTTTAGAGTTGAGTTAGCTCATCATTCGTGCTGGGATCGACTAGCCAGTTTGGACACAAGCCCCGCCCGACAGCTCGGACGCAAGGAAATAAATAAGGATATAAATACAGAAATAAATAGGGGAATATAAAGAGAGACGAATAACGATATTTAAAAGGAAAATAAATGAGAATAAATATATGGAAATAAATAGGGATAGTTAAAGGGAAATAAATAAGGAAATATATAAGTAAATAAATAAGGGTATATATGAGTAAATGAATAAGGATATATATAAATAAATGAAAAAGGATATATATAGGGAAATGAATATGGATATATATAAGTTAATAAAGAAAATATATGTTGAAATAAACAGGGAAATATATGAGTAAATGAATAAGAAAATATATAGGAAAATAAATGAGGATATATATACAAAAATGAATAAGGAAATAAATATAAAAATGAATAAGGAAAAATAAATGAAAATTAATTAAATGATATGAATAATAATGTTATTAAGTGAAAATAAATAAAAAAAAATACAAAAATATTTGATTTGTTTTAGGTATTTGTCTATATATTCGCTCATTTATTTTCTTATTCTTTTTCAGATTTATTCTTTATTGTGGCACTCTTACCCCGTGTTCACACCGGACGCGAATAAAATTATTCGCGCGAATGAATTGCATGTTAAGTCAATGTACAGGCGCGAATTGACGCGCCTTTGCTCGGCGCGGCGCTTTTGACGCGAATTCGCGGCGCGATGAGCCCCAAACGCGCGCCTAACTCGCGCGAATGAGGCGTCTTATTCGCGCGAATAGAGCGTATTTTGCCTATTCGCTCGAGTTGAAAAAATTGAACTCGAGCGTTTTTGACCCGCGAACAAACCAGCCCCGTCATTGAAAATGAATCAGACGTGATGTGAACGGACCGGCGCTCTGCAGCTCGCTGCTCTCTTCAATAGTAAAGAAGGGAAAAGTGCTTTTCACAGATAAAATCACAAAGTGCTCCACACAAAAGCTGTGGAATACCATAAATTTAGGTCTGAAAACCCGGTCAAACAAAACCTCATTAACCAAAAGCTGCACATCTCTGCAGCCGGTGTTCGACGGGGTGAAACGTCACAACGCCGACACTCCCGGAGGAATATAAAGCTCTATCCTCGCTACATAAATAAATTGAGGTTGTTTGTTATAAAACCTCAATATAATTCAATATGAATTTGTAGTCAGACTAGTGTAGTATTCAGTTTGGTCAGAAGATGACGCTCCAGTACCAGGAGTTCAGCTTCAGTAGATGTAAACAAACACATGCTGTGTGTGTTGTGGTTGTGAACCGGTTGAAAGCAGCAGGAAAGCGGACAGTTACGAGTTGCGTTTAATCAGCTGGTTAAATATTGAGAGGTGGAGGTGACGAGACGGTAGAGACTCATTAAACTGAGCTATAATAGCTAGCGACAACACGTTTTTTTGCTGGAAGTTGTTGGACATTTTGGTGGAAGCGCTAGCTAGCTAGCTGCAGCTAGCTTACTCACCGAAGGCAGGTGGACCGACGCTCCGCAGCCGGAATACAGTGCCTGTAGTTTATATCCTGGAGGGATATGCAGCACCGATCCTCCCCGACAGAAGCCCATCAAACTGGGCTGGGAAATCCCCCTGGAAGCGACCGTCATCCAGACGTAACTCCTGGATCAGCTGATGAAATTCACCGAGCTCCGAGCGCCTCTGGAGAAACTGGTGGGTCCAAACACGCCGGCGTCTTCTCTTTTCCATCTTCCAGAGCAGGTAGAATGCCGCAACTCACTCAAAATAACCGGAATCTGCCATGTTCATCTGACTGAACTGAATGACTACGTGACAAACCACTGTTTTCTCTAGAAAGTTCAACTTGACGCGCGAATGAAGCGTTTTATTCGCGCGTACAATACGCTCCATTCGTGCGTACAATACGCTTCATTCACGCGAAAAAAACGCCTGAATGAAGCGAGTAGACTTCCAGCATTCGCGCGTTGAAATCTAGGCGCGTACGCGAATGGAGGCGTCCGGTGTGAACACAGGGTTATCATTCCATACTAGACAGCTTCCGGCATTGCTTCAATCAGCTGCAGTACCATCCATGGCCAGCAGATGGAGATCATGCTTCATGCTGACCATCTCAAACAGGTCTCGCATGTCTTAAAGGTGCCATGGCATCAAATTTCACTTTTCTGGGGTTTTGGGTGTATAATATGATCTATTGTGCACTGATGAGGCCATGTGAATGTCCAGAGTGAGAATCAAAGTTCCTGTTTATGGTCTGTCAGCTTTGTCTCTCTGCTCAGAAACAGTTGAATCAGACAGCAGGCTATCATTCTACGTAGTTCTATCATTCTACGTAATTTAATTGCTCCAATAAGAGCACACTATCAAGTAAACAGCGCCCCCCCCCTCTCCTAACGGTCTATGCACCGTCCGCTCCCCCCCTCCCCTCCCTGTCTGATTCAGCTTCGTGTATGGAGCTAGTAGTAACTTTTCTGCAGTCAGGTCTGGATTTTCAAACAAATGGATTTAAAAGCAAACTTCTGCAGTAACACTGAGGGAGGCGACCACAACCTTGTCATTACCTGTAAGTTTATTTATTTTCTAAATGCTGTCTTGTCTGATAAACGTAGCTCACACTGTCTGAAGTGCACATGTTGCTAGCAGTTAGCCTTTAGCAAACTCCGACCGCAGCTTGACCTAGATTCTCAAAATAAGGTCATAGCGAAATAAGGTGTAGCCAATCAAAATGAAGTCAACGTGGTCTCCGGGTAAAGCTCCATATCATCACCGGACCCAACTGTGTTACTGAGGAAGTGAGGTCTGGCGTTTCAAAACAATACTCCGCTGTAAAAAATGCCGTTTTTTTTTTTGGAGTATTTACATATGCAGTAATGTCAACAACATAAACTAGTTTTTAACTGTTATGTCATCACTCCTTTAAGACATGACATCGACCTCATGGAAGTCGTCTCTCATTCTCTCTTGAGGCTTCGGTTTTGCTCTCCCTAACATCCCCCATACCTTCGACGAACGAGTGTGTGCCTTCACTGCTTTACACTTTGGAAACTTGGAGGAGCCACTCGCGGAGATCACGCCGCCATCTTTGTTTCGGTCTGACGACGCATTGGCATGTGTATTTTATGTCTACACATTTTTTTCACCAACATAATCACATCGACGCATCGTCCCAGTCTTAATCCTTACACTTACAGTTTCAGATCTCTCTCCATCCGCTAGTTGGAACTGAAAAACATGTTCCAACTTTCTAAAAACCATTAAATGTTTTTCAGAAACAGGAAAGAAGTCTAGTGAACGTTATTCAAGCTCTTTGGATTACCATGAGCCAAAAGACTGGGAATCTACACAAACATACATTTAAAAAACTGTATGAGCAATGTTTAAGCTTTTAGTGCCATCACAAGTGGCACAAGCATACAATATAAACAAACATGTTTCATTATTTTTCATAAACTCAAAATGAATAATGACCATTGAGTTTAGATATATCCAATGTCCAGATTGTTTACCTGTCCAGCATTACTTTCTGTTTTACAGCTGGTTGTCTGTGTTCAACAGGGGTGATGGAGCTTAGCCTCTGATCCAGCCGCCTGATGAAAACACAAGCAAAAGACTTTTAGAGGTTACTTGAGAAATTCCTCCTTGTGTATAAATAGAATGTCAATATTGTGTACCTATAGTCTCCTGAGGCACTGCCGCTTCTGAAGCCCCCGTGGGATCGAGAACGGTTTGCTGTCCAGTTAGAAAAACTTCCAGCTGATGGTTGCCGCAGAGACGACCTTGGTGTCACTAAGACAGCACAGATAAAGAACAGATTGCTCTCAGTGTAGGGGAAAAAAGTGAAGTGAAAGTTTGATGAGTAAAGAGGGATCACCAAAACTAACTTTCCTGTTTGACAAACATGCACATTATACTTTGGCTAAAATGTGTCTAGATAGATGGAGAGTAAACAGATAAGGTCGAAAGCAAGGGCAGAGGGGTGCTGCAACCTAAATGCATCCATGTTTTGTTCATATTTTAGGGATACAAAATACTATAATGAAGTATATACATGTCCAGATTTTTTTCCCCATAAAAACCCTCTCTGTGTCTGTGCAGCTGGTAAAACTGTCCACAGCCAAATGTCAGGATAATGTCAACTGAAAGCATCTTCCATCATCTTGCAGTAATGTGTTTATTTGCATGCAATTCATGCACTCATCAATTTTTCCTTTCAGTCTTTCTTCTCAGTTAAGGCTGGGTGAGAAGGACAAACATTCATATTGGCATTTTATCTACAGTGCCAGTCAAAAATCAGAAGGAACATCGCAAATAAGTTTTTCGTACCATCTAACATGTAGGGGTTGGAAAGTCTGAATCGCATCTTGCAGTTGACGACTTGTGAGCGACCAGACTTCTTGGAGTTCCTCTGCTTGGCAACCAGCTCAGCAATGTGAGCCGTCTCTTCACAGACTGCAGCAAAGCATTTCAACTACAGAAGAAATTCATTTCCACTTTTATAAACACATGGGTGCAATGTTCATTTTCAGAACAATGCTAACAAATGAGCAAAATCTTCCAAATTACAAGATCTTAATATTAGGGATGCACGATAACCATTTTTTGAAACTGATACTGATAACTGATAAATTTCAGCTCCTAAAGGCCGATACCGATTTCACACACACATACCTAATAATACCAAATCAAAAAATCCAACTGTATGGGGTAGCTCATGTCTAAAATAAGGGGAAAGTGGTTTGGAGGCAGTTTGGGTCTCCCCTGTGTAGCAGCAGTTTTCTTTCCCCAATCACAATATCTCAGCGAGAAAAGCTTAAAAGTGGGATTTTCAACTACTGCATGTCCGATCTTAAAAATTCCAACTTCGTCCAAAGTCGTCATGATATCGGACTAGGGATGTATATCGTTATGATTTTATCGATACCGATACCAATATCGATACTCCTTATCGATACCGGTATTTATCGATTCTCTTATTGATACTATAACATAATTTAGAGTAAATAATAAAGACATTACAAGATGTTACAAGATCCAGTGGTGGAGAATATTTGTTCAGATGACGTTGAAGAAGCCTGGACATAAAAGTGGGTGAAGGACAGCTGGGAGAATAAGGGAATTGTGTTTGTCTTAGTCTATCATTGTGATTATTTGACTGCGTAATGATAACGTGATGGTTAGGTAGATGTACAAAAAGTATCAATAAGAGTATCGTTAGTCCAGAATCTTAACGGTACCCTGGTATCGTTAAGATTAGGAACCGGTACCAAACGATACCGGTACTCGGTATACATCCCTATATCGGACTTATCAGAATGACGTCATAATTTCCTGTTATTGGCCCAATAATTATCATGCATCCCTACTTAATATGTTCATGTTTATAGTCCAACTGAGTTATCGTGTCAAAAATGGCCTAAACCAACGCTTCAGTGCCACAAGCTCTCACCTCTCCCATATGATACTGCAACCGCACCACAGAGGGAATGCTTTTGAGGTAGTCTTCCAGCTTTGAGAAGCCCAGCTTCTTCAGGGGAATGCCCTCTCCACACAGTGCGCGGTATTCTGACTGAAGGGTGTTAATGGACACGCCAGTCTTGCTTGACTGGAGGACAGCCCTTAACATTTTCTTTATGGACTCGCTGTCCGACATCTTCACAGGCAAAAACTGATGCAGAAACAACAGTTGAACACATTAAAATCGTTACTGGACAGTACTGCTTCCACTAGATGTGCAGAAACTCTTGTAGAGATTTCAATATAGATGCAGCATGATGGAAGGTTCAGCGGTAATGCAATGAAAACAACATGCAAGTCTGTGGTATTTACCTTGGGGTGAAACTATGTAAACATTAGTGACAATGTGACAATGTAAAGAGAAAACACATTGGGTCAGCATCACAAAGTACTTTGAAAGTGGACATCAAGTTTTAAAATTAAGTAGGGCCCTTTAAAAATCCACGATCACGGAATCGCGGAATTGAACATTAAAAACTGAGTTTATTATAAAAGCGGAATGTCACGGAAATGAGCAACGATTTCCGAAAATGTGGGGTTTTTTTCTTATTAAAAAGCAAGCTTTGCCCAGAAAAATGCTCCAAAGGGGCTCCAGATCCAGCAATGATGGACTTTTTTTTTATAGCCACAGTAAACCCCAGCCAAACTAAATCCAGGTAAATGACTAAGTATTAACTTATTGATTCCTGTGCTCAGCATGTGTTGCATGCGTCCAGGTGGGCCACTACACTGAGCCTGAAAGGAAACTGTTTGTTATATGAAATGCAGCTGTCTGAGCACAAAACTTGCATAAAAAAAAAACGGTTCACACTGATCTGAGTGTCAAAATGAATGCACCTGAAACGCAATAAACTACGGCGATGTCAATACTCAGTGCAGGAAATCTCGCAAATCCTTGCAAACCTGTCCACAGAAATCCCCAAGAATAACCAACCCATTTCTTGAAAATGTGCCCAGTGTTTCTGCATACTAACGTCGTGGTGCGCAAAGTCGGAGATCACGATAAAGATGATTCCTCGTAGATACTAAAGTTCTTAATTACTTGAAAAAATTATTTTATTTAGTTAATTCTAATAACGCAGAGGAGATGACACATTAGTAATGAATTCTGATGCATGGCAACACAATATCACAAGACATTAGAAACCTAAATCTGCAGTTAAACTGTTTTCTTTTCAACTGTCTGTTAACGGTTTTGAACACAGTGACCGTGCCTATTTTGGTGTGCCCATTTTAATTACATATTTCCAACGTCACTGTCTGATACCTTGGAAATGTACAATTAGATTTTATTCAGTTTTCTCAGAGAATCTAGCATACTGAAACAATGGTTACCGGCCAACAAAGTAGATATAATGCCCGCTAGCCAACGCCTAAGTGTTAGCTCGGGGACTTTCGTCTGAAGCAAGTAACAAGCCTAATTTCCGTATTTCGGATTCCATTGAATATTTAAAAAATAAAACATTAAACTTTTTGCAAACTATAAAAAATATACTTACGATTACAGATAGCACGGCTTAAATGGTAACGATACCTGTGTAATTTCTGGTAGCTAGCCAAAACTTCCAACAATCTCTTTCGACGCAAACCAGACAACGATCACAAAAACGTGCAAGCCAACAAGTTCAAAATGGCTGCCCAGTTTACATCCGCAATGTCATCAACATCAACGTCCAGTCGTCCTAAACTGTGGTTCTTATTTTATTTTATTGAAAGTTTTGAATAAATGATATATATATATATATATATATATATATGTGTGTGTGTGTGTATATATATATATATATATATTCTATTTTTTAAATTCTAACAAGTCAAAGTAAATATCTTTGTTTTAGTTTATTTTCTCTTCGCAGCAAAACAGAGGCTGTATAACTTCAGCTAAATGTAAATAAATAGATAACAGCCGTTTCCATTGTTGACATTTTTATGAAATGAAACACAGAATTTTAGTTTTACTTCCAAAAGCGCAAACGTTGACTATACAAATTACATTTTATTATTATTATTATTGTTATTATTATTATTATTATAAGGAATACATGCCAAGTGTTAACATCCAGATGGAAAGCATTGGGACACCCCCCCCCCCCCCCCCCCCAAAAAAAATGGACAATGTCATACTGTCACCAAGATTAAATACATATGAACATTTGTGTTTTTTGTATTTCTTTCATTTTTCATGTTAGTCCATTGATCCATTTTTGTGTCCAAAATGAATGCTCATATCATAAGAACCACGGAGTTTATTTTCTAACAGTTTTCCTCTGGTGTGGTGATGATCTCTGGTGATGCTTGCACCACTGACTGGCAGCTCTGTGCTTGGGATGCCATGACCCAAGCCCTCACTACTGTGTCCGATGGGTGAGATGACTCTATTAATGATGAGGAGAGGTGGTGTTTTCTGAGCAGGATCAGACGAGGGTTCTTCAGTAAGGTGTAAAACAATGACCAGCGCCTCCTGGCCCGGCTATTCACAGGAGATGCTGTAAAAACAAAAGTGAGTGTGAAGTAAAACTATACAGACAGGCGGAAACTCATGGACAAATGTTCATGATGCATACACTCTTCTAACCTGATAGAATCGTGTCAAATGAGGCGTATGTCAATGTACTGTGCCTCTCTAGAGTTTTGGAGATCAAAAGCTGGCAGAAACACACCATGACTGGGTTGTTATGATAATGGTCAGCAAAAATCATCCCAATCCATGTGTTGTAGCCTGAAACATGCAGGAAATACAGTTAGACTCATATCCTGTATGAGATGAGAACAACATTGAAATTCATGCTTTTTAAGATGAAAAACTAAGATGAGATGCCTAACAGACTCTGCAATCTCATATACTTCAAATCTTATCATGTCAAATGCAATATGATGTGGCAGTTAAATACACTTTCTGGCTTATATAAGATTATCTTTTGCAGGTTTATGACAAATGCAGTCATAGACCATTTATTTTCTGTCAAATGCTGCCATCTCCTGGAAGATAGGAATGCAAGCAGATTCTATATTCATAGCCCCATCTACATTAAATGATGTAAAAAAAAAAAAAGATAATCTTTCTTTCTGTTTTTCTTTTGATTAATTTGGATGTTAATTACTGCTCTTTGACACATGTTCAGAACAGTAAAATCTAAGCTTACCAGCATCCATCTTTTCATATCCCCTCTGCATTATAGTCCGGTCTATACGGGACACCAACCATGTTCCAACCACAACGCTAAGCAACAGCCTGACTATGCAGGTGCTGATTCCCATCACCACGTTGTAGTAAAAGAAGAAATAGTTGAAGCAGTGGAACGCTTTTCTGGGAGGCAAACAAAGTAAAAGTTACTATAATGTACTAGGGCTGCCACAAATGATTATTGTGATACTCATCTAGTCACCAATTATTTTGATGATTAATTGACTAATCAGATTATGATTATACATTATTATATGTATATGTATATATACATACACATACATTTACAGTTTCAGTCAAAAGTTTGGACACACTTTCACACTGAAACTAATGGAAAACTCCACTGCTATTCTTGTCCACAGTCTCATCACCTTCTGGATCAGCTGCTGTAATTCACTTCTGGCCTCCCAGATAAATCCCTACAGAAGCTGCAGCTCCTTCAGAACTCTGATCCCCATCTCACCAGTTCTTTAAATGCTATGTTGTATGTAAAATACATTTGGATTGATTAGATCCCTTACTGGTGATGGATAAGAACATTACCTAGAAGTTTTAAAGGGTGCATTTAATATTCTGTATGTGTTACCTTATTGAAGCTACTCAGCAGGAGAGGATGTCTATTAATTGCTTCAGACATGATGATAAATCAATTTTTTTAAATGATTCCTGTCACCAGCCATTAAGAGTTAGTTTTCATTGACAAATAAATTATTCAGATTTTACTTGACTGTTCCAAATCATACCAACCTGTTGTTAAGAGCCAGCGGTTTCTCTTTATCTGTGGGAGACATTTTGTCCTGAAGAAAGAAGACCTGAACTAGTACTATCTGGAGAATTACCAAGCCGATCACCAGCCCAATGGTTAGACTGAAGGACACCAGAGAAAAATGAAAGTAAGCAAGTACATCCATTCATTTAAACGTCACAGAGAAAGCTGCCTTACATGATGAGACCGAGGTTTGAGAGCATGCTCAGTGCTCTCCCATGCTGTATTGGAAGAACCACCACATAGACAAACAGCAGAGCAAATAGGAAGTGCACAAAGTGGACAATCAGGTAACCTTAAATGGAATGACAGAGAAACACATAACTGATTGATTTAAAACCCACATTTTAAGCTTAAAATGAATCCCATAAGTTAGTAGCCTGTGCTTTTGCCCATTTTATTCTTTTTAGGTCAACAACATTCTTTGCCATCCTTCATAATAGAGGCATTGTTAACGTTCTTATCATCTGCATTTACTCAGTTTCATTCAGTATTTTAAGTTTACCCCCTATAATAAGAGTATTAGATCATACATCTAGCTCATAACCTTTGGAGTTTTATATTTTATGAAGAAAGGCTTACCCCACAGTGTGAAAGCTATTTGCCATCCTGAGTATCTTGCAATGGAAGCCTGTGAAATTCAACAAGAAAACTTATTTGGGCATTTTAATATAGGTGGCAATAACTAAAGAGATTATGCAGGTTTACAGGCACAAATGGGCTTACATGGGTGCATTCATATACTTTAAATTATAATAAACTCACACTCAAATAGCCTCTTTTGCTTGAGCAGTATTATTCCAAGAGAATTGCCACAGTGATATAACCAAATGCTTCACAATACGTGTACCAAATGTAGGTAAATGCATCATAATATGGAGCAAAAGTTGCATGATTGTTATTCTCTGTACCCAAATGGCCTGAAATATGTGTGCCATTTGCTCATGGGAATGTCTGGGAAGCACTGGCCCCTGAAAGACAAGTGATGTCCCCAGTGCATGTCTAAAAATGATGTTATCTTTTCCATCCAGCTGTTCAATTCCAATGTTTCTGAGCTTCCTTTTACTTTCTATATATAGTGCTATGTGCAAAATAACCTAAGCTTACGGACTGCTACATAGACTAGACTGGTAAGTTGTAAGTGGAAACTGTTTGGATAGGCGTGTTCACAACCCAACTTAAACTGATTAGACTAATGATTCATCACCAACAGAACCAGCTGTCAATGGTTCTGCTTCTCGGTTAACATAAACTGGGAGGATGTGTCCCAAGTTTCGGATATCCAGTCAGCCCCTCTTTGATTAGTTGTTGGCCCTGCTGTTGAACCAAAGCTTTAGAATATCCCCTGTACCTGCGGTCTGTGTGTTTTACTTACAACACTGACGGCAGAACGAGGGTTGTGAAACCTCTCAGGAAGAAAGCCCTTCTGTCCCTTCCACAGTCTTTTCAAATGTTTCCTAGGACAACAGTTCACAAAGCAAGTCATCACAGCATGGGCAAATGAACAAACAAATATTTTCTCTCTACTTTTAAATCTCGTGAATTTATGCAGGTAACCAGCATCTTAAAATTCAGTTATTATTATTTTTCTTGTACCTGTAACATGCCAAAATATGGAAGGTGTAGGCTACAGAGTTGAGACTTGCAAAGATTGTGGTGGCAAGCCAAGACTCTTAAATGGAAAAAAAAGAATAAAATTGCCATTGTTACATTTTGAGAAGGCCGAGTTTGTAAATGGCATTTGCAAAATTTGTTTGAGGTCCATTTTAGACATGCATTATACAGTGTTGCCAAAAGTATTGGCTCACCTGCCTTGACTCACATATGAGCTTAAGTGACATCCCATTCCTAATCCATAGGGTTCAATATGACGTTGGTCCACCCTTCGCAGCTAGAACAGCCTCAACTCTTCTGGGAAGGCTGTTAACAAGGTTTAAGAGTGTGTTTATGGAGTTTTTGACCGTTCTTCCAGAAGCACATTTGTGAGGTCACACACTGATGTTGGACAAGAAGGCCTGGCCCTCAGTCTCTGCTCTAATTCATCCCAAAGTTGTTCAATGGGGTTGAGGTCAGGACTCTGTGGAGGCCAGTTAAGTTTATCCACACCAGACTCTGCATCCAGGTCTTTATGGACCTGCTTTGTGCATTGGTGCACAGTCATGTTGGAAGATGAAGGGGCCAGCTCCAAACTACTCCCACAAAGTTGGGAGCATGGAATTGTCCAGAATGTCTTGGTATGCTGAAGCATTTAGAGCTTCTTTCACTGGAACTAAGGGGCCAAGCCCAGCTCCTGAAAAACACCCCCACACCATAATCCTCCCTCCACCAAACTTTACAATTGGCACAATGCAGTCAGACAAGTAACGTTGTCCTGGCAACCGCCAAACCAAGACTTGTCCTTCAGATTGCCAGATGGAGGAGAGCGATTCGTCACTCCAGAGAACGCCTCCACTGCTCTAGAGTCCAGTAGCAGCTGCTTTACGCCACTGCATCCACGCTTTGCATTCCACTTGGTGATGTATGGATGGATGCAGCTGATCGCCATGGAAACCCATTCCATGAAGCTGTTCTTGAGCTGATCTGAAGGCCTAATGAAATTTGGAGGTCTGTGGTCATTGACTGCAGAAAGTTGGCGACCTCTTTCCATTATGTGTGTCATCATCCGCTAGCCCCGCTCCGTCAGTTTACGTGGTCTACCACTTCGTGGCTGAGTTGCTGTCTTTCCCAAACGCTTCCATTTTCTTATAACACAGCTGACAGTTGACTGTGAAATATTTAGGAGCAAGGAAATTTCACGACTGGATTAGTTGCACAGATGGCATCCTATCACAGTTCCAAGCTGGAATTCACTGAGCTCCTCAGAGGGACACATTCTTTCACAAATGATTGTAAAAACAGTCTGCATGCCTAGCTGCGTCATGTAATACACCTATGGCCCTGGAAGTGATTGGAACACCTGATTCCCATCATTTGGACTGGTGAGCAAATACTTTTGGCAATATAGTGTATGTCTTAATCCCAGGATCATATATGCCCCCCAGCGTGGGGGGATAACTCACTCCTGGCCACATCAATGAATTCTTCTAGTTGTGGGATCATGTATCCCAAAGAATCAGTCTGGTTACATGAGTTAACCAGGTTTTTTAATGTATCCTTCCAGCTTTGAAGTTGGTCAAAGGCAACATCACTGAGACTGTAGTCTGCCAGTGTCATCTGGAGTAATGGCAGAAACACATAAACACAAATGTCAGTTCATGCGTGATCCAAACAACATTTAAAAATCCAAGTAGATTGATTGAACTTGTCATTTTGCTCAGTAAAACTGAATTTTCCTCACCGTATACAGGCCTATCAGGGATATAATGACAGTGCCAATAATTCTGCTGGGAAATTTGAAGTACGGGTCCCACTCATACACTCTTCTCTGGAACCAGCTGAGTGTTTTGCTGCAACATAGAAAATAATGTCAAATGCAACCTGTATGTGCATGCATGTGAGAGCATCCATGACTGGATAGTTAAATCACCTTTAAACCCTGCAGAGAAAGTCTGTTTTACAAAAAATTTGTATCCAAACAAAATCAGGGTTAAGAGGTGTGTGTGTATCAACTGGAGGGTCTGCAAATTGATTCCAGGCTACATGTCAAAGTTTCCTTGGGCAAGACGCTGAACCCCTGGTTGCCTCCTGTGCCTTTTGGGATATGAATGGGTAATTGTGACATGTAGTTTAAAGCACGTTGAGTGGTCAACATGACTGGAGAAGCACTACAAGTACAGTCCATTTACCATAACCATGGGGCTTGGTTGTGTATACCTGGAAGTCAACCCGATGTGTTGGGTAGTCCGAAATAACACAAAAAAACTTCATTCAAATTACAACCCAACAGCTAATAACTTAACACTCAACAGAAATAACCTCATGACGGGTTTTCATAATACCCAAATCTATTAAAATAACCCAATCAAATTAACCGACAGGCCCAACCTGTTGGGTTAAAAAAAACAACGCAGTAGAGGTGATCAAACAAACATTAATACTACTGTTATTGATTTTGATGAATGAAATTATTTTCCACTTATTAGATATGAATAAGTGGCACCTGCAAGACATCTGGACCTTTATTCAGCATTACCTACAGTCATTTAGTGATTTAAACTTCAGCAGTATTGGTGCATGTGTGGATGAATGTATATATCAACCTGTGCTGTGTTTTTCTCAGCAAACGTTTCACATGCAGCGCCTGGTGTTGTCCAACCAGCTCCTCGGGGTCCTGACAGAAGATTAAACATAGTTCACGACAAAAACACAATTCAAAAAGCCAAAATAAGGTACGGTGAGAAATTAAAAAAAAAAAAATGCTCCCCATAAGTTGTGATGTGAATTGTTATGTACAGCTCATTCAGTTTTTCTCTTAGTGGGAAATATGGGTCAGGAATCATCCAATATTTGCAGCTGTCACACTGACCTCTGGTTCCAGCTGCAGACGTATCCGAACATCTTTAACCAACATGTAAATATATCGTCCCAAGAGGAATACGAGTGAGAGGATGCAAGGCCACTGGGAAATTATCTTCTGGTATTTACCCAGAATCTTTAAAAGCAGAAACACCATGATTAATATACTGTAAAATGATGTTAACGACAGGGTCTAATGTCATTGGCTTTGGGTTGGAACCCACTGGATCCTTGTTCAGATACTGCAGCTGACACATGACACTGGGTTTAGTCTCTGTCTGCCTTACCTTACCACCGGGACAGGTGAATGTATCCCAGGCTGTGACCATGGTCCTAAAAACAACAGCCATACATCAGCTTTTTTTTTTCTTATGATGTTAAAGCTACATAGTGGAGAAAAAATAAATAAATGAATGAAAATTTTACCAGGATGCAGAGTAGAGTATACCTAATACTGCTCCAGCCATTCTGAATGGTGTGGACAGACAGGCAAAGAAAGGAAAATACACCAGGCCCACCTCTAAAGCTCCAATCAGGTACACTATAGCTGAGGTTAACAATTAGAGAACATCAGATCAGGTAATATAGTCACTGATACATGAGTATGGTAATGATGTCAAAGAATAAACAAGTACCTCTGGCCCAGGAAGGAACAGTGAAGGGGACATAATTTTCTGAGAAGAGCAGCAAAACGCTGCTTGACACGGCACCAAATGCAAAGCCATAGGACCAGCGGTTACTGAGACTCCCTACAGTGTCCAAAGGCCTGAGGACCAATGATGACAAAATGTTCAAATAATGTCATGGTGCATACGAAATATCTCAATCTAAATGCTATTTGAGCACCAGCTGCATTTTTTTAAATTTCATTATCGTTGACTTACACCACAACACCGAATCGTCCATCTAGGAAGGGCAATCTTTGGTCAATAGCCAGTCTTTGGGCTCGTCTCTGGAGGAATGACAGCACCCCTGCAATCAGCACCTGGGGGACAAGAATGATATCTGTACATAAACTCACTTAATAATGATCAAACAGCATCATCGCCTCTGAGTAAAAATGATAGGTGGCATGTTTATCTTAATGTCTCACACAGTATTTGATTCATACACATTTGTCCTACATATCTGCTGATTACTGCTTAAGTTAATGTAAAAAAAATGGATTCTGCCTCGACGCTATCTGTGATTCTTCAGTTTTTGCATTTCACTGCTGTTACTGTGTATGCCATATTCTCTGTTCATTATATGATTGATGACTTATTGTAGAACCAATATAATTTTGAAATTGGCACTTTAAGGATTTCAAGGGGGAAAAAATACCCTGTGCACTTGAAAAAGAAAGAGAGAAAGAAAGAAAGAAAGAAAGAAAGAAAGAAAGAAAGAAAGAAAGAAAGAAAGAAAGAAAGAAAAAAAGAAAGAAAGAAAGAAAGATAGGTGGTCATACACTTTTGACCCTTTTCTGCTGCTTTAGTCTAAATGTTATCAAATGTCAAAAATAACCATCCCATTGAATTCCTGGGGTCAAAATTTTGTGGGAAAATGTATTAGTTTGTCTTTGTATGTTGTTTACTTCCAAGATTATGCCTATTTCTTCATTATCTTAATTTTTTTGTGTTTTGGTTAGGTACAATAAAAGGTTAAAAATCAAGGCTTTTGGAGATAGTTAAAGCTTGATACCCATTAGACACCTAAAGGATTAAGAAAAGGCTGCTGGTGAACAAAATTTCACTCTGTATGGTTGAATAAATGAAAAGATAGGTTAAATACACACATTTTTGGCTCTTTTTTTTGGGGGGGGGGGCTGTTTTTGTCCCAAAAATGGGTCTAAATGTTGTCAAATGTTAGAAATAACCATTCTATTGAATTCCTGGTGTCAGAACTGTGTGAGAAAATGTATTAGTTTGTCTCTGTTAACTTTAAAAGTTATGCCTATTACTTCATCATAATTTTCATTTTTCATTTTGGGGTTAGGTACAAAAAAGGGTTAAAAATGAAGGCTTTTGGAAATCATTTCAGCTTGGTACCTGGCAGATTCTGAAAGTAGACACTTTAAGAATTAAGAAAAATCAGGTCGCATAAAAAATTCTGGGGGGTTCGCGGAGACCCCTCCTTCCATCTAGACTATGGGTCTTAATTATTCTAATTTTATTATTTATGTTTAGTGGAAAAAGGAACCAAAGAAACATACTGTAGGTGGAAGAGGAAGAAATGAGCATCACTGCTAGGGAGCAACTAATTATGTGTATCCATGATATGCTATGGAACTAATCAGTTACTGGGAAAAAGAAACAACAATCTAAATTTAATTTACTAATCAAACTGTTAGTAATTTTAGCAACATTATGTTCAGCATTGTTCTTTGTTGTTTATCTGGAATATTTGCAGACAGCATAAGGAACTCAGCATTTCTGTCTGTCAGTCGGCCGTCTAGGTTTGAATACATTTTACAACACCTAGCTACACCAGGTGGTAGTACTGTATGGAGCAACTCACTGGAGTCCCATGTAGTAGCTGATGGTGCGTTCCATTTACCATTTACCCTTTACGGAACTGGGAATGACGTCATGCCCCTCCTAACTGCGTTCCAGTTCACTGGTCAGAAACTGAGATAGCAGCCTAGCAAAAAGTGTTTGCTAAAGCTATTGTTATTAGCACCTGTTAGCACAGCTGACGCTGTCGTTCACATATACCACATGAAAATGTGAATTACATCACAGCAGCTTCCCCCTACATCTATATCAAGAAACAGACATTTTTCACACTTCCTTGTTTTTTGACCGGAAACACGCAACGGGCGAGGATCTTTGCTTCCGACCACAGTGTCTCAAGCTGGAAAGTCATGTCACTGCAGCACCGGGCTGTTTTTCTTTTGCTCTGAAGCAGTCCAACATCCATTTCGGGGACTTTTCAACATCTATCGATGATAGATATTAGTAGGGACGGAAAAACCGAAGCATCATAAAACGCAGAGTCATTTTGACTCGACAGCCGTGAGCACAGACTGTTATACTGAATGTGACCGCATTGATCCCTGCTGGAAACACTTGATACAGTCAGAGAGCAAAAATAAAATAGAATAAATAAATAAAATAAAATTATGTCCTCAACACTTATCCTGAGTTACTGTTTTCATCCATCAGTGTTAAAGTAGAAGAAAAGAGTTTTGTATTTTTGTCCTTCATGCATGGAGATGGTTTAACTGTGTTGTGTGAAGTCGTGGCTGCTGTCATCTGTGGATCTTCTTGGTGGACTGTGTTGAACAGCAGCACATGAGGCTGCTTTGTAGCCGTGGATTAATTTTCTCATGTATGTTATAATGAGAGGCTGAGACGAGGCAGTTTAGGTCCAGTAAAAGATCTTTGGACCCGAACCTCCTCGTCTCAGCATCTCATTATAACAACTACGTGAAAACACTTGTAACCCACAGCTGTACTAGAATAATACATGTATGTTACTCAAAGCTACAACAGAAGCATGTTAAATAAAAACCACGAAACATACAGAATATTATTTAATTTTATTTCAAACTCAGAATGAACTACGATATCCTGCGATCTCTTGCAGTTAAACATGTTACATATTCTACCGTCTGTGATCCTTATTTTGTTCACGATCATTTAAAAGCAACAATTTTGAAATCAGAGTAATCAGGGAGGTTTGACCAAACCTATATGTGTAATCTTTAAAAACAAAGAAAAAGGCATTATTTGAGCCGAGGCGTTAATTTTTGACATTGATACGTTAATTTGTGGACATTATGCACGTACTGGATGCATTAATAACACCTGCATGGTCACGTTTTATTCCCTGTCAATGTTATCAGAGCGGCTCTGCAGGTTTCATTCTAATCTGATGCTTTCTGATATCAGAAATGATGAATAATCGCAGCTCAACCTCCTCTAAAAACATTCGGTTTCGGACGTGATTGAAATACATTTAAAGCTTGGTATATTAACAAACTCCCTCTCTTTAAAATCCTGGGAGCAGCTCAACACGTGCAGATGACAAAACGATGCATCGTTAGTCACATTATCGGAACAATGCAGGCAAAACTTCTGGTTCTTAAGATCGAGGCAGAGTCGAGTAAACGAGCTCAAATGTAATATTCAGAGTGGAAACATGATCCATTTTTGATGTTTGACTGAAGTCTGGCCCTCACAGGAAGACAAGATTCTCTACCATTACATACAGTACAGGGAGTGCAGAATTATTAGGCAAATGAGTATTTTGACCACATCATCCTCTTTATGCATGTTGTCTTACTCCAAGCTGTATAGGCCCAAAGCCTACTACCAATTAAGCGTATCAGGTCATGTGCATCTCTGTAATGAGAAGGGGTGTGGTCTAATCACATCAACACCTTATATCAGGTGTATTAGGCAAACATAATTATTAGGCAACTTCCTTTCCTTTGGCAAAATGGGTCAGAAAGGGGACTTGACAGGCTCCGAAAAGTAAAAAATAGTGAGATATCTTGCAGAGGGATGCAGCACTCCAGTGGTTTAATACCAAGCTCCTCCATTTTAGAACAAGCACAACCTACTTCATTCTCTACTAGGATCCCCAATAAGGGATTAGGCTCGTTTGACTTTGGCTATCTGCAGCGCAACTCGGCTGGAAGTGAAGGATTGTGGTCCTGGAATGTTGCATGCTGGTTAGAAACTTTGTCCGACTTCAGACTGCGCCTGCACTGCACCGGAAAACGTGACCAGACCACATGATCATCAAACATCGCGGGAGCCGTCCGTCTGCAGTCGGAGCGTGCAGTTCCTCCTCAGCAACTGCAGCTTTTGGACCTGCCTCCACCGCCGCCGGAACCTGGTTCTGATTGGTTTCACCTCTCACTGACGCAAGCTCCGATTTTTGGACGGGACTGTCCCCCAGTAATAAATCCATTTAGGTGTTTTAAACAGGCTACAAAATCAGCCTTGGTGTTTCATATTGTAGTTAGGCTGATGTTCACAAACCTGGACAGGCTGATTTATGAACGGACTGATATCTGACTGCTGCAACAGAGGAACACAAACGTGTTACAGCCACAAGTTATGCTACTCAGATAAATATAAAGCTTAATAAGTTATACCAAAACTTTCACAAATCCTCTTCATAATTTGGATTTGATGGACTTATTGGTGTGTATCCACCTTTCCACTTGCTCCCCCTAATGTTATCCATGAGTAGGCTACCCAAATCCTTAATAAAAATAAAATAAAAAAATATATAATATATAATATTTATTTCCAGCCCCATATAGAAAAAATAAGTTTCTATTTCTTTATTTGTTTTTATATTATTCTTCAAGACAAAGCATTTATGGTTTTTATATTTGAGCCTGGACATTTACCAGATTATTGTCCTCTGTGTTGCACCTTAACAGGTAAACAACATTCTACTACAGTCCAGTACAAGTTCATGTAATCAGCGTCAACAACACGCTGTTTCAATACTCTGAAATTAGACTTGATCACATCTGCACAGTGTTCAGTAACTTTGAGCTAAATAAAGGCAAATGCCGCGAGATCCTCCGTTATTGCAGTCTTCACGTTGGCGAACTTGTCCAGCTGAGATGCGCTGCATTTATGATCCGCCCCCGAGACTCACGCAGCTCTCCTCTGACCATGAAGTCAGACGGTAGACAGACGCAGTCAATCCGAACGAGCCTATCATCACGCTTCCGCGTTCTGGTTTCCGGAAGTTGAAACATTTGACACTTCCTCTTCCGGGCCATGTTAGCGACAGCCTTTTCTGCTCTGTTATACTGTTTAAATCGGATAAACTCCAAACATACTCAAGTTTTCATTCTAGACTGAAATGATACTAAGGAAGAAGTGGATCAAAGCGATCGATTCGCCGCGGTGAAGGGCCGAACTTTATAATAAAACACACGTTTGTTTGTCGCCGGTGGGGCACAACACTGGCACTTCACAGCATGCTAGCATTAGCCAGCTAGCGTTTACTGACGTGCTTAACATTGTGCGTCTTAAAACACACAAACATCTGAAAATCGGGTCTGTACCTCCCCGTTTCCAGTGGAACAACTGGGGACTGCCAAGAAAGGAGACGCTTCCAGATGCTTGTGTGTTTTCAGCCGCACAAAGTTAGGCACGTCATCGAGCTGGCTAATGCTAGCATGCTAACACGACTGTGCAGACTGCCGGCTACAAACAAACGTGTGTTGTTTTATTATAAAGTTCGGTCCTTCACCGCGGCGTATTGGTCGTTTTGATCCACTTTTTCCTTAGCATCACTTCAGTCTGGAATGAAAACTTGGCATTGGCGTTTATCCGATTAACAAAGTTTAACAGAGTAGTAGTCGGCGGACTACTGTTAGCAGGTTAGCATTAGCCAGCTTGATGACGTGCCTAACGTTGTGCGGCTGAAAACACACAAGCATCTGAAAGCGTCTCCTTTCTTGGCAGTCCCCAGTTGTTCCACTGGAAACGGGGGGGTACAGACCCGATTTTCAGATGTTTGTGTGTTTTAAGACGCACAATGTTAAGCACGTCAGTAAACGCTAGCTGGCTAATGCTAGCATGCTGTGAAGTGCCGGTGTTGTGCCCCACCGGCGACAAACGTGTTTTATTATAAAGTTCGGCCCTTCACCGCGGCGAATCGATCGCTTTGATCCAGCTTTTGATCCAGTATCATTTCAGTCTAGAATGAAAACTTGAGTATGTTTGGAGTTTATCCGATTTAAACAGTATAACAGAGCAGGAACGGCTGTTGTTAACATGGCCCGGAAGAGGAAGTGCCAAAAAACGGGAACTTCCGGTAAGCGTGATAATCCCCTATAATTTCTACAAATGTAGACATTCTTCCTGGGGTCCATTCATCATGTAAAGGTGTGGAGTGAAAGCTGTGTAATTACATTTATCTCTAAAGTCCAAAATAAATCAATATATAACTTAATAATAATATAGCTTGAAGAATGTGTGGAAATACAGATTTTCCATGGCCCCTTCTGTGTGATACATTGATCCGACTGTTAGTCAAATGAATGAACAACTTACGGCTGGTATGAGGGAGAGATGCAGGAAAAGGTCCACCGAGATGTTGTTTTCACAACCTTCAATTGCAGAGATTGTTGAACGTCTGCAACAGTGTGAGCATGAAATAGCATGATATAGTAAAGCTGATACCAAGTAGAAGGACATGCTGGGGGGGGGGGGGGGGGGGGGGATTAGCTCATTTGAATGTGAAGGATCTGAACAGGACAGATAGCAGACTAACTCAGATAATATATTTTTTAAATTATTATTATTATTATTAACTTCTTAACTTTTTCAACCTAAACTGCACTGAACTGGGTGATTATAACAGATAAATGGCTAAAAGAGCTCAAAATAAGTGATAATAAGTCAAATCAACTTTGCAGCGACTGAACAAAAAACTCCAGAGTCTACTGTGACGGGCTACATCGTAAAACTCTTTACTATCTCTGAACTTTTAGTATTTGAAGCGTGTACTTACGCATGTTCGTCTGAGTTTCTTATCATCATTGATAACTCGTCTCTTGGAGGTCACAAAATCTTTGTTTCTGATCTACTGTAAGAAGAAAGGAAGTGACTCTGGATTGAAATCACTTCCCCATTTCCTGGTTTCAAGCATGTGACACGTTTGACCTTTGACCTTAGTGTTCAACAGTTTGCATATCTTTTTTTTCGTCCTCTGTTTTTCTTTTGTCAGCCTTTCATGTTGATACTCTGTCTGTCCACATATCTCGCTCTTCACACACAAATGAAATTGACCGCTGTGTTACTCAGCACAGGCAGTCTAAACAGTGACCTCACACACTGATATCACCAGCTAATCATTCACCTGCTGCTTTCACTTCCCAGAGGAATGCGACAAAGACGCCGTTGTCTTAACATAGAATCAACTCTTATTTAGTTTCCATTCCCCTCTGAGGTCACTTTAAGTGACAATTTATGTTTACATGCTTTATTTCTCTAAAAAACTATCTTCTGATAAACATCATCCACACTGCTTTTTTATGCATATCTTACTTTAAAAAGAAAAAAGAACACTGAACAAGTAAGTCACCACAAGTACTACAGAACAACTCGCATATTATTGGAGAAAAGTTTCATGTGAAGGATGCAATACTAAGTCATCAGTCAATAGGAAAACACAGAAATATTTCATAACAGGCCACATTCGGGTATCAGGTCTGAATCATCAAGCATATATGTTAACCATGTGACAAAAAATGTGACTTTCTCACATGATACACACCTGGACCATATTGTTACATCAGCAAAATCTGGAAAAAACTAGTCCATGTGTTTATCCTCTGCCAGCTTGATTATTATAACAGTCTCTGTACTGGTCTACCTAAAAAATCATTTTGACACATGCAGCTCATTTAAAACTCTGGTGCCCGAGTTCTCACGTAATTAATTAATTAATTCACTGACTGACTGACTGACTGACAGACAGACAGACAGACAGACAGACAGACAGACAGATAGATAGATAGATAGATAGATAGATAGATAGATAGATAGATAGATAGATAGATAGATAGATAGATAGATAGATAGATAGATAGATAGATAGATAGATAGATAGATAGATAGATAGATAGATAAAAGAGACTTGAACCCAGGACTTCTGGATGTTAACTTAATGAGGAGCGTTCCTGCCACCTACTGGTGGAGAGTGTGAACTGTTGCTGCCGTCATTTGTGTAGCACAATCTAGTACGTCGCAGCAGTTTCACTCTTACCCCGCCCACTTGTGATCGGGGGTAGTGGATTGTAATTGAACAGCTACCAAGCCAAGTTGAACTGAGCTGAGTTTAGTTAAGTTGAGCTGACCTGTGCTGACGGAAAAGGGCCATAAGACCAGAAAGGTGGACCCACATCGGTCCAGTTCTTTTTTACAATGGCTGCCTGTCTGTCAGAGGATAGACTTTAAAGTTTTGTTGCTGATGTATAAAGCTTTGAATGGATTGTGACCTCCTGACCCAGTATGAGGCTACCAGACTCCTCATGTAATCTGGATCCGGTCTCTGATCAGTTCCCCGTGGCGTGTAGTGGGCGTGTTGTATAGCAGGAATGTCATATAGTAGGCGTGTCGTATAGTAGGCGTGTTGTATAGTAGTCGTGTTGTATGGAAGGCATGTCGTATAGCGGTTGTGTCATATAGTGGGCATGTTGTATAGTTGGCGTGTCCTATAGGTAGGCGTGTCGCATAGTGGACATGTCGTATAATGGGCATGTTGGTGTGTTGTATAGTGGGCATGTTGTATCCTGGGCGTGTTGTATAGTGGGCATGTCATATCGTGGGTGTGTTGTATAGTGGGCATGTTGTATCCTGGGCGTGTTGTATAGTTGGCATGTCATATCGTGGGTGTGTTGTATAGTGGGCATGTCATACAGTGGGCATGTCATATAGTGGGCATGTTGTATAGTGGGCATGTTGTATAGTGGGCATGTTGTATAGTGGGCATGTCATATACTGGGCATGTCATATAGTGGGCATGTTGTATAGTGGGCATGTCATATAGTGGGCATGTTGTATAGTGGGCATGTCATATAGTGGGCATGTCGTATAGTGGGCATGTCATATAGTGGGCATGTCATATAGTGGGCATGTTGTATAGTGGGCCTGTTGTATAGTGGGCATGTTGTATAGTGGGCATGTCATATACTGGGCATGTCATATAGTGGGCATGTTGTATAGTGGGCATGTCATATAGTGGGCATGTTGTATAGTGGGCATGTCATATAGTGGGCATGTCGTATAGTGGGCATGTCATATAGTGGGCATGTTGTATAGTGGGCATGTTGTATAGTGGGTGTGTTGTTTTGTGGGCATGTGATAGGGTGGGAATCTCATGTAGTAGGCATGTTGCATAGTGGCCATGTCACGCCCACTTTACATGAGGTGAGGATTAGAGAGAAAATTAGGAAAATGATAAGTAGACTTGGAGTCTGGTAGCTAGAGGTCCGCAGACTAAAGCCTGAAGCTGCTCCGAGTGCTTAATATCACCTTCTATAAGCTGAGCTCCACTAACCGGTGGGTCTGCAGCATCAGTCCATACCAACATCAGTACGTAGCTCTTCGCCTCTATTCCTCTTTGAGCCACTTATTAAACACACGTCAAACGACAACACTCATAAATCCTCCCCGCAGTCTGATAATGAACAGAACACTTCTGGAGCAGGTTGATCTGAAATGATAAGACCAGGACTCAGTCGAGTAAATAAAGTTAGGTTGGTTGACCGTTTCATTTCCACTTTAAAGTGCTGATGACACTTATGACATTTTTTGTCATGTTTGATCGACCAAAACATTCTTCATGATAATCTATGTGACAGAAACAACCACAGCTGCATAGATGAGTCATTAGAAAACATCACTGCTTTTCAGCACATCTGACCAGACTGTGGTGCTGTGAGCCGAAACCGGATGTGACGTCTGCCAGAGAACGTTCTCAGCTCATTTAGCATTGAAGTCAATGGCTTCATTGCGGTTTTTAAGTTCCTCTTCCAGTTTTATAGACAAACAGTAATGACTCAGGCTTCAAATTGTATCGACAGTTAATGGTTAAAAGCCCATAAGTACAGTTAATTTATTTAGGTTTCCTACAGATTTACAATTTTATTTTGAAGAGGATAAAGCAGCAGGTGGGAGTCGGACTTACCAGGAAAACGTAGGCAGCAGCAGGAGCCCATCTGCACGTCTCTCCTGTCTACAGCGTCTGTTGACTGGAGCTTTAGCCACCAACGTGTTGAGACTTCTAACACAATGAAACTGCGATCATGTCCTCTGGAATATTCTTTTTAAACCATCGTTGCTTAATCACATCGGTCATACAGCTTCTGTATGGATAGACAGCTGCAGCTCGGTTATATGAGGACGTCTCTGGTCATCAGATGTCCTCCAGCTGCTTCCAAAGATGCATCCTTCCCTCCATCCTCATCCTTATAAACAGGAACTAATTAAAACTCGACTGGAACCATGTAAGTTGTTATCTTCTCATTTTTTGAAGGCTAATCATTTACTGTGGCTACCTCGCGGCCAACGGCTAGCCGCAAGCAGGGATTGAGTGCCTCCTCTCTGTTACACCTGGCTTTATGTCAAACCAGTGCAGCTCCTTATGAGTTGTGGGTCTGCTTGTGCTGTTCTGGGTCGCTCCCTACAGTTCTGGTTCCCTCGGTGTGGTCTTGCAGCCTTTTAGCTGAACCAGTGGACCTGAGGCTGGGGACAGACTGTAGGCAGCTGGCTACAGTTCTACTCTGGTTCTAGCTTGTAAAATGTGATTTCTCCAAATTCCTCAGCATTGAAGGAAGGAAGTTATTAGAATTTAGAAGAAAATTAAAGGTTAATAAAAAAAAAAGAAAAGGAGAAAAAAAAAAAAAAAAAAAAAAGAGGGAGAAAAAAAAAAAAAAAAAAGAAAGGGGGGAAAAAAAGAGGGGGGGAAAAGGGGGAGGGGAAGGGGGGGAAAAGAACGGGGAAGCGGTCACACTTTTCTGAACTGGCTGATGATCCTAGCACACAAACCAGTTCCAATCTTGCTGTTCTGGATCATCTTTCATGTTTTCCACGGCTGAGATTATACATGCAACTCAATGGGCGGACCGCAACTCATCTCACTGGAGTCACATCATGTTCTACTGAAAAGCTATTAGCATTTAGCTGAGCCTCCTAAACATCAGATATTTACGTAAATACACGTCTGATTAACTTCTACATGCACAGAGCTACTTGTTTTGTATTTGTGTGGTGTTGTATGGCAAAGCTACTGGAGTTAAGGTTCTTGTGTGACATGCTCTAATTTGTCTCAGCATTTTTGTTTGTTTGTTTCTTATATAATTCAGCTACAATCCAAAACAATATATTACTTCACTAAATTACAATTTGATGATTTTTTTTATTTATTATTACTTTTTAAGTCTCTTGTTATATGAATTACTATTTTGAGTTTAGCTTTTCCTTTAATTGAAATGTATGAATAATTTTGATGATGACTGTACCAAATATTTTGAGCTTACCAAAAGGACCCCGGGAAGAACAGGAGAGGCTGTTGGCTGCAATTAATGGAGAATTAAATAAAAATTCAAATTAAATACGAAAAATTTATTAAAATTTTTTTTGAGGATCATACAGTATGCAGGAATAAAAGTCTCTTTTGAGTGATTCATATGCATCAGTAAAGATTCAGATTGTTCCTTAATTCTTGCGCTCATCAAATTCATTCTGACATTGTGAATGTCTTTAGAAATCTTTTTATTCTAAAACTCTGACTGCCAGTGAAATGTTGGAAATTTGCAAACCTGAATTAGTTGAAACTTCAGTGTAAGAAATAATGAATTAAATGAGGATTTACTTGAACCTTATAAGTCCCACTGAGCAACTTAATCTCCACCATGTGCTCCCGACCGAGGTACCATCTGGATATCACGTCTGTGTGTGTGATCTTGATGCTTTTATGTCCCCATAAGAACTGGAAAAGGATAGTCACTGTGCTTCTCCCTACGATCCTTTTTATCTAATAGTCTTTTACTTATATTTCAATGAATTGTGACTTTATTTTAGCTTACTTTATCATGTTTGTAGGTGACCTTACTCTACTCTTATTCAAGCTGATAAAATTAATAGATCCTTCATGAATCTACAATTAAAGAAGAAAACACCACAAACATGCTGATGATTTGAATTTATTACTCATGGTAAAAGTTTATGCCATTCTTCGGGAATATTCTTGGCTTGCTGCTGAATCGCCTCTTGACAACGACATCATCAGACGTGCAGGTCAGCAGCCTTCTTCCTTGGTGATCAAAATGTCCAATTTGGTTGATCTGAGGAGAGAATGATGACATGACATGGCTGTGATTCACTCTTTCAGCTGACTTTTGTGCTACTTAGCTCAGCAAACAAAAAGGGAAAGGCATTTTTCTGAGAAATCGGGTGTCCTATTTGCTTACTTTCACTGAACTAAGGTGTGTGAAGGGAGGGTGGAGATGAAGTGATAAAAGTACAGTAATAGATACCATCTGTATTAAAGTTGTGGGAGAGCAAAGACAAAGATATTTTTTACCTCATCTTTACTATCATGTTTTAAGGATGTGGTTTTTGAGAAAAATAATGTGAACTAAGTTTTAGGCTTGAAAAGATTACACCACCAGGGGGCGATTTTAGCTCTTTATTCTTTACAAGTTAAAGGAACAGTACACCCACAGAACTTTATTTTCCACTTACCCTCATGGTGAGCAAGACTCTGGAGCCCTTTTTTAATATCTCAAATGCAGCCGGCGATCAGGAAGGCTTCTTGTTTTCCCCCAACTTTCATATAATGGAGTTCGCCGGGGTCCGAGCCAAAAAGGTCCATAAAAGTCCACAAAACCTGGTCAACATTCCTTCATACTGCTTGTCCAATGTAATCCAAGTGTCCTGAGTGGGTAGCGTCCAGAATTTACTTGAAACGACGTCATTTAGTATATTTTTAGAGCCTAAACAAGACTACATCGCATCTCCTGCAAGCATGCCGACGCGCGTTCACGAAACTACGGAAGCCGCGGCAGACGAGATCGCATGTTCTCTTTTTCTTTCTGTCTTTGTTTTAAATCAATTTCCAACCCCTCTTGGACCCTCTTGTGTTTGTCCCGGTTTGTCTGCAGCTCTGTCCCTCTAAGCACAATGTAAACAGCGAATTTCTTCTTCTATGCTTGCATTATCGGCAGAGTAGGCTCTGAATGCAGAAGCTTCCGTAGTTTCGTGAATGTGCTTATGTGTGCTTCGCGGAAGTAAGATGCACTACTGTTTAGGCTCTAAAAATTTCATTTTGAGTAACTTCTGGACGCTACCCACTCAGGACACTTGGATTACATTGGATGAGCAGCATGGAGGAATATTGACAAGTTTTTGTGGACTTTTACGGACCTTTTTGGCTCAGGTCCCAGCGAACTCCATTATATGAAAGTTGGGGGGAAAAGAGAAGCCTTCATGATCGCCGGCTGCATTAGAGATATTAAAAAAGTGCTCCAGAGTCTTGCTCACCATGAGGGTGAGTGGAAAATAAAGTTACATCATTCTGTGGGTGTACTATTCCTTTAATATGATGTTCAGCTAAAGTGTGAATTCCAGTGTTGAGCAGCTGTGTGTACTCACTGTCTTTCGACGCAGAGGGTACACTCGTTGGGGTAAGTGTTTCCATCGCTGCCACACACGGGAGCGAGATTCAGAGGGCACGCCACGATCTCCTCCGTGTCAGGACAAAAGGGCTGCAGGAAATGGGAACGTTATCAGCCAGAATGTCAGTCTGCTAGGCTGTGATGCCACACGAAATCAATGAGAGAAATTCTCTTTGTTCCTCTTTACGTACACAGATCATGACACACACACACACATACACCAGAGGCGGTTCTAGGATCAGAGGTTTAGGGGTGCTGAGCACCCAGAGAGCTGCCTGGCCAGGCAGATACATTTCATCGTTTTGTACAGTTTAACATAATTTCATTCCCACATTAGTGAAAGATCAGTAAAACACTATCTGGGAAAGTCTGTGACTAATTATCACGAGAGAAGCTGTGATAGAAGCTGGTTTCCAGAATATCACTGTCTTGTTCCAACGGTGAACCAGATCCACCAAAACCCACTTTTTCCTCCTTTTTTACAAAGTTTCTAATCATTTCCAGCCTTAGATTTAAAGACATGATAGAAGATGGTTCTTTCAACAATTTTTGCAATATTCGATGAATATTGCCAAAAAATATAATCAGTGATGAAGCGTTAAAAACCAAAAAGAACGAGTCCAACCACGTCTCTCTCCGTTGCCTTGAACAGGCTGTGTGTGAGCTGCGATGCAGTGGCTGAATTTCCCGCGCTGCCCTGCGGATGTGACGCAAATGACGCTGCATCCGCGTCCCCGACAGTTTTGATACAGGCAGGAGACGTTCGCAGTGAATTCAAACACTTTAAGGGATAGTTATGGATGCTTCTGCCGTCAGCAAATGATCCAGATCAACTGAAAGACACTAAAAAGTGGAACTACGAAGAAAAAGACTTTATCAGGGCAGTAAACAACATTATAGCTTCAGTTTGTGCACGCTCCCGTGACGACTTGGCTCGTGGCTGCAGTTACCTGAAGCGCCAGTCGCGAGTCTCATTTCTTAATCTTGCCTCAAGTCCCTTTAAATCTATAAGCATTATTCTACATCAGCTGTGAAAGTAATGGGGCTGGAAAAACATCCTCCTACATTCCTGACATTTTTCATTTGTCCATTGGCTCGTCAATCACTTTTACTACCGTAGTAAGAGTGATTGATGGTCAATTCAACGGGTACTAAGCGAAACTGATCAATGAGAGTGATTGATCGGTGAGAGTGATACTACGTGACGGAAGCTGCACACGCTCGTCTGATGTTTACAGGTAGCTAACATCATTCTGCTAGCAGTTAGCAACGTTCAGGCAACGACATCTGCTAAACACCGGAGCGGCTCGTGCACGTCTTGTGGTCGGGGGAGGGAGCTGTGAATCTAGCAGGCTGGTCTCTGCTTTCTGAAATGCTTAAACATCTTCTATAGCGCCTTTAAGTTTTTATCATCCAGCATCCAGAAACAAAGTTATTACTGCTGCTAATTAAAAATCCCAATTCAGCTTTATCTGGATGAGAGAAGCTTATTTTGGGCATGAAGGTGTTGTGTCTAAGCGGTGAACCAGATCCATCACAACCCCATTTATCCTCCTTATTTATGGAGATTCTGACAGTTTTCCAAACTTACATTTAGAATATTGATCATAAAAACAAAATAGGCTATTAGTGCTGCTATATGAAATATGTGAGGTGGGTGGGATTGAACCATTTTTGAAAAGTGGAGGTTGTTGTGAAAATATTACATTTCAACAAAGTACGATATGTATTTTTCTATACTTTTCAAATTTGTAAAAAAGAAAGCAGATATAGTAATGTACATGTACACACACATACAGTTGTGATTGAAAGTTTACTTACCCTCGCATTAAAGACAAGCTAATAATGAATAAAAATGTTATGAAAATCATGACAATGATTTTGTATTGTGGTTCAACAGAGATATAAAAAACAAAAAATGAAACAAGTAAATAAGCATAATGGGGCTTCTGAGCGAAAATTTTGTTGAGCAACACTTTGAGGCAATCACTGCAATCAGGTGTTTTCTGTAACGTCCAATCAGACCTCTGCACTTGTTGACAGGTATTTTGGCCCACTGTTCATGAGAAAAGTGCTCTAATTTGTCTGGGACAGGTTTTTTTATTTTTATTTTTTTAAATAATTCTTTTCAACTACAAATCAGAAGCAATATATTACTTCACTTAAATGATAATTTAGTTATTCTTTTTTATTATTTATGATTACTTTTTAAGTTTCTTGTTATTTGAAATACTATTGTGAATTTAGCCTTTTCTTTAACTGAAATTATGAATAATTTTGAGGATGACAGCAAGGTGCTCTAATTTGTCTGGGACCATTTTTTTTAATTATTATTTTTTAAACAAAAATTCAAACTCAGTATTTTTTTTCACTAAATTATAATTTAGTACATTTTTATTTATTTGTTTGAATTAATTTTGTTAATTAAGCCCTTCCATTAACCACAACTGTGCATATACAATGTATATATGTTTTTTTTTATATATATATATATATATATATATATATATATATATATATATATATATATATATATATATACACACAAATCTATCAAATTGGGACCCAATTAAAATGGAATAAAAGTGCCTATGACACACACACACACACACACAGTACTCAAACATTTCCAGTAAAAAAAATCAAAAAACAAAAAAAAATCACCTTTCTCATGAGTCCAGTCATGTCCGCTGCATCTTAAACACAAGCAGATGTCTTTTTAGATTAAGGACATGTAAAATCCAGTTGATATGCAATCAGATTAGTAACAATGTTCACTCAATATATATATATATATATATATATATATATATATATATATATATATATATATATATATATATATATATATATATATATATCCTTTTTAAAGCTCATTACACTAAATAATACCAAAGCAGGTTAAGATAAGAATACCAACATAACTGATTGAAACCCTGTGTATAATTATGTGTTAAATTAAAGAGCACCCATAAAAAAGCAGTTTATATCTAGATATTTGTTTTTTTTTTTTACATACTAAATAAAACTAATACAAATAAAACATGACAAAATAAAGTAGCACATGGACAAACAAGGTCAAATGAACACAGCACAGTGGAGTTATATGTGATGTCTGGATGTGCATACTGTATGTTGTCATATTGTGAGTACAAAATTCAGAATATAAATATAAAGGCACAAGATGCAAAAAGGAAAAAAGCAAATAAGATAAAACTGTACCATAATAGCAAACAAATCTTGTATTCACAGTGTTAAAAAATTACATTGACGTCTACAGTGAGAAAAATATCAGATAAGAATAGAAAATTGTCTCTTAAAGTTTGTCATCAGTGTCAAAGAATCAAGATAAACGTACATTTAATTCGAAAAAGAAATGGTTAAATTGACTTCTATCTTTATAGACAAAAAAACCTCACACCACTAAACGTAAAAAATACTTCAGTCAGTACACTGTTTCCTTTAAAATTATTTTCTTTTTACCTGTAAAGACACAGATGAGCAGGAGTCCGAGAAAAACAGCTCTTCCAGTCATGATGTGGGTGAATGAATTACTCTGAATGCCAGATATCTGTGAGTATGCCTGTTTTTACTGGTAATTTAATTGTTTGCATGTGGGTGTGTGTGTGTGGGAACACAGCAGATGGACACTGACACAACCCTTCTAGAAACTTAGTCATCAGCACACACCACACACACATACAGCAAACACATCATTTGTTTTATCAGCAGCTGATAGCTGCCATGTCACAAGCCAACTTTTTTTTTAATCATCTGGTAAAAGAAAAAAGAAGTGAAAAAAATAATCCAACAGGAGCTTTTTTTTTTTTTTTTTTTCAAAATGTATGAATTTTATTAATGTAAAGAGTAACTATGCACAATGGGTAACAGACACAACTAGAATACTTAAAAATGTAAACAAATAATAATATTGAGCACGAGAAGAGAAAAATGACCACCTCAGAAGTGTCTTGCATTTCTGCCGTCTCTGCTTTTCACTTCACATGAAGCCTCTGCTCTCCATTTCAAGTGTCGAGCAAATGGCATATTGCTCTGTTTTATCTCAATCGTGTCTCTGTTCCAGTGCAGAGATTCGTTTTCACATGTTTCATTTGCACATCTTTACTTTTATATAATTGAAACAAAAGGCTGCTAAGCCCATAAAGTGCTCAAATTTGTCTTTTTTTTTTAACGAAAAGAAGGGTTTGGGGGGAAAAGGATCAGATCCTCAGTTGGTAGAAGTTAGTAGATCCCAGAGATGATGGATAATACAAACCCCCTTCCAAGATTTGCACAAGACAGAGCACCTGTTATATGGAAGAGGATTAAAGCCACAGAAGAAAAAAAAAGTTTAAATTTTGACCTTTTTCCAGACTATAAAAAAAACCCTACTTTTTTTAGGAGCTTTTTCTTCAATTTCTAAAAAAGTCAAAATTCTGACTTTTTTTTCTGAAACATTTTTTTTTGAATTTCTGGAAAAGTCAGAATTTTGACTTTAATTACAGAATTCTGACTTTTTTTCCAGAAGATTAAAAAATATATATATTTTTCGAGAGGTTTTTACTTTTCAACATTTTAAAAGGTCAGAATTCTGACTTTTTTCCGTAACCTTTTTTTTTCAGGAGATTTTTTTTTCCAGTTTCTTAAAAAGTCAAAATTCTGACTTTTTTTTCCCCTGAAACATTTCTTTTTTTCGAGAGAGATTTTTTTTTTTTTTTCAATTTCTGGAAAAGTCAGAATTCTGACTTTTTTCCGTAACATTTTTTTTTTCAGGAGATTTTTTTCCAATTTCTGAAAAAGTCAGAATTCCGACTTTTTTCCCCCTGAAACATGATTTTTTTGTGCAGGGGAGATTTTTTTCCCCCAATTTCTGAAAAAGTCAGAATTCTGAGAAAAGTTCAAATTCTGACTTTTTTTCAGACCATTAAAAAAGAAAATTTGGGAGATTTTTTTAAATTATTATTATTTATTATTTCTGAAAAAGTCAGAGTTCTGAGAAAAAAGTCAGAATTCTGACTTTTTCAGAAATTGAAAAAAGTCAGATTTCTGAGATTAAAGTCAGAATCTGGCCCTAATCCTCTTCCGTACTGTAATGACGACCTGTCATCCATTAAAACCCTGGATGTGATTTTCTTCGCTGGACTATAAAGCATTACAAGCACTATTCTAATCAAGGTGGTCCTCATGTTCAGTCTGGCTGACGAGCTCTTAAAAAAGTGAAATATCTCAACAGTTATCTTCAGTCTGGCAGCTCACTGATGGAGACAGAAGAGATCAGGATTTGGCAACATCTCAAGAAGACAAGGTGGGACTAAATGAGACAGTACACCTGTTAAATAAGTGGTTTTCATCATGAGCAGCTGACGATGACGAGAAGCCTTTGTAACTTAGCTGATGGATGATTCAGAGTACAAGTTCAACATGAAAAATCTGCCTCAACAATATGCTGGTTGATGTAAGATACACGGTCAGCTTCATTTGGCACAGATACTGTTAGTTCACTTCACTGTTGACGTCACAAAGTTGTTACTGTACATAAAAACCACACCGGTACTGGCTCAGGCCTGAAATGCTCCCACGGTGCACTCAGACTGGCATTTGAGAAAACCCTTTGAATCATCTTATGGAAACAAAACCACGTCATGATTCTCTCTTTTTTGCTAACAACTCCATATATAGACACGTGCCAGTTATCCAATGACAATGAAGCAGTACTCAGTTATCTGCACACCTTCAATCGTATCTAGTTGCATGCTTTGGATCACACACACAGATACACAAGTACTGATAGTCCAAAGTGTGTGGCCCAATAAAAAGCATGCTGTATACAGTATATTTCCACGTTACTTTAAAAAATAAGTCCAAATTCTTGAGGAATCTTAAGTCCTCTTGTGTTTGTTCTCATCAGTTCCATTAAAAGAGGGCAGAATGAGTAAAAACAAGCCGATACAGCAGACTGCACATGTCCAACAGACATCAAAGAACGTTTTTTGAGCTTGAAAGTGACGTATACAATACAAAACAAGTTTTTTCATTAAAAAAAAATGTTTTTTTTTTTTTTTTTTTATCTGTGTGCTTTGATGCATATTGGTATCTGTCTAATACATTCCTTGGCAGCCTACATACATTGTTGTTTAAAATGGAGTGCTCACATTTGTCTCTCCACCAGTATAGGCACTGTGCTGGTCAATGTTAAGGACACCAAGTACAACAAATTAATGAAATAAAAGACAGCTTAATTAGCTGTTTGAACTGTTACACAAAAACAAGGAAATAACTGTATACAAGTCACATTTATCTAGCATGAAATTAGTAAAAATGAAGTTGAAGATTGCACATTTGTGACTGAAACTGGATTGCAATTTTTTTTTTTCTGTTCTTTTTAACCATCGTTTTCATTATAAAACAACTGCGCTTGGTAACGAAGAAAAATCGAGAAAGGTTTAACCCTGAATAAAAAAAAGCAGTCTGTCCATCTTTCAACAGCTGGCAGTGAATGATCCAAATCACTTTTTTTTTCTTTACTTTTCACGTCATGAACTCTACAGAGTAGTATGTACACAGTCCCACTGCTTACTACTTTGAGGAACGGGGATGGTTAGCTCAAGAAATCTCCTTCCATCATCCCCTAATGCGTCTTGTACATTAAGTGAGTAGCCAAACTTTCCAGTCAAATACAGAATTCAAATCCTGTTCTCACTTCAAGTGTCTTCTTTCTTCCAGTCCACCTGGTGAAGGAGAAGCGCCGGTCTCCAACCCTCACAGGAATATTGTCTCATCTTAAATATATTTATATATATATATATATGTTTCTTGCATTGATTTGCATTGAGTTTTTCTTGTTTCAGTGTCATGATTCCTGCAGTCTTTGCCCTTGGAAGAGGCTGTGCGCTGAGGTGCAGGCCCACTGAGAAATGATAACAATTAAAAAAGACTAAAAATTAGAAATAAAAAAGCTGAACTCAGTTCATCCCTCCCCACGGGGGTTGTGGTCCATACTTTTAAGTTGAGGGAGGGGAGTTTGGGAGAAGCAGAGCAATTCCCATTGATGAATGTTGCAGGATCAGACACAGCTCTCCCTGGATTTGTTGTCCATGAGGAAGGTGTTTAGTTGGGAAAGGTCCACTACAACAGCGTCCCGCTTGTTCAGATGGACGTCTTTCAGATGGTCCTCGTCACTTTGGTCTTTGGCGAAATTTACAAATACCTGAGGGGAAGGAAAACAGAGGAAAAGCAGATTAAGCTTTGCTTGAATTAACGTCCCAGTCTAGTTCTGGTGAACCCTCATAGCTCCCTAAGCTTTCTGAAGGGGTAGTGAACGACCTTTTATGTTACTTTTTTTCTACAAATGCAAATGGCGTAAAACTTGGTCAAGGCGTGTATTTTGCTGACTCATAATATTCTAGAAGATGGGTTGTGTAACTCTTTTTCTAAGGTCTCTAATGAAAATACACCTTATTTCCTCCTTAGTGCCGATCCGTGCCACATTGACTTGCACTGAAAAAGACCTTTCTGTAATCAAATGCCATTTCAGAATACATTTTTAGGATAAAAATTTTTCGCCTCACACACTTGCTCTACACTTCCATGATGTAGTTTGAACTGTTTTCCATGACATAAGACCACTTACTCAAAAGGGGCCCCGCTTTTTATCTTAGTGATTAAAAAAACACATAGACTTCAATGTTATTTCAGCAAATCAGTGTCCTTCAAAAACTTGGAAATGACATATCCAATTGGGTAAAAAAAAAAAAGTTTTCTTCTTTCATGTGAGGATATTTGAGCTGGAAAGGCAAGCATTTTGATCAGTCAGATCACATGCTATTTATTTAGGTATTTAATTCCCTCTCTGTGATGCACTGCCATTACAGTTCAAATTGGAATATTTCCCACATTTGTTTTGCATTTTACCTTAAAACAACTTCTCATTGAGCTTTTTTAATTGTGGTTTCTATAATCTAATGCTCTGCATACCTAATAATTGCCTGCCACCTACAGGCTATTTTTTTTATTCGTTTTAACCCACTTTTCAGTTATAGGCCGTGGGAACATTGTGTGTACAAACTGGAACTTAAAGGGTTAAAATTTTGAAACTCATTGATTTTTTGGTATTGGTGGTTTGGCCAGAAGTTAGTGATGACAGCCATGAAAAAAAAATGCAACTTTTAATTTTTAGATAATATTTACAGGCCATTAACTGACACTGGCCAGTCTGTGCTCTTAAGAAGCTGAACGTAACTTTTTCTTAAAGAGCTATGAGGGTCAAAGCATTAGGTGTGTTTGCTTACTTGGTCTAAAGTGGTCTGAGACACGGAATAGTCTTCTATGCTGAGTGCGTCCTTGTTCTTAGAGAGCAGAGAAAAGATGCGGGCGAGGGAGGTGAGGGATGAAGGAAGCTGGTACTGGAGCATGTTGCGATGCTTCTCCTTCAGAGTGCTGCCCGGCAGCTCACGTTCAATGAACTCCATCACCGGCCGCAGGTCTGGATCCGGCCCCGCCACTCGCAGGATGATGGTGTAGCCATCACCAAACCTGATAAAGAAACACAGAAAATAATATTCACTTATATATCTTTTCAAATTACACTTGAGATCGTTTATTACTGTTTACTTGCAGTGCGTAAATGTATTTTACTACAAATATGAACACTGCAGATTACTTGGACCGGTGGTTTGGGTTGCCAGATCATTGTGAAAAAAATAAATAGAGGCTACATTTATCAAATAAATTTGGGATTTTTGGGGCTATCAATATTAACAAATCATTGCAAAGAGATTAATCTGTGAAATTAACACATTCATTTCTTAATTATTGCATAAATAATAGGGATGTTCAATACAGGCTTTTTTTTTTAACCGATATCCGATATACCGATATTGTCCAACTCTTAAATTCCGATATCCGATAAGGATAACAGGGACTTTTTTACATGCTGGACCGCTGCTAATGGAACGAGATCTCTCGAAATCTCATTCCATTACGAAATCTTGTGAGATTTTGTTAGTAAAAATATCGATCTGAAAAAAAAAATAGACAGATATTTTCCAATATCACATTTTAATGCCAATATTGGCCAATAACATCAGCAGGCTGATCTCTTACATCCCCAGTGTTATTCTAAAAATCTGAATTTGGTGAAAATTTTGGTGAGAAAAGCTGAATTCTTGCATTTGGGTGATTTTTCCACCAACATCCACTTTACCCTCCTTATTTATGAAGATTAGGACAGCTTCCAAGAATCACGTTAAGAGGATGGCGATATGATGACCCATTAGATATATCACACAACTCAGTCGTCGGGGGAGGGTCACAACGCCAAAGTAGGCTGTTATTTTGGGTTGAAAACCACTGATTTATACCACTAGAGATTTATGAAACACTTTATGAAATTTGCCATGTCGAATTTTACAAGATGAAAGATGTTAAAGCTTGTGAGGTGTTACATGTCTGTGATGTGTGTTCCCACCTGTTTTTGAGGTGTTGCACACTGCCCAGACAGCGGAACCTGCCGTTGACCATGATGGCCATCCTGGTGCACAGTGCTTCACACTCCTCCATGCTGCAAAGCACAAGAGCACATGAGGAAGAGGTTACTCATGATGGGGTAAATAAAGAAATCAGAAACAGTGAAATGAAATGTTTAAGTATGGAGTTACAGCTATATTAATATAATTATACTGTATCATGATGGCGTGTCTAACCTGTGGGAGGTCAGGACCACAGATCTTCCCTCCTTTATGATGCTTAATATGGCGTTCCAGAGGGCCCGGCGCGCCTTTGGGTCCATGCCTGTTGTTGGTTCATCCTGTGAACAGCAACAATAGACACTCAGCAGCTGCTACAACACCCTGTTATACAGAGCAGTCATGCTCCTGCTCATATTTCCTCTCCTGTCATGCTTAATGAAACTGTTTTGTATATTTTTTCTCACTGACCAGAAACACAACAGGTGGCCCTCCGATGAGCGCGATGGCAGTTGACAGTTTCCTCATGTTTCCGCCGCTGTAGCTTCCAGCAGCTTTGTCCACATATTTGACCAGACCCAGTTTACGGATACCCCATTCTGCCACCTAGTGGAGGAAGAGATTTCACGCGTCAGACTTTTACTTTTGAAGACTTGATGATTGAAGATGTTTGGCACATAATGTGATTTTTTTTTCCTGTTTGTCTGTTTTGTGTTTCTGTTGGATGCCGAGAGATAATTTTAAATGTAACGGAACATGGTTATTTATGTGCCAGCTGACCTCACAGACTTCTTTCTCGGGTACTCCTCTCAGGATAGCGTAGAACTCGAGATGCTCCCGGCCTGTCAGCAGGTCATTGATGGCATCGAACTGAGGACAGTAGCCCATGTTCTGATGCACCTCATCTATCTCGGTAGTTACACTAGAATAGAAAAAAAAGAGAAAAAAAGACATTAGTGCAAACATTTTATAAAGTTTATAGTTAATATAATGAAACCGTACGCTTAAAGGTGCAGTGTGTAACAAAATCAAAAGTCAATCGCAGAAAAATTTTAAATATAATTAAAAACTGTGTTTCTGTTGATGTGTAATGGCTTCGCTAGAATAGCTGTTAAATGTTTTCTTTTTTTAAATGAGCCATTTAAATCTTTTTGCTGGGGGTCCATATGGAGGCTGCCATATTTGTGCTGCCATTTTTACCACAGTGTCCCTAAATAGAAGAAAACGGGAAAAAAAATGTGTGCAAAGTGACAACCTATGAACTGTACCACCAACTCCCACAAAACAAAGCTGGTACAGCAGTTTTAAAGTTCAGAGGGTTCTCACTTCACTCACATTGTTTTGTCTATTTAGGGACACCGTAGTAAAAATGGCAGCACAAATATGGCAGCCTCCATGTATGTGCACCCCCAGCAAGTAGATATAGATGACTCATTCTAAGAAAATAAACATATAACAGCTATTCTAGTGAAGCGATTACACATCAATAGAAACATAATTTTGGATTATATATCTAATTTTCCTGCCAGTGACCTTTGATTTTTTTTACACACTGTACCTTTAAAAGCGATTAAAAGTAGCTACCCATTATACAACCATAGCTACTGCTGAGACCACTGGATCCACTCATAGATGAAAACATCTTTATTTTTGGGAGAATTTTGCCCGCTGACAGCTGAAGTAATTGCTATACCCATCTTTACCACTAGATGTCAGTAATTCTTACACACTGTACCTTTAATGTGCCCTCACAAGTTAAACAATAACTTCCACTGTAAATGCGACAGGTCTGAATCTGAGCTTAGTGATCCATTCTTTTTTCTCACCTCTTACTGGCCAAGTAAGCCTCCCCACTGGTGACCACAGAGTCTCCTGTTAGCATTTTGAAGGTGCTGGTCTTCCCTGCTCCATTCACCCCCAGTAAGCCAAAACACTACAGGAAAACAAGAAAACACATGTCACTTAATCTTGCTCAACCTGTACTTAAAGAACAAGCTTCCTAAAGTATTGCTCATATCTCTGTGTTTATATTATTTATGTTTAGTGGAGTGTGGTAGCTAGAAGAGGTGTGTACCTCTCCAGGAGGAATGCCGACACACAGTCGGTCCACCGCCGGTTTTTGTTTCCGCTTGTAAATCTTTGTGAGCTGTCTGAGCTCCAGGATGTCTGTCTGTCCCCCACCAGTCATGATCCTCTGTCGCTCTCTGGCCACATCCTCATCTTCCTCTCCAATAGGCTTCAGATGGCTGGTGGATGACCTGGAGGGTGACGGACACGTTTCAGACAGATTTACAGGAGTGATCATAAATGGAGACTGAATTATGAGGTCTCAGAAGAATGAGACAATCCCCCACCTGGCCTTGATGCAGAAACGATACTGGATGAGGACGGTGATACAGAAGAAGATAACACCCTCTATGGCCATTGCAAACAGGTTCTTCCCCACCATGTCCCAGGCCAGGGGAGAGCGGAAGCGGTTTTCACCTACAACCCAAAAATATTTCAGAAATTTTATCATTCTTTAAAAAAAAAACCAAAACAACAACTTTTCAGTGCAAGGTGATAATAAATACTTCCTGTACTTACCAAATCTCTCCAAAGCATCAGCCATGGCCTGATTCTTCACCATGTCAATCAGTCCTCTGCCCAAGCAGAAGTGAGGGAAGATGAGGAACACGTTCTTCAGGATGTCATTAATACCACCAATCTCCTGAAAGAGCAATCGACCCAACATTAAAACATTTTGCAACAATAATCTGCCAATAAAAGTCTGGCAGAAGCAGAATCTGCTGCTTCTAATAACCAAGGTTATAATAGTTTGGGGTTTTTAATTAGTTTCAGTTTTCATTTAATTTTGACTTTTTTTTTTTCAATTCAGTTAGTTTTAGTTAGTTTTTTTGAGAAGGTTTGCTAGTTTGTACTGGTTTTTATTTTTTAGAAAATACTTAGTTTTAGTTTAGTTTTTATCAATTTCAGTGTTAGTTTTAGTTTTTTTTCCCCCCGTAAATTAAATACGGAAGAGGATAAGGGCCACTGAAGAAAAAAATCTAATTCTGAGAAAAAAAAGTCAGAATTCTGACTTTTTTCCAGAACATAAAAAAAAGAGTAATTGTTTTTTTCTATTTCCGAAAAAAGTCAGAATTCTGAGATTAAAGTCAGACTTTTTTCTCAGAATTTTATTTTATTTTTCTTCAGTGGTCCTAATCCTCTTCCGTAATTATAGGAATTCGTCTGGTGTGACATTCAAAATCATCAGAAAGTCACTCGGAGTAAAACTGGCAGAGCAAAGTAAACAGATTAAATAGAAATAGATTTCATATGAACCCAAAAGGCTTACAAAGACTAAAACTAAGGATGCTTTTGCAATAATTTTAGTTAGTTTTGTAAAGACAGTTAGTAATCGTCTTTTTTTATAACTCATTTTTATTTTTATTTCAGTTAATTAAAATGTTTCTTTCAATTTTAGTTTTCGTTATTTTGTTAGTTTTAGTTAACTATAACAATCTTGCTAAAAACTCCTTACATTGCCTCCAAACAGCTCCAGAACAAACGTGGATACGCTGCCATTTATTCCAATCAGTATGTTGACACTGGTTAGGACCACATAGGCAGTGCTGGGGATCTTGAAGAAGAAGGAGGCTGGATACATCAGAGGTGTGATTGACCATCTGGAAAAGGCCAAAATATAATTTCAGATTCAATTATTCTTGATAAAGATTGAAAATAAACATGAAGAAATGAAGTTTTAGTTCATTTTACCCATAGAGCAGCAACAGCAGGGCCAGCACGGGCAGGTTGGTGGAGGAGACGTAGGCGTCTTGTTGGAAGCACACAAATATAATGATCACCAACGTGGCTGGAACGATGTAGTTACACTACAGGACACGGAGGGAGGGAGAAAAAAGCTTTTGTAAGTTTTATTCATTCACATTTGTCATCAAGATTATGATCAGGATTTTTTTGATGCCTCACCATATCCCAGACAAAGTTGGCCAGCCAGTAGAGGAAAGGCTGCACTCCACTGATGAACTGCATGTGCTTGGCCTTGTTCACTCTCTCCTGGATGAGGAAGACCACAAAGCTGGCGGGGACGAAGGACATGGCGAAAATCACGCAAATAGACACCAATACGTCCACAGACGTTGTCATCCTGGGAGTTAGAGGGGTTGAGAAGAAAACAATGAGAGTGAGATCATATAAATGAAAGTATAATTCTGAATTACCGCCCACATCCGCGCCAACACTTACAGTGCAACCTGTGACAGCTGCTCCTTGGTGAGGTTCAGAGGGTGATTGTAGGCAGTGATGCCGAACTTTGCCGGGTCTTTTCCAGTCGGCAGACTCGCTCGCAGGATGCCGTTGTTCATCACATTGAGGAACGAACCAATGCTGTGCCATCCCTTGTTGTTAAACCAGATCTGGAAGTGAGAGAAGCAGACATGAGGATTCGGTTGGTGTGACGTTGGAGGCCAAACAGAGGAGCTGGTGTGTAAACCAAACCAACCCAACTTTATTTGTAAAGAATCTTAAAAACAATGCAGTCGACCAAAGTGCTGCACATAAATTCGAAACCAGTCACTTGAAGTTTAGCTGAGAAGTTATTTTTAATTATCTAAAAAGCACTGAGTTTTAGATTTTCATGCATTTTATTTATTTCTCAGGAGGTACAGCACCCACAACTCATGGATGAATGGATCAACTGTGAGTTTATTTCATTTGTTTTTTAATGTAACAGTGGTGGGTCCTGGCTGGATGAGATGGATGGATGGCTGGCTGCAAACGAGCATAATGGATACTGTATGGTAGGAACATGATGGATCAGTAGGAAAAGAGAATACATGGATGGATGGATGGATGAATGATAGATGGATGGATGCATGTATGGATGGATGGATGGATGCATAGACGATAACCTGCAGAGCTAAGTGCTGTTACGTAACCAGCGTCTGTGTGAGTGCATGCTAACCTTGACGTTATTCTTGGTGTCGAGTCCTTGGATAAAACTGGAAAGACTGTGGAAGAAACGATCAGCTGCTGTCCCCTGAAGGATGGGAGAGACAGAAAGAGAAGGAAAGAGACAGAGACAAAGAGGAAGTGGAAGAAAGTCGTCTTTAGTACATAGGTAAGCTAACACTCTTCAGATGTCTAGATTTACTGCAGCTGTAATCACACACCACAGATATGCAGAGACCACGTGTGTGTTTTTCTACCCTGAATAATTTAAACAAAAGTTTGCAGTTTCCTTTTGCAAATGGCCAATTTTAGAATAATAGAAAAATGTGAGGAATTTTCTTACTCTTTCAAGATGGAAGCGCCTTCTCAGCTGAGCAATTGCCACGTCAATTTGATCTTTGTGGGTGACAACTTGAGAACTCCTGGCACCCAATGAAAATCCCCCGTATCTGTTATAGAGAAAAGCAGTTTTAATATGAGCCAAGGCCACAACAGCTGAATATACTTATATTTATATTACTAAAGAAAAAACAAAGCTTTAAAGATGTATAATGTCTGATAGCTTACCTGAACTCATTGACCCAAATCTTGTTCTTCAGGCTGTAACGGAGGAAAATATGTGATTAAATTCTTGATTTTTGCCATGAATGAAGAGAATTTACAGCAAAAATGTAACGTCAGATGTCAGATTGTTACCTCTTGCCAATGATCTGAGCGTAGGTTTTAACCAGGTAGTCGGACACGTTTCTGCCAGTCAAATTCTGCAGCGTGTCTTTGTCACTGATCTTCATCTGGACACAAAAACAGCCACAACAGTTAATGTTTGTTCACCTGAGTGGACATTTGGTAAACTGACGTAACTGGATTTGGGCTGAATTCAGTTTGGAGTGACCGACCTGCGGTGGTGGGAGTCCGCCGGCCCCAGCGGGACACTCCGGCAGCATTCTCTTGCGTCCTTCGCAGCTGCACTCGCACAGGGGAGAGGGATTCTCCATGCTCCAGTTTCCATTATCGAACAGATCTCTCACACTTTCAGAGACTTCGGGGACCGACCATTCACCCTCAACAGCAGTACAGGGAGCGTCCCTGAAGCACACACACAAAAGAGTTTACATTTCCAAATACGATAAAGCTGCTTATTTTTATACCATTCTGAGTTTGCAAATGTTAACTTTTCCCCTGAAGACTTACGGTATGGGCTCTCCTTTCATGCAGCGGGTGCCAAAGCCCGGTTTTTCTATCAGAGCTCCCAGAAGTTTGTTGGTGTGAGGGTCTTCAGGTATGTCATTACTGCAAAGACACAGAAAGACAATCGTCTTTAGCTTAATGCACTGTCTGAGTGGAAAACCTTAAATAATAATAGATATAGAGATCCATCAAATACATTATTTATCAAGTGTAAGTCATTAAAATTCTATGATATGATTAATCATCATATCCTTCTGGGTTTGGATGAAGCTAATATGCCAGTAAACATCCAAGAAAGGTATGAAAAGTACAAAAGTCACTAAAACTTGGAAGGAATAGACATCATTAAAAAAAAAAAAACAGGTTTAGGACCAAAACGATGGAACAAATTCAAAAGACACATAAAAACAACAATATTAAAGGTACAGTACAGTGTGTAAAAATGACTGATATCTAGTGGTAAAGATGGGTATAGCAATGAATTCATATTCCAAGCACTGTTGTGAATGTACAATGGCCATTAGTGGCCAAAATTCTCACAGACAAAGATGTTTTCATCTGTGAGTGGATCCAGTGGGCTCAGGTGTAGCTATAAGTGGACAATGAGAAACTACTTTAAATGTCTTTTAAGGCATTACTGATCCCAAACAGTCTCTAACTCCCATTAAACAAAGCTGATACAGCAGTTCTCACTTCACACACATTGTTTTGTCCATTGAAATGCACCGTAATAAAAATGGTGGAACAAATATGGCAGCCTCCACGTATGCACCCCCAACAATTAGATATAAATGACTCATTGTAAGAAAATAAACATATAACAGCTATTCTAGTGCAGCGATTACACATCAATAGAAACACAATGTTGAATTGTAAATCACATTTTTCTGCCATTCACCTTTTTTTTTTACACACTGTACCTTTAAGGAAATATGAAAATAAAAAATTTTCAGTAAATGAGACAGATCTTGAAAAACATGAAGGATTTTTAAATGCAGTAAATTCATGTAAGTAATGGACTGCAAAAATTGGGAAAACATATGTGACATAAACAATGCCTTACTATCAAGAATAAATTGGATGGTAATTGTAAATATTGTATAAACACCAAGAAATGAATCAATGTAAAATGTACTAATGTTGAAGCGGACAGACATTGTAAGACTGTTCTTCTCTCTGCTCCTTTTCATTCAAGCTGAGTTCATTGTGTTTGTTTTAATGCCTGTTTTGCTTTTATTGAATGAAACAAAATAAAATAAAAATCTAATTGAAACTGTTTAAAAAGCTGTTTAAAAAGAATTTTGTACTGATATTTCTATAAGCGTCGACAAAGTATTAGGGCTACATTAAGAAAAATACTTTTTTTTGCAGACTTCGAGAATAAAGTTAGAATATTACGTTATTCTACAAGAATCAAGTTTTAATATTTTAAATTAAGAAGAGGAAGGTTTATAGACCTAAAAACTGTTTAATGACCGAGATGCTTAAACATGCTTGACATAAACTCAACTTTGTTGCACTCTTGCATGCTTCCATTGTCCATTTACTGGTACAATTATCATTTTATTCTCATAAAATCACTTTATTCTTGTAAATTTATGACTTTATTCAAGTAGAATAATGTCGTTTTTCTCTCAATATGGCTCTAATACTCCATTGTAATAAGCTTCATCTTTCATTTAAGTCAGAACATTCTGTTACTTCACAACAGCTGCACATAATGTCACTGTATTTCACTGCATAGCCAAATTTAAACCGCTTAGGTAACATGCAAACCTTGCCATAGTTATGCAATCTTTTACATTTTTAATGAGTTGTGAACTTTATAGACAAAAAAAGCTGCATTTATTTTTTAAAAAATATGCTTGCTCAGGAGAAGAGAACAATCTGCCTCAGGTTAACTTGAGGTTAAGAATAGCTTTGACAGTCAGTAACCTGGAGGCACAAAGAGGCGAGAAACAGAAAAGGTTTCTTTCTGTGCAAGAATGAGCAGCGAATTTAATGATGTAAAGGAAAATGTTCTTTTTTTTTGACAAAAGGAAAGATACCTTACCTGATGAAGCTAAACTGTTCTCCGTACATGCCGGGATGCAGAGCTAGGCTGGGGTACTTTCCAAATGGAGGAACAATCAGGCTGAACACAAGGGCGATGCACACAAACACAGCTGGAAGAACAATCTGGAAAACACCACAGAAATCAAACCATCGTACAAAACACAAACAAAAAATATAGTGGACACAACTTCTTACACAGGTAAACGTATAGAATAAGCTTCAGCACACCTGAGCAAAGAAGCCTTTCCTGGAGCGCCGAGCATACAGGAAACGTTTCCAGAGCAGCGCGACAAACTGCTGCCTCTTCAGACTCCAGCCTTTGACCTGGTACGAGCCTTTGCCGTCCGTTCCACTGAGCCAGTCTGTCTCACGAGATTCTGGAGATGATGGTAGGCAATGAGCAGATTCATAACATGATGAGTTTCTGTCTTTAAATGTAATACTTTGAAGAAAAAAGCTAATTTCAACAGAAAGCATTTAACTGTACTTAATCAAGCATTAAGTTTGCCAACTTTCTATTTCAACAGGAAACATGCGGATTTAAAGCGACTAAGAATGACAGCAACAAAACTGTTGTTATCATTGCACTGCAAGGTGGGTAGTGCAGTTCTACCTGGATCACCTTCAGAGTCATTGAAGTCAAAGTCGTCCTCAGTGAAGGGCTTCAAGCAGCTCTGGTGGTCTCCAAATGCATGATGTCGTCGAGTTCTGGTTGGTACGACTCCATCTGCAGCCAAAGGCGAATCAACATGTTAAGTGGCGTTCCATGCCCCCATTCCTCCGTGATGTATGTGGGTAACTTATTTACGGCTTTCCCTTCTTAGCAATTATTCTTTTATACACCAATGTAATGAAGCCACGGTATTTAAAAGGTGTTAATGACCCCTTGTGAGTCATTATTACATGTAAAGTTAGAAAATCCCACCTGAAAGCTCAACAGAGTCAACTCCGCTGTCTTCAGCCACTTTCAGGAAAATCTGAAGCAGAAGAGAGAAGAAGATTAAAATCATGACTTATCTGAAAGGAGGGGGGGTTACTCACTACAGATCAAATGATCATGTTCACCTCTTCCAGGGTGGTGTCAGATATTCCATAACTTGATATTCCCAGGTCAGTGAGGCGGTCATCGAGCTCATGGAAGAGCTCCACAAAGGCTCCATCTTTAGCTGACTGGTAGGGCAGGACATAAGTCAGTTCATGGCCGAGGTCCTCCACAAGGCGAGCCTCTGGGACGTGCTTGAAAATCACGTTGGAGATGAGCGAGACATCTGTAGGGAAGGACGAGTAGAAAATGTGAACGATCGGTGGGCATATTTATCTTAATGATGTCGACTTTGTGTTGATGAAGTCTGCTGGAAGGCAGAGGGATACGTCAGCTCTTACCGATTGTAGTGGTTTCACTTTCTGGCTCGCTGCCCAGACCGGCATCGGAGCTGCTTTCTGAGACACTATCCTCCTGAATAAAAGAAAGAGATTCAATAACTCCGTCCCAAGACACCGACACGAGACTATTCTTATAGTTCTCTTCACACACCTTCTCTGTTTTCTTGCTGTAGGAAACAGTGCTGGCAGAGTTCCTGCAGGACTGCAATGTCAAGTCGTAGTCTCTCTTGACCAGCGTCAGGTAATAGCCTGTACCCAGATGGGTCTTCAGGAAGAGCGAGGAGCCCACGCAGCACAGCTTGCCATGGGAAATGATGGCGATTCGATCACCGAGGATGTCAGCTTCATCCATGTGATGAGTGGACAGGATGATGGTGCGGCCTTACAGAGGTGGCAGAGAATTACAAAAATTAATATGCTATATCTCTTTTTTAAATTGAAGAATCATCAAATTTCTATAAGGGACATAAAACAATTGTTGTATCTAATAATAATAAAATAATAACTAAAGTCTGCCCAAAGGGCTAATATAAGTTTCATTTACCTTGTCGGTATTTGAGCAGCAGGTCCCAGATGCCTCTCCGTGCATAGGGATCAACGCCAGCAGTGGGTTCATCCAGAATCACAACCTTCGACCCCCCGACAAAAGCCAGAGCCACTGACAGCTTCCTCTGCATCCCGCCTGAAAAGAAACAATAACGGAATAAAGATCTGTTCTCTCCTAATCTTAATTTCTACGTAAAATCCTTCCGTATTACAGGCTAAAAACGGGAAAGCAGCAATAGTGCAGACTTTGTCTTTTATACCGTTTGCATTTAGACAAACATTCCGCTTTTTTCTTTTTTGTGTGTAATTGAATTTTTTTCTTTTCATGAACAAAACAGAAAAGATACATGGCATTGTACTATTTTACGTAGGGAGGAAAAAGAAATTAAGGGAAGAGATTTATACATTTTGATATGTACTGTACCTACAGATGTCCTCAAAATTATTCATACCTTACAATTAAAGAAAAGGCTAAATTCACAAAAGTAATTCAAATATCAAGAAACTAAAGAAACTAATAATAAATAAAAATTTACAAAATTACAATTTGGTAAAACAAATTTTTGCTTTTGAATTTTGGTTGAAAATAAAAATTAAAAAAAACAAACAAACAACCAAAACTGTCCCAGGTGTGGACGTCCTTTTGAACATTAGAGAAAACACCTGACTAGTGATTATCTGAAAGTGTTGCTAAACAAAATTTTAACTTCCAATATTGCCAATATTCCAATATTTCTAACATTTCGTAATGCAAGTCTGAAAGCGGCACTTGTGAGATCACTAAAAGCTGAAAACGCAAAACTGACCTGACAGGGTGCTTGTGCGGGACTGCCGTTTGTGAGGGAGCCCGACATCATTCACAATTTGTTCCATTTCTGCTTTCACTTTCTCCTCTGGAAGCCCCTTCAGGCGAGCGTAGAACCAGATGTGCTCCTCCACCGTCAACCTGGAATAGGCACAATCAACAAATCACTCAAGCACGAATCACAACAGGGTGAAAGTAAAAACACTTTTTGGTGTCTGTGTTTCATACATACATGCTGAAAAGCACGTTGTGTTGGGGGCAGACGCCCAGATTCTGTCGGATGGTGCTGAGTTCAGAGCGGATGTCCTTGCCGAGGATGTAGGCGGTGCCAGACGTGGGCGGGAACAACCCTGTAAGGATGGACCTGGGCAGGACGACACAGCGTGGTCATTGTTAAAGATCTGATTGGCTTGTTGACTGTAATACAGCTGTAGGTGTGCTGGAGGTAATGTGCATATTATCTTACATAGTTGTGGTCTTGCCAGCCCCGTTGTGGCCGAGGAAAGAGGTGATCTGTCCTTCGTAGAATCTCAGGGACAGCCCGTCCACCGCCAGCTTGTTTCCATGGCTGTAGACTTTTACCAAGTTTTCAATGTAAACACCTGGGTCGATGTGGCTGGGTTCCTCCTCGATGCAGACAGCTGTAGACAGAAACAAAAAAAAAGGTATTTTAGCTTTAATGACACAAATAGTCTGATTTTATTACCGGAAAAACAATATACAGTTGTGCTTAAAAGCTTACATACCCTCCCATTAAAGAAAAGGCTAAATTCACAACAGGAACGGAAAGAATGGAAAAAGTAATGATAAATTAAAATTTACTAAATTATAATTTAGTAAAATAAAATTTTGATTTTGAATTTTTCTTTTAAAAAATTATTTTAAAAAACCCAAAAAAACTGTCCCAGTCAAATTAAAATAGCTTGCTCATGAATAGTGGGTCAAAACACAGTCTGAACATTAATGAAAACACCTGATTGCAGTGATTGTCTCAAAGTGCTGCTCAAATAATTTAATTCAGGAGCCCCATCATTATACTTTTTTTTATTTTTCGTTTGTTTGTTTTTAATATTTCTGTTAAACCACAATACAAAATCAATGTCATGATTTTTATAAAATTTTTATTTATTATTACTTTTTTAAATTTAAACTAATTTCACTGACAGCTGATTTTTTTCTCTGTTTAAAGGTACAGTATGTAAGAATTACTGGCATCTAGTGGTAAAGATGGGTATTTGAAAGAGGAGATGTTCTCTTTCTGCACTGTCGAGAATGTATGGTGGCCGTCAGTGGCCAAAATTCTCCCAGACATGAAGATGTTTTCATCTTTGAGGTCCAGTGGTCTAGGTGTAGCTATGACTGTACTGTAAGTAATTACTTTTAATGTCTTTTAAGGCATTACTGATCCCAAACACGACTCTAACTCCCAGTAAGTAAGTTCAGAGGGTTCTCACTACACACACATTGTTTTGTCCATTTAGGGACACCGTTGTGAGAATGGCGGCACAAATATGGCAGCCTCTATGTACTGTATGTGCACCCGCAACTAGTAGATATAAATGACTCATTTTAAGAAAAAAAAACATATAACAACTATTCTAGTGGGGCAGTTACACATCAATAGAAACAAAGTTCTGAATTATATATCACATTTTTCTGCCATTGACTTTGGTTTTGTTACACACTGTACCTTTAATGGGAGGGGATGTAAACTTTCAAGCACAACTGTAAGTGGCATTAATTATGACATATTTACCATCAGCATTGCCCTTCTTTGACAGGGGGGTTGAGAGGTTTTTATTTTCTTTCTCTCCACACCAATATGTCCTGGTGAAAGGGAAATACCACGGCCTTGGGATGCCGTACTGACCTGTAACAGAATGAAATGCTTGTAAAATAACTCCCAATGCTCATGCACTGTTTACCTACAGTTTATCTACACCATAATACAACAGATGTAAAGAAAAAATATTTCAATTGTGGACTTTTAGTGCAACTTACCAGGAAATACTGCTTCAATATACCAGGTCATTATTCCGTACAGGACTGCATCAAACAACATGAGGCTGATTGAGGTGGTCAGGTTGTAGCTGTCCTCCTCCAGAGGGCTCGCAAGCAAGTTTGACCACTGGATTCCCACACCTTGCTCTTCAAACAGAGATAAGTACTCGCATCCAAAACCAAAAGCCACAGGAGACAGCAGACTCTGAAAGAACAGAATAGACAACGTTTAGTACAAAGAACTATGAGCATGCAATTCTTTGGTATTTGATCAATTACTTAGGACTTTTTCATACTACTACAGGTCTACGGGTATTGATGTAAGTATTAAAGGGACACCGTGTGACTTTTTGCCACTAGGGACACTAAACCTGTAACTTCCCACAGGCCACACAACTGTCGCTAATCATGTTTCCAGACCACTTTGATCATTTGATAGCAAAGTTATTGAGCCATAAACCAACCTTCCCAGGTCACATGATCCAATGAGAGACGGATCTGCTCCTGTAAAGCTACAATGTCTGGTTTTTGGGGAGGGCATCCCCCTCGGAGCACCGACATGTGTCAAGTTATGTATATTGACCCCAAGAATAATCTATCATTACTTACATTAGGCAAATTTTTGGGTCAAAAGTTACACGGTGTACCTTTAATGTGTGCATTATCAAAACTCTTCCACATACCACAACAAGTTTCGCTCCGAAGCCGATGTAGTCTTGCCAAGCGACACACAGAACGTATGGCAGGTAGAGGGTGAAGTATATGATGCCGCCACAGGCTGCTGCCAGGTTGGCACGAGAAAACAGGGTGCTGATGAGAAAGCACTGCATGATGGTCACCACGCCAAAGGATCCCAGGAAAAGGAACACGACACCCGAGTCACTGTAAGGCAGCAGGTTGCCCATCTGAAAAAGAAAAGAAAAGAGACAGCATTTTAAATCTTTTTTTTTCCACCGTTTAATTCAGTTTCATGGATAAAGTTGCTATTAGGTTAAATGATGAGTATAAGCATCAGCAATGACCGGAGTCTGAGTGTTTTATTATTCTCTACAACGTGCTGACATTCCTGCATGATGACAGACTGGGTGAACACATGGACACCCACATGTCTCTGTTCACACCAACCTTCAGCAGCATCACCAACAAGCCTGCGCTGATCAGCAGGGGGATTAAACTGCTGATGAACCAGCTCAGCCACAGCGTGCCATTGTTCAGTCCCATGATCCTCATCGTCTCCTTCAGGCGGGCCTCCTTCTCGTACACCACGCCCTTGATGATGATAGCAACGGAGTACATCCACGCCAAAGTCATGAACAGAGGCATTGACCGGCTCATGACTCTCAGGAAACTGTGAGAAAGTCATAAAGTGTTGGAGTGAGAGTTTGACCTGTAGATGTAGGAATTTAAGATTTTTCTGTCCGGTATTCTCTTACATATCGTCTACGTAGCAGGGGTAAGGCATCTGCTGAATGTAGATGCCCGTCTTTTCCTTGGTGCCAGTGACGGCTCGGATGATGCCCTGCTCGATGACATCCTGCAGGTAAGAAAATCCACCCCAGACGTAGCGAAGATCCTCAAAGGGGTCTGCTCTGGGACCGGGATCCCAATATCTGGAAACCAGCATACAAACAAGCACGGTCATTTAAACATGAAAACCAAGAAATCAATGAAGAACAGCCAAGTAAATAAAGTAATAATAATAATATTAGGGCAGCTATTAGTTGATTTATCGACTAATCGACAACTACCAAAATAGTCGACAATGTCATAATCGACTAATCATTTATTGTAGGGATGTACGATATTGGAATTTTGGCCGATATCCGATATGCTGATATTTTAAAACTCATGTGGCTGATAACCGATATTGACACTGATATTAAAGCTGAACAAAATAAGCAGTCATTGAAAGTAGAAGTTTTGTTATCCGTTTCCGACACTTTGAAAAATAGGGGTAGTAAAAAATATCGATACACTGAAATAGCGGGATATTTTCAAATGTCGATATCAAATCTATTTTTAAAAACGTTGTATCGATCTATTTTACTTACAAAATCTTGCAAGATTTCATCGTTCTGTTACAAACTCTCATGATATTTCGTGAATTCTCAGGAGATTTCTATAGTAAAATAGATCCATACCGCGTTTTTAAATGTCAATATGATATCAGCACATGAAAATATTGCGATATTTCAGTGTATCGATATTTTTTCCCAACCCTAGTCTTTAGAAATTTTAAAGTCTGTAAAAAATAATTTTGGAAGAAGAGGAAGTTTAAGTTTTTTTTTAGACTTTAGAAACAGCCGGCTGATTGTTTAAATATCGGTTAAATATCAGAGGGGTGGCCGATGTCTGATATTCAGTTTTAAGGCTGATATAGGCCGATTATACCGTGCATCCCTAGTTTATTGTCTTTTAAGCTTTATTTTTCCTCATAAAAACATCACCGTACCGTCTGCTATCTTGTCCTCCTTTCTGTTTCTCATCTTTTCTTGAATTGTATATCAACATAAATTAACACACACACTACCAGTCAAAAGTTTGGACATGTTTTTGATTAGATTTAATGAGTAAGTGTCCAAACTTTTGACTGGTCCTGTAAATGCTACAATTTTCGTATGATCCGGTTTGTGGACTAGTTGCCAAAATAATCGGTGACTAGTCGATTATCAAAATAATCATTTGTGGCAGCCCAAAATAATATATAAACCCCTGGTTATGTCAGCCACTTACCCGTCTTTAATCTTGTTGGTCCTCTCCACATTATCGATGTCCATGCGGATTTTGTAGTTGACATTAGGCGGCAGGTCGGTGCTATTGCCATGAGCGATGTCAGGAAACACGATCCCGGCCCAGAACTTCTGGTTGTCCAGAAGACCCATGGACTTGTTTACCAAACGTTCCTCATTAGCTACTGGCTCCAGCTTGTCTAGGTTCACGCACTGAAAAAGAGGGAGTGGGTTAAGTAAGGATAGACCGATACATTGGTCGATATTTGTGTTTTTTGCTGGTAATACGTCGGGTGTGTAGGCTGATAGCCCCACTGGGCATAATTTACAGACGTTTTTTTTTTTTATATTTACAGTCATCCTTAAAATTATTCATTAAAAGGAAAAAAATATCAGCTGTCAGTGAAATATGGTGAAACTGACAAAATAAATAATAAATAAAAATTCTATGAAAATCATTACATTGATTTTTAAATGTGGTTCAAACGAAATATTTTTAAAAAAACACATAAAAAAGACGTCTTCTACACCTGTTGACAGGTATGTTGGTCCACTGTTCATGGGAAAGGTGCTCTAATGTGTCTGGGACAGTTTTTTTTTATTATTATTACTATTTCCAACCGTAATTCAAAAGCAATATTTTACTTCACTAAATCATAATTTTGTGAATTTTCATTTATTATTATTCATTTTCCTGTTATTTGAATTAATATTGTGAATTTAGGCCTTTCTTTAATTGGAGGGCATGAATAATTTTGAGGACTGTATATTTATTACAAGTTTAATGTTTCTATTTAATATTTCTTTACAAGTGCACTGTTTCTGTTTTATATATTTATTTGAAGTTCTTTGTTCTTTTTTTATATTAAAAGAGTTGTAAAATGACTTTCCATTGTATCCTTTATTATATTAATATGGGAGTCAAATGCAGTATCGCCCCCATATCACGCCAGGTTGTATCGGCTGAGGCTGATGAGAAATTATTGGTATCGGCCCTAAAAAAATCTATATCGGTCAATCCCTAGTTAAGGGCATGTTTTTGACTAAATTTGACAAGAAAGAAATGAGCTTTAGCTTTAGCTGTTGTCAGATATCACCAAGTTTACATGTGACACGCAACACCATACTTTCATTACTTGATCAGTTAAAAGTCAGTGATCAGGACAGACAATGCTCTATCATTACTATCTTGTTGTATTTGTAACTATTTATTTTAAAACTGCTATTTGATGTGAGGCCCATTTTTAAATGAGAGCTCCTTAACAGTTGAAAGACTAAACAAAAATGCATCAACTGTTGCAAAAACCACATGAAAATCCAGCTCAAACACATTGTTTCTCATAAATACTATTTAGAAGCAGAGAATGACCATGAACTATCATCCTGGACACTGAGTAACCGCTCTGGAGTTGTTTATCTGATATGTTGAGACCTCCTACAGATTCGCCTCTCACATGTTTAGCCAGTAAAAACTGACTCATTCCTTATCCTCCCATTCAAAGTGAAAGGCATGTAAAATATAGATTATGCTGATAAAATACAGCATAAACACTTTAAATACTGCAGGTATGACAGAATTTTAAAGCACTGCTGGGCCTTGACATGTGTTTTAGTGCAAGAAACTCCACTTTATATGATTAAGTTGACCTCAAAGGTGAAACAGTCAGTGGGTCAGGCCGCTGGAGTGTAAATCATCACAGTGGTAACGTTTCCATGTCATTAAGCATGGAAAGAAGAAGAACATCTAATTACAAGGTTTTGAATCTGATCTGAAACAGCTCAAATTGCAATTAATCGCTGGAAAATAGGAAGATTTCGTGAAGTAGTGACCCAAAAAGGAAATCAGTATTCGACCCATTTCTCTATTCGACTATATTCTATAAACAAATTACAATTTTATTGGCATGTCCTTGAGAACACGCTCCACATTCATATGATCTCATGCTTCTGTATTTGCAGACAGTCATGTGAATGCATCATTTACATGACCTACATTTGTAAACTTTATCTTTATTACTTTGTTTTGCAGTTGTTGGGATAAGTCCCACAAAGTAAAGAAAGCCGCGAACCTCCATGAAGTGTGAAATGGTCTGTATGGCCTGGTCGGTTTCATTGAAGATGTCTCTCCACGTGCTCGCCGACCCTGCAGGTCGCTGGTCCTCAGAGGCCTTTGACAAGAAGTTTGCCACGTCTGCCACACGCCACTCAGTTTCACTGAGCTGGGCGTTCAGGAATGCAGCGCTGGCATTGTTCTGGAGCAGAGTCTACAAATGTGACAGAAAAAGAAGACTTTGAGTTGTTTATTACAGGAAAAAAAGACGATTCAACAGCCCGGTACTCATATTCACTCATCCATCAACACATTGCTGATATTGCTGACAATTCACACTCAACATGTTTATTTGAGTTTATTTTTTAGATCAATAAACTTATCTAAACTGGCTTTTTTTGTGTTCGTCTGGTTCTGTTTTGTTTTTGTTGCACCCCTGACCGGGTGTGACGAATACCAAAAAGGCTTCAGATAAAGAAAATATTCACCACTGTCAAGGAGCTCAGAGTTAAAATCTGACTATAATGTGAAAGTGTGACATAATCACAAAATAATAAGGTGATAGATACAAGTTTTTCATCAAACCCATATTTAAAAAAAAACACCCACAAAACAAAAGGGCGGGGATAAAAATATTATTTTTACCCCAAATAAATGTTTTATCAATTTTGACTAAAAAGTGAATGTTTACATCTGATTACCATGTCAAAGTTGGGATTCTTTGCTGTTAGCATTAGCTCCGGAGTTGCTAGCTCGATTGCTATGTGTATAGCATCTTTCTTGCCTTACACTATCTCAAAGTCTAGTGGACAAAAAAAAAAAACGAAGCAGGATGAGAGTGAAGGTAGCGAAGTAGCTCAAAAGCCCTGTGGAGTTTGCTGCTTCCCTCCTAGACATGTAAGCTAAACATTTGCTAATGCTAATTAACAGTTAGCCGGTTCTGTAACGTTGCTATTGCTGGCTTGGAGCAACTAAACTTAGCTATCACCTTTAAGCTTGTCTGAGTGGGTGAACTCAAATGATAGTTTCTTTGTGTAGCTATTTGTGTGACTTTTGACCTAGTTTAAGGCCATTCTATTATCTTAGTTCCTTTTATGAGACTTTTCAAACGTATTTACTGCATATTTGATATTTTATCAACCTTCAGGACGATCAATGTTTTCCATGACCAAAAAAGGTAGTAGCTAATGTTGTAAATATGAAGTAATTCATATTTACATTGTAATTAGAGGGAGTGGGTAGCATAGTAGCAATGTCACAAGCTTTGTCACAGCAGACCCGAGTTCGAGTCCCCGACACGGCACTCAGGTAAGCCACTGTGGACCCTTGAGCAAGGCCTTAACCCCCACCAACTGCTCCTGGGGCGCTTTAAATAGCAGCCCACTGCTCTCAGGTTCAAGCTGAGATGTTATATGCAGAGAATGAATTTCCTAAATGGCTCTCTAATTAGGATTAATAAAGTAAATCTTTTTTTTATTGTTTAAGTTTTAAATTGAAGTCAATCATGGCTCACATATACTGTAGCATTATATTTATATATTCTATTTATATGATTTTTTTCATCTTCATTTTACTCTTGTTTATATTTTGTACATGTACTATGATTTTCATTGTTTTTACTGTTACTGCTGGAATTTTAAATTTCCCTGAGCAGTCATCCAAAGGGATCGATAAAGTCTTGTCTGAGTCTTTAACATCATCTTTCACCACTGGATGGCGCTTGTGCAGTTTGCAAAGCAAAAGAGACGTGACTAAGCCTGGGAACGTGTCAAAAACAGCCATGTCATGAGCAACATGCCTTGAAGAGCAGATGGAGAAAGCGATCTCGTGCTGTAAAGTCATCACTTTTTCTGCTAGTTTCTTAAATAATTGCAGGTCTTAGTTTTTCTGCATGTTTTCAGTCAGCTGCAGAATCTCAATGTAATACAATCAAGATAACTCCTTTTGTCACTTTTACAGTAGCTGAATTATCTTTCTGCTTCATCTCTGCTCTGTTTAACTGAGATAACATGAAAGCGACTTTCGTTTGGCCTTTGCTGTACTTTCATCAGCGAGAGAAAAACCATCAGGGTCATCAGATCAGATATGACTGGCATCATGTAAACAGGAAGTATACTTGGAACATGTCGGCGGTTCACCCACTCACCCTAACCAAGTCCATTTCCTCGCTGTTCTCCATGAAGTTCCATAATTTAGGCCTCATCTCCTCCCACATCCCCCCAAGGTCCCTCAGCACACCCAGTTCCTGGAAGGTTTTATTAACCTGAAAAACAAGAACACGCGTCCTCGTGATGCTTTGAACATAATTCTGATGACGGTATTGTGTTGTGAGGGGCCTCTTGTACCTCATGGATGATCCTTTGAGTTGCTGGAGTGTCTGGGGTGTAAAGGATCTTCCCCATGAGAAGAGGTTTAAGAGCCCTCCAGATCATCCTGGAGATAGGGCTGGACTCCAGTTTCCTTATCATGTTGTTACAATAAGGAGCTAGCAGATAAATACAAAACGAGTGAGTGAAAGGCAAAGGAAATACATGTGATTCATTTAGAAGACAATGTTTGCAAAAGTTGAATACTTACTGGAAGAGTTATCATAAGCAGAGAGAGGTTCGCTGTCACTGTCGTTGCCATGGTTTCCAAATAAGGCCTTGTAGTTGTTGTCCTCGTACCAGTTGAGAGACTTAATTTTGAGTCCACCCCCCTCTGGGTGCCCACAGACGATACGTGACACAGCCTGGTACATCTGATTTGGAGACCCCGAGGCATTCGCAGTCAGGTACAGGATCTCCTTTCGCATATCCTTCCAACTCTTCATACTGGCAAGCTGTCGAGAGACATAAAAACTTTATCAGGATGAAGGCTGGCAATGAGCAAAGAGCTAGAGGAGACGGATACAAGCAAGCACAAGTCTCCGAAATCAACAGAGAAACATTAGTTGGCGCTAAAGCAGATTTTTATACATTCAAAGAGCATTTTAGATACCAAAAACTGTTTTTAATGATTGATAGACAATCAAATATTCAGACTGTTAATCAGACCTGTGATAGGTAAATGTCGCTAAATCGCGTTGCTTTGATGCTTTGAGGTGGTCATAAGTCCTCATAATTATTCATATCCTCCAATTAAAGAAAAGGCTAAATTCACAATAGTTATTCAAATAATAAGAAACCAAAGAAACTAATAATAAATACAAATTTACAAAATTATAATTTAGAGAATTAAGATATTGCTTTTGAATTGTGGTTGGAAATAATAATTTAAAAATTGTTGCAGTCACATCAGAGCATCTTACCCATGAATAGTGGATGAAATTACCTGTCAACAGGTGCAGAAGTCTTTTTGAACATTACAGAAAACACCAGATTGCAGTGATTACCTCAAAGTGCTGCTGAATAAAATTTTAGCTTCAGAGCCCCATCATCTAGATCCAGAAGAAAACCACCATTTTGGAAATATTGATTTTTGGAAATAACCATTGAAGTAATAGTGATACAGGCATGATTACAGATGCTACTGGTATGTTTTCATGGTCAACAAATCCACTGATGTAGATTAAATAAGTATAAGTATAAGTTTTTGCTGTGAATCAAAATATGACGGGGACATGAGCTGCTAATTTTTTTGCTTTAAATAAAATTTGTGCTGTAGAGTCCAGAGTCCCCACATGCACCAAAACCTGCTCCGTCAATTGTTTTTCCTTCATAGAACCACAAATTTTGCATGATGTCAGAAGTGAAAATGACTGTCCGCTGAAACAAAAGCTATAATTTGTCCCAACTTGAGCACCTTACATAAGCCCAGTGTGATGCCATAGGTTTGAAGACATCTACACAATGGGTGGTATTCTATACATGGAAGTAAAGCGCTGCTCCGTGGGGCGGAGGCACTAAGCACTTGGCCGTCTGCCGGACTAAGATAAATTTAACTGGTGCTCGCAGTCCTATCATTTCGCCCTGTAAGTGCGTGTGTCAGAGTAGCTCTGCATCACTATCAAGGGAGGAGGAGGTGAGATAACATGTAACGAGTGCCATATGCATGCAAGTGCGGTGTTTTGCATAAAAACCAGCCACAACGTTGTGTTCAGATTCACATCACAGAACTGTTCCTGTCCTCTTATACTTTAGCTATCCCTAATAAGTCAGAAAAAAAGGGCTTTTTTTGGTAACTAAACAAAACATTCAGTCTCCTAAGGAGGACTGTATTTGTAAGTAATGCAAAATTATGCTTGCATAAAGGGGAGAATAATTCAGCCAGTTAGAGCGAAACTCCAGACAACTCTCCTCTTTGTTTGGGGATTTCTTATTAAAGCCCACCAAGACCTTATTTGAATTGTTTTCTTTGTTTGAGGTTGGCACAAGTCCGCAGTCGTCTTCATCACCATTACAGAACAATCTGTTTTCTTGTTCTGCTCCTCTTTTCTCCAGAAAAGCTGGAGGTATTGCGATATTTTGTCAGCAGTCATATGCTGCGTTACATCACGAAGAAGGAAGTTCATTTTGGTTCAGTCCGAGTTTACTTTCGTTCAAGAGACAAGTTGGCACAAGTTCCCCGTTAAAGTTTCCAAACTGGTGGAATAAACACGCGGTTATGTCCCCAACTTGTGACTGGGACGGCGTAAGTGTGAGGGTTTATGATTCTTGCAAACAAGGCGAAGAAAGGTTTGAGTAGAGGGGGGGTGTTCTTTTCTCACTGAGAAGAAAAGGAGGGTACCCGGACTTTTACCAAGCTTCAATTACACGGGAGAAGGAGAGAAGTCAGAAAGGCCAGATGGATTCTTAATAAACTGAGGTGGAAATGTGAGGAGGTCGGAGAAGAAAACTGGGTGAAAGGTTGTAAGTGAAGCAGGAAGCTGAAATGAGCTCTGACAGCAGAGGAAGGTACGAGAACAAAGAAAGGTTACTATCGGGCAAACCTTGGCAGGCTCCGCAATTAAAGTGTTGGCATAAAAACACACGCACATGCAGACACACACACCCAAGATGATGCACAAACACGCAGCAGATCCTGCTTGGTTCAGAACAAATAACTGTTTTCTCACTCATCTGTTTGTGCTTTTCTTTAATTACATATCCTCTGCAGTCCAGTTTGCAGAAAGCGATGCTTATCCTCCCGTTTGCACATTAAACAAATATTCAGCACAAGTTTTAAGAAAGAGAAAGTGAGACTGAAAGCCCGACTGCATCTGAGATGACTTTATATTCTTTGGTTACCTTGCAGCTGAGCCTGCGGCTACATCAGCTGTCACATGCTCGCCTGCTCTCTCAGGTGCAAAGATCCAGCGGAGATATTGTGCAGCCGCCTGCATGCAGTTAATGCATTAAACTGACGACAGACTCTGCAGGTTTAGATTGCACACAGTGCAAATGTGTCTTTATTTCCTCATTTGCTGGTGTCCGATTCTCAAATACACACAGTGACGTCTTCATCAGGCGTTTTTAGCACAGCTTTGTGTGCGCAAGCGACTGCAGACATGAATTATGTTTGTAGATCTACTTGCCTGTGAGACTGAGTAAATGTGTCATTCCCCGGTGCCCATGTTAACTTGGGTGACTGGGTGAGTAAAACACACAAATGCATGAATTGTGCACTTGCATACACACTCACACACGCATACAGACAGGCGGAGAAGAGGATTGCCCCAAAGTAACCTCACAGCTGAGCCGGCGCGAGGTTACTACAGTTCAAGTTTCCTCTCGAACTCAGGTATTTAGTCTAAAGCAGCTCAGACGACAATCTTGATTTCATTTTCATGGTGAGTTGATCAGATTCTGACCTTAATATGCAAAGACTTTTTAATACGAAAGGTTTATTTGTGTTACAAGTGCATGGCTTCTTTGTTCTAACAAGTCAAAAAACAAAACCTTAAACTGCTCAGTTTCAGAAAGCATAGACATAATTCTATAAAACACTGTATTTTAACGAGTTATAGACTTGATGAACTTGAGCTAAAAATGCGACGTCTCAGTTTGAAACCAGTGAGATATACTTGGATCAAAGTTTCACTCTGGTATCAGAATTTCTCTGTAATAAACTGTTTTTTCCAGCAAACACTGATATTTAAATTAAAAAAGAGGAAAATATAAGCAAAAGAACAATGAATGTGATTTAAACTGAATTATACATGAATATATTTATTTGTTAAGTTAGTCAGGGATTGAAATTCATGACCTCTTTTTCAGTTTGGAAAGGATTTGGTATAAATGCCAACAGGCTGAGAATGAGAGGGATTCCACATTATTAACGCCCAAATCTCTGCACTGCCAGCCTCTGGAGCTAAACTAACTAATCTGCTTACAGAGAGAGAGAAAAAAAAGGTTAGAAGAAATAGAATAAGTGTTTGGAATTTAAATACATAGAAATAAATAATGATAATAATAATAATAATAAAACAGATGACATTAATGACAACATGGAAAAACTCCTAAAATTTGTACTCTTCTGATATAATAGCTGCACTGTCAAAAAGCCTTGAGTTGAAACAAGGACGACAGAGTTACATGAGTATGTTTCTCCATTGTTTTAGTTTGCAACTAAATATCAGCCTTCAATGCCAGTCTGTCTTTGCAAGTTGCTGTTTTTCTCTGAGAATGCTACGCTGCATTAGCATGGCATCCCTCTAATATCAACGAGCTCTCTGTTAGACAAGTTACACGAGTTCAAGCTGGAATCCTGTTTTTGTCTCATTTTCTTTCTACAGTTCAGTCGTCTTCAACATTATTCACACCCTCCAACTGAAGAAGGGCAAAAATCAGCTGTCAGTCAAATAGGTTGAAATAAAAAAAAAAAAGGAAAAGTAAATGAAAACTTATGAAAATCATGACATTGATTTTGAATTGTGGTTTAAAGGAAACATATATATATATATATATAAAAAAACAAGTAAACAAGCATGATGGGGCTCTGAAGCCAAAATTCTATTGAGCAACACTTTGAGACAATCAGGTGTTTTCTGTAACATCCAATCAGACGTCTGCACCTGTTGCAGATATTTTGTCCCTGTTCATGAGCAAGGTGCTCTAACTTGTCTATTTTTATATTTCATTATATTATTATTATTATTCATTATTATTATTATTTTAATAAGAAACTGAAAATCAAGATCTTGTTTTACTAAATTATAATTTAGCAATTTTTCATTTATCACTTTTTTTCAGTTTTGTGTTACTTGAATTAGGATTGTGAATTTAGCCTTTTATAGAATGGGAGGGGATGTGAAAGGTGCTCCAATGTGTCTGGTATAGTTTTGTTTGTTTGTTTGTTTTTAATAATAACAAAATCCAAAATCTACATTTTAGTTTTCTAAATTATAATTTAGTGTTTGTTTTTTGTTTGGTTTTTTTAAAATTTAGTATCACTTTTTTTCAGTTGTGTGTTATTTGAATTAAGTCTGTGAATTTAGTCTTTTCTTTAATGAGAGGCGACGTAAAAGGAGCTCAAATGTGTCTGGGAAAGTTTTGTGTGTTTGTTTAAAAAAAATATATTTTTAATAAAAAAAAAATCAAAATCAATGTTTTATTTTACTAAATTATAATTTAGTGATTTATTCTATTGTTACTTTTTTCAGTTTTGTGTTATTTGCATACTATTTAGTTTGAATTTAGTTTCTTCTTTAATGGGAGGGGGAGAAAAAGGTGCTATAATGTGTCCGGGAAAGTTTTGTCTGTCTTTTTGAATTTATTATTTTCAACCACAATTCAAAAGTAATATTTTATTCTAGTAAATTAAAATTTTATAAATTTTTATGTATTAATAGTTTCTATAGTTTCTTGGAATTTGAATTACTATTGTGAATTTAGCTTTTTCTTTAACTGGAGGGCAGCGAATAACTTTAAAGTCAGTACTCGCTGCCCTCAAACACGGTGCCAAGCAAAAAGGAATTTGATATAATGTAAACAAGGTGAGTGTGTGTGGGGGGGGGGGGGGACTATAGCTTCATCAGTTGTTACAGCTGCTTTGACAGGAAACCCAACACACACACACACAGCTGGGTCTTTATGTTTTGCCAGCTCAGCAGAGCTTGAGCCTGAGAGAAAGGGGGTTGTGTTGTTTTTGTGCAAGCACACACAACCAACTGCTGCTTCTCTCCTTTCTCGCTGCATTCCAGCCTCTCAGACTGAGTTACAATAGCTTAGGTCAGGCATGTGTGTGACTGCACACACATGTGATCCTATACGGTTTGCTTGTTTGCAAAACACTAAGGACCATGCACCTTTTAAGCAGGCTTTTTTGCTGCCAGCTACAAAACAGTCTGCTTAGTTCGTACTGCAGCTCCAGAAGATTTTTATTGCTGATCTGATCAGATCTGCCAGATCTCTACAGAAATATACCTTTAAATGGGCTTCAAATTAGGGCTGGACAATAATTCAGTATCGATGTATATCGATCGATAGAGGTTTTTAAAAAAAAAAAAGGGGGGGAAATTGATATAGAAACACAGTTTTCTGCTGTAGCCTATCAGGTATCATGATACTACAGTCACTCCTTCTGCCAAACCAATCACAAACGCAGACCCAGAGAAACCGAATTGGAATTCAGTGTTCGTGTGATCTTTATTACAAGGGCTGGGAAAAAATATTGATACACTGAAATATCGCGATATTTTCATATGCAGATGTCATATTGATATTTAAAAAGGTGATATTGATCTATTTAACCAACGAAATATCACAAGATTTCCGTTCTCTGACAAGATCTCATGAGATTTCACAAAAACCTGTGAGATTTCGTAATAGAACAACAAAATCTAGCGAGATTTCATTGGTAAAATAGATCATTACCGCGTTTTTAATTATCAATATTATATCAGCATTTGAAAATATCGCGATATTTCAGTGTATTGATATTTTCCCCAGCCCAATTTATTGCTGTATAAGTAGGTCATCCAGCAAAAGCTTAAATGGCCAGGGCTGCACCTAAAATGGCTTTTAATTTGATAATGGCTTTTTTTCTTTCTTATTTTTGATAAATATCGATATCAATCGATACAGATTTTTTTTTATCGATAACCTTTTTTTCTATATCGTCCAGCCCTGCTTCAGATTGCAATTCTTTCCCAAATGTGACAGATAAAGTACTTTCAGAAACACCTACGAGCTCTCCATGACTTGAATCTCTGAGAAAACTCGTGAATCAGTGTGTAAACAGACGTGTTCATGTGGGCAGCATATCAGCTCTGACCTCAGGAGCCCCAACTTGAACTTTAACCTGTGTGTGCAATAAATTCAATGACATCATCGCGCTCTAATTCCAAGTAAGGATTGATTTTATTCACAAACATGACAAGTGAACTTTGATTACAAATACTTCTGCACCTGTTAACTCATGCTGGCTTGTGTTTTCTTGTTTGTGTGGGAGGTTTACTCACCTCCACCCCCAACGCTCCCAGGCTTTCCAGAAGATTGTCGGTTGCGGCAGAGACCTCCTGGACGACTTTGGGGTCTGACCTCACGTCCCTCTGTCAAATAAAAGTTAGTTAAGTATGTTGCAGAGTTTCCAGTTTATGGATGATTTAACAGACAAAAGAAAGAAAAAGAACCTTTTTACTGGACGGTTTTTCCATCTCTGCACTTATAAATTTAAAAGTAATTTCCTTGAAGTTATCTTTTGAAACTAGGTACTCTTTAAATATAGCTTTAAGTTCTTTTTCTCTCTCTTTTTTTTGTGGTAAGATAAAAGGTTAAACACCTTTTTTTCTTTCTATTTGGCAATATTTTACTTGCCTTTAATATCCATAGAAAATACCTACAAATGGGACTTGATACATATTTGTAGATTTATTTATTCATGCAGTTTTTTTCCCACTTTTAACTTTTGGTATTTTGTATCATTATTGTGCTTACTATTATTGTACATTATTGTATTATTGACCTGTTCATTCACTCTAATCAGGTGAAGGGACTCCACCTGTCTATGCTGATCATGTGACTGCTTGTAACTGATATTAGGAAGCTGTCTGGAGGAGAGTCTTTGTATGTGTCTTGAGGAAGGCCTCCACGGCCGAAACATGTTGACTTTTTAATCCAGAACAAGCCATGATTTAATAAATGCTGCTTACTTTTGGACTTCGAGTGTCTCAGTGCTTCGATTCTTTTTCCAACCTTTTTGCTATTTGTTAAATTTTATTAATTAGTAGCGATGTCCGATATCATTGACCTACCAATAACATTGGCTGATATTGGCATTAAAATCTGATATTGGAAAATATCGGTATTGGTTTTTTGGAGCGTTTTTTTTAAAAACGAAATCTTGCAAGATTTCATTTGTATATATCTTTGAGAATATCTTGTTCCATTAGCAGCGATCCAGCGTGCAGAAAAGCCCCTGTTATCCTGGAAGAACTTCATTTCCCAGCATTCCTTTCAGAGTCATGTGACTACGGTGCAGCTGCTGCTGCTACAGACTGACTTGCTTTGAAGCTGCTTATAATATGTCTGGTTTTAGGTTTTTGGTTAAGCTACCAAGTTGTCAGAAACATTAGAATTAGCCACATGTTGGCTAATACCTGCTAGTATCTGATACATGGCAGCCAGATGTCCAAAATGAACTCCTCTGGCTGAGATAAGGATATTTTGGGATCTTGGTTCTCAGAGCAGAATATAGTAATATTTCTCAAAATAAAAGAGATACAATCTCACAGTTGTCTGCATAGATTATATTGGCTGATATCGTATATTGAAATTTAAGAGTTAGACAATATTGGCTATCAGATATCAGTAAAAAAAAAAAAAAAAAAGCCAATTTTGAACATCCCTAATAATTAGTATAATTAGTATTTGCTATAAAACTATAAGCAATGGCTTCAAGTGCAGCCTGTTGCAAATATTACAGTTATAAAGGACAGGGAAAAGATCTTGTCTCACAGTCAGAGAAAGAACTATGTTTACTTTCCTTATCTGAACAAAAGAAAACAGAGTTAAGAAAAGTGGGAAAGAAGAAAACAATTATAATGCTGAGGTCAGGGAGGGAAGCCAAGAAAGAGCAACAAGTCCCTGAAGCTTTGACCTCGTGCCTTTGACCTACGTTTCTGCCTGTTAGACTGCTGCTGTGTGTGTGTGTGTGTGTGTGTGTGTGTTTAAGTGTTCTCATCTATCACACTAAGTTGTCAGCTGCTGGAATGTCTGACATTTGATAAAGCGCAGGTGTCACTGAAGAGAGAACAACCTTCTAGTAAAGGAGAAAGACACTGCATGTTTTCTAGTTCCCCTGCTGAAATCAATGAGTCATGCAGAATCTGAAAGGCTGCTGGATCCGTTTAATCTGAGCGTTGAAGCAGGGAATAACTGCGTTGCCCTGCTCTAGCTGGTTCTGTTTCTCACTCGTCTGCTCGGTGTTCTCTTTTTTCTCAGTTCCTGGTGATCTCTCCCTGTTAAACATGCAGGGTAAAGATGGGAGGAAACTTACTTATGCAAGCAGTCCTGTTATCACGTTTTATTCCATTTGGTCACAACTTGGGGGAAAAACAACCCTCAAACTTCCGTTATTGCATCAGGTTTTTTTTGGGGTTTTTTTTGCTAAATTTGGGCTGTTTTTATGGACAACATGTGTTTTTGGTGAATTATCTACTCACTCAACCACTTATACTCTCACTATCTTTACTCTACTGGTAAATTTTGTAAAAAACCTCAAATGTCTCATGTTTTTAACAGATTGGAGTTTTTTCCTTCTCTCCTCCCTTGTTTCCTGCTCTGAAGCTGAATGTTTTGTTCACCTTTTGCCATCCTTACCCATCCTGACTCATATTTAGGTCATAGGTTTGCGGGAAGGGGCAGGAATGTTAAGGAGTGTGTGTGCAGAGGACATGTAACCCTGAACACGGAAAGGAGGACAGAGGATAAAAAATATGTGTACAATCAGAGATTTATCTTAAATTTGACTGTGATTGTTTGCTCAAACAAAAAAAAAGACTTTTAATCTTTTTGTTATCACAATTAAGCATCCACTCATCCAAGGATAACATCCCAGTTATCGACAGAGATGGAGTTTTATTGGGTTTTTATTGAGTTCAAGTTAAGATAAGAAACATCTGTAAGACTTCGACTCATCAAACTTACCCGAATAGGTTTCAGAAAGTCCAGGTTGGAGAGGAAGTGGCTTTGAGCCTTGTTCAGCCATTCACTGGACGATTTGCAGATTATTTCTTGAGTCAAACGGGACACGTTTTGGTCGGCGATGTGGACGAACTCCTCCAGAGGTGTGGTGTTGCAAAGGTCTCTGAGATGGAATCCAAAGCCTTTAGTGAGCACCTAAACAAAGCAAAAACAAGGGATTCAGATTATTATGAACAACTGACACAATAAAAAGACTAAAGAAGAGAAGAGGGACAATTGTGTCTTTTTCTTGTTGAGTTAAAGCAAACATGACAAAATTGACAGCTTATAAAATGAGCACAAAGATGAGAGCAAGAAGAAGGTCCAAAAAAAAGAGGGAAAAGGGTTTTAAGTAGGGATCCATTATATTATTGGCCGATATTGGCATTAAAATGTGATATCGGAAAAATATCTGTTGGACTGAAATTTTTACTAACGGTATCTTGTGAAATTTCATAACGGAACAACGAGATCTCACGAGATTTCGTCCCATTAGCAACACTCCAGCATGTAGAAAAGTCCCTGTTTTGTGGAAGAACTTCATATCCCAGCATTCCTTTCAGAGTCATGTGACTACGGTGCAACTGCTGCTGCTACAGACTTACTTGACCTTATAATATGCCTGGTTAAAAGTTGTTGGTTAAGTTACGAAGTTGTCAGAAACATTATAATTAGCCAAATGTTGGCTAATACCTGCTAGTATCTGATATCTGGCAGCCAGATGTCCAAAATGAACTCCTCTGGCTGAGTTAAGGATATTTTTGGATCTTTGCTCTCTAAAAATATGATGGATACAACCTCACAGTTGTCTGCATAGATCGGTATTGTTTGATATTGGATATCAGAAATTAAGAGTTGGACAATATCGGATATTGGATATCAGTAAAAATGCCAAAATATAACATCCCTAGTGTTAAGAGATACAGTTGACCAAATAAGGCATTAGGTATTATTTCTCTGACTTAATGTCTTTTCTGAATTGCATAAAATGTGATGGGGGACACAGAACATGTTTCAACACAGAGTTCCCCCGATGAAAAGACTAATTCCAAACATCTGACTAAGAAAAAACAGACAACGATGAGGTCAGAAAGATATCACGGAGCAATAATGGGTTACAAATGTCAACAATGGAGAGTGCCAAGCACATCTTCACAGGAAGCTTTGGGACAGTGTTCAAATACTTGTCCAAGAAACTCCTTTGCTTTTTTGTTTTTTTTGTTTTTTTTGGTTAATCATCTATCATCTAAAATATTCTCCTTCTTTCTTCTTTAAAAAAACAAAGTGCAACATATTGTTTAGAGGAAAATTGCAGCTGTAACAAAGTGTCTTTTTCTGGGCTATGAAAATGTTCCCGGGCTGGACAGAATCGGGATGACATCGTCAAAATTATTCATACTCCAATTAAAGAAGGAAAAAAAATCAGATGTGGTTAAAATAAGTTGAAATTGAAAAAAGTAATAATAAATTAAAAATTCTATGAAAATCATGACATTGATTTTGAAATATTGAAAAGAAATATTGAAAACACACAAACAAGTAAAAAAAAAAAAAACATGAGGGGCTCCAAAGGTAACATTTTACAAGACTTTGAGGCAATCACTGCAATCAGGTGTTCAGATATTTACACCTGTTGACAGGTGTTTTGGTCCGCTGTTCATGGGAAAGGTGCTCTAATGTGTCTGGATCAGTTTTGTTTATTAATTTTTTCAAATTATTATTTCCAATCATAATTCAAAAGCAACATTTAATATCACTAAACTATAATTTTGTAAATTTTAGTTATTATTAGTTTCTTGTTATTTGAATTACTATTATGAATTTAGCCTTTTCTTTAATTGGAAGATATGAATAATTTTGAGGATGACTATACAGTATATACAGTATATGTGTGTCTGGGACAGCTTTTTTTTGTTTGTTTGTTTTTTGTTATCATCATTTCCAGCCATATTTTATTTCACTAAATTATAATTTTGTACAATTTTATTTATTATGAATTTCTTTCATTTCTTGTTATTTCAACATCTATTGTGAATCTATCCTTTTCTTTAATTAGAGGGTATGGATAATTTTGAAGACGGCTGTATGTGTGTTTTGGGGGAGGAGGGAGCTCACTTGTGTGTCTCTAAATGTCCTGGACCATTCTGTGTTATGATATAATTTCTATTAGACTGCATACACACAAACAGAATAATAACTGATAATCTTTTCATCAGAATAACACTGAGGCTTATAGCGGTCAGTTTGGAGCTTTGGGAACCTCTTATCATCAGAGAGAATCAGGCGTCCTTCAGCATGTGATGCTTTCAGCTGCTCACAGCTGTAAATAATGCTACATCCCTTTTCACCGTGTTTACAGTTTAAGGTCACAACAACGTAAGGCTGCGTAGATTTCACTCCTCTGCTGTGATAATGTTCTACAGGATGTTCAGGGTCTACGAGACGTCCGCCTCTGTGATCAATACATGTCTGGGAGAAGAACGGGGCGAGCTGTGCCGGATCACATGGTGTAACGTGTTTTTGACTTAAAGCCTCTGTCTCTGCACGTGAGGAGAAATGTGGGGGAGGGGAGGGGTGTAGAGGAGCAGTCATGTGACTCCAGCCTCATAAACTGCAAAGCGGGGATGACGTGAGGGGCCGGGCGGAGAGCTGTTGTTGCTGTCGACCTGGCCGAACCAGCCTCTATAAGGTTATACAAATACGGTGAACTTTAACAGAGGAGGTTGAGATCTGTGTGCTAATTGTATGTTTTTGGAATAAACACGTGCAGGGGGTTGCTGGGAAAGAGATCGTCTTGTCAGATAAAAGAAGATAAATGCTGTGAAGCAGATGGATGGAATTAAAAGTGAGGGAGGCAGCAATAATGGGAATTACACTGACAGAAAAAAGAAATTGTTACAGAGTTGAAAGAAAAATAAGATAAGTTATATCCATCCAAACATATACTGTATGATAAAAAAGACAGATGGGAAAAGACCACTGCCATAGTCTCTACAGCTATCCACCCCCCATCCGCTGTGTTTTTTCCTCTTGGGTATTAAAAGCTTAGCTGTGCTACAGCAGAATCCTGTGGTCCAACAGAGACTCTGAAGCCAAGGTCATTAGATTTATGCACAAGTGCTGTGGCTGTGGCCGGGGGGAGAAAATGACTATCCGATGTGTGAAAAGTACAAAACAGGCTGCACATGTTTTTAAACTAGTGCTTTTATTACTACTGGAGCAATGCACACAAATGGGGTCATGAAAAAAAAGTCTCAGCACTGCGATACTGCATCTTACCTTCTCCAAATTGACATCAGCCTCAACAATGTGCCTCAGTGCGTGGTGAGGAAGAGATGCATTGTGGTGCAGAAAGTGGGAAAGGGTCTCATTGTCTCGCAAAAAGTCCTTTAGCTTGAAACCTGGAAAAGAAACACAGACAACAAACTATAAGACAAAAAAACAAAACCTTTTTTTAGGGATGTTTAATATTGTCTTTTTTACCGATATCTGATATACCGATATCGCCCAACTCTTAATTTCCGTTATCAACTGATATCGATCTACGCAGACAACTGTGAGGTTGTATCTCTCATATTTTGAGAAATACAAATATATTCTGCTCCAAGATCAAAGATCCCAAAATATCCTTAACTCAGCCAGAGGAGTTCATTTTGGACATCTGGCTGCCAGATATCAGATACTAGCAGATATCAGCCAACATGTGGCTAATTATAATGTTTCTGACAACCTGGTAAATTAACCAGCAACTTAAAACCAGACATATTATAAGCAGCTTCAAAGCAAGTCAGTCTGAAGCAGCAGCAGCTGCACCGTAGTCACAAGGAATGCTGGGATATGAAGTTCTTCCACAATAACAGGGATTTTGCAGAAGGATTTTAGTTCAAAATCATGCTTTTATTCTTTCGTTCTTTTGATTTTCAATGCTTTCCTTTCTTCTTCCTTCTAATGCTTTAAATGTTTTAAACAAAACACTTTGAATTGTCCTGTACATGAATTGTGCTACACGCTAAAAAGTCCTGGGTCAAACTGCTGGGTTAAAAAGGGACCGACTAATTTCTGGGTTATTTCAATCCAGACATTTGGGTTGTTGGGTTATTGCCCCAACTTCTGGTTTAAAATAAACCAACATGGTAGTCAATATAACCCATCTTCTGGGTCAAATATTCAACCTGAAAGTTGGGTCAAAAAAATAACCCAATTTTCGGAGTTGGTCCCTTTCTAACGCAGCAGTAGGTCAAAATAACCCAAAATGGGTCATTTTTGACGCAGGAGTTTTTAGTGTGTATACAAACACACTTGCTTTTTCAGGTTTTTGTATGTAAAAATATTGGTTCGTATAAATTGATACTAATAGTTTCCAATATCACATTTTAATGTCGATATTGGCCGATAGCACCAAACATCTCTACTTTATTTTGTGGTTGAATCCCAGGATGAGATACAATGAGGGAACAAATTCACCCCACAGTCAGAGCAACAAAAGTCACCAGCATGCCACCACATGTTCCCAGTCAGATAAACTAATGTTACACTTGGGAGTCAGTGGGCTTAATTACTCAGAGTATTCAGTCAAACTCATTTGGAATCACAGACAATAAATAACATCAACCTCTCAGCCAAGCAAGTGACCCAAAGTCACATCTGCTGCTTGAATACCGACAAGCGGACGTCCACAAAAAGGCTTCCATGCTCTCTGAAAGCTCTTTGTACTTTGCTGCATTCCAAAGAAGTCAAAGCATTTCTGAAACTGGCCCCAGTCAGCTGTGTGGTTACAGACACTAACACACATCCGCACACAGACACACACAGTTCTCACTTCTCCTCAGCTGAGTTTTATAGAGGAGGTTACTCCAGGGCGGTAAACTTTGCTCCAAATACTACCTCTGCCGTCTCAAACTCGCTGCCCTACTAAATCTATCATCTACTTCGAGGTTGTATTTGGGTTTTGGCTGATACATCAACTGCTGGTTGTAAAACGTGCCCTTAAGCTTTCGTAAACTATGAAAATCATTGACTAGCTCGTCTTGGTTCTTTTTTTTTTTTAGCATGGCAAAATAACTGATTGTTTCTTCCTCCAAGGAAGTTGGTTTCCACACCATTTTACTGCTCTTTATCACGAATCTGAATCAGTTTTACAAAGACAGAAAGATTCCAGCTCTAATTGCTGCCCTCTATCATCATTTTCACTTTATCGCTTAACAGCTTCAGTAAACTTGTGAGTTTTCTAGTGAAATAAAGTGTATCGCTGCCCCACATCTGCTGCTCAGCTGTACCCCTCATCACCAGTACATCTTTATCTACCCCGTTTCTTTTATAACCATGGGATGACATTCGCAAACTCACACACAGGAAACTCTTTGGTGCAACTGAACATCCCTTGGGAGGAAGTGAAAGAGAACAGTGTGTTTCTGTCTGCTCAGAAGACACGTGTGTTTTCACCCCCTCCTGTGATTTAATGTCTTCCTGGCCCTGCAAAAGAATGTTGTTCTATTTGAGCATTTTCTGGTGTGATTGAGCTTGATGCATGCACTAATATGAGTTCTACTCCCCATATGTACCTGTGTGCCTCTGCTAACCTCTGCGTGCATGTATATGATCCCAATTCTCAGTGGTTAGCAACCAGGGAGTACTAATTATGCCTAATCGCTGTCCCAGTTGGAAGTCCCAGCATTGCATCTGAAGACCCTTGAGGACACGCTGAGCTGGATGGTGTAACTTTATGGAAATCTAAAGAATAGCAGCTCTTTGTGTAGACCACAAATTTTCTTGCTTGTGTGAACTGTTTGTACTTCATTTCCTGTTTTTATCTGATCGATGACTGCTTCCTTTTAGTTATATATTTGGTCTAATTCCTTTGAGTTATTAGGAATGGAACAATTTCTGAAGTAAGACAGTGTAAGAAGTCTTATCTTAGTTTTTTTCCCCCATTAGAACCAGTCAAACCCTTCACTGACACTTGCAAGTCTGAACATGTCTCACTGCTGCCCAATCTGTTTCAGATTCAACTGTATTGACATCCCACACCTTAGAAACCACTGTCATTCCTGGTCAAACTGGTCTAATAGGTAACAAATTCCCAAATCTGTAACAGCTTGTCTGACAACAGTATGAACTCCTGGATATAAAAAAGCTATTTTTATAAGATAGACAAAAGAATTCACCAGTAACTGAGTTAAATCAACTCAATTGCTCCTCTATAAATGTTTTTAAAAAGAAGCTCAAGACCTGCCATTTTAGCAGAGCTTGTAGCTAAGTTCTATTCATTTTAATTAGTCTATACTTATCTGTTATTAAATTTCATTTATATTGTTTGATATTGGCATTTTTGCCGATATCTGATATTGTCCAACTCTTAAATTCCGATATCCAATATCAACCGATACTGTACATGCAGAGAACTGTGAAGTTGCATCTCTCATATTGTGAGATACATACGACTATATTCTGCTCTGAGATCAAAGATCCCAAAATCTCCTTATCTCAGCCAGAGGAGTTCATTTTGGACATCTGGCTGCCAGATATCAGATACTTCAAATTTCACTTGAACACCCACTCATGTCGTAATTTCCACTGGGGAACTGAAAAATTTTATGATGTCCGTTGCCCGAGTTGCCGAGATGAGGTAAACTTTGACCTTTCAACATGGCGGAGTGCAACGAAAATATCCTGAATGTGGAGCATTGCATTATGATTTAAGTTTTGTGCTGCTGCTTTTTAGTTAGTTTGTAGTTTGCAAAATGAAGTAACTACAATAACAGGAACTTTTCTACATGCTGGACCGCTGCTAATGGAACATGATCTTGCAAGATTTCATTGTTCTGCAACAAAATCTCGTGAGATTTCGTTTTTTAAAATATTGGTCCAAAAAAATGATACCGATATTTTCCAATATAACATTTTAATGCTAATATCGGCCGATAATATCAGACATCCCTATTCATTTATTTATTGATTTACTTATTTATTTTATGTATGAACTTCTTTTTATATATTTTAAACATGTTGGTTTTACTGGTTTTAGATAGATTTGATCGTTGTTCAGTTCTTCTTTTTATCACTCCAGTGTTGTCCTCATGGGGGTTCTCTCCCAATATATCATAAAGTTAATGTGATTCTGTGAATAATGTCAATAAGTTCATCAACTTTAATCATTTATAAATAAAGTTTATCAATAAAGGTATAAACTTATCAACTTTATTAACAGTTTTTCATAAAGCATATTAACAGTATCATATCAATAAACCTCTGGAGGGCTCGGTCGTGGGTGGGGGTGGCTCTTGGGTGGATGGACCCCTAAGATATCATTTGTTCACATGGTACCAAACCATGTTTCTTTTGACTGTTTTTTTTTCCGATATTGTGATTCTAAAGGGGCTAATGGGGCATGGGTGGGGGTGAGAGGACGATGGATGCGCGTGCCTGACTGTGCTTTTATCTATTTTGATGTAAATTGTTTTTTTATGTGAAGCACTTTGTATCGTTTTTATGCGTGAAAAGTGCTACAGAAATAAAATTTGATTTGATGATGGGCAGGCTTCAAGGCTTTTTTGATGAATGGAGCTCAAAAAGAGAAAAAAAGATTGTGTCTAAGTGTGTTTTTCTGTGTGCGAGCTGTTTCGTAATCGTGCTGGTTGTTCCCGCTTTCACCCCTGGGGGTGAAGATAGGGCCAACAGCTGAGTTTAGATGATAAGAAATCATTGTGGCCTCTGAGGGTCGCCGTGTTTGCCTGTTTGTCAGCGTCTGGTGAAAGCGTTCAGACTCAACCAAGTCTGTTAATGCGGTTGTTTTTAAGTGTAGAAACAGATAAATGGGTAAAAAGTAAATGGTAAAGTTCTACTTTCTCAAGTACTCAACTTCTCCTGATTGTTTTTCCTTTAATCTTCCTGCTTTTTGTTCCCGTCAAGTGTTATCTCATAAATCAGACGTCCATTACACTTGATCAAGAAAAATCAGACCAACAAAGGTTTACTGAGTTATCTAAAGACAAATTCTCAAATTTCCCACCAACGCTTGACAGCCCCCCTTTCTTATCGCTTTAAATCTCATTCACTGATCCCATCAATCACTGAATTATTAACCAACACGTGAGGGGCTTCACCCTCACTTCTTTGATCCCAGCTGTTATCTGTTAAGCCGCGCCCTGCAGTGGCAGCAGCTCTGTTTGCTTACATCAATTGACTGTCTCTTGTAGATTAAAGGCAAATACGAAGAAGAATAAGAGACTGAGGGCTATCAAACCGCCGTGCTGAGGAATTAACTGCGATGAAGTGCAGGGATTAACACAGACGATGTTTAAACTAAAGAAACAGAATAGATGTAGAAACAATGTGCTCAGTTCAGTTGATAAGAGGATAATCTGTTTGGGATCTGGTTATAATGAGGACAGGAGAGGCACCAAACTACAGAAGCGAGAAATGAAAACATTCTTGCAAGTGCCTCTGATCTGTGCTCGCAAACCTCGCTTGGCTTTGAGGAACTGATTGCATAACGGACCGCACCTTTGGGCTAACAGAGCAGACGGTAGCCAAAACAAGAAGGTCTTTGATTGTTCTGCATTGTTGCGTAATTTCTGATGGCAGACTCAAGATGTTTAATGTACAGTTATATTATGCTCCGATGTGAAATAAAGCTCAGACCGTCCTACTTTAAATGACAAACTGAGAAATGCTGTTGCAAGGTAACGCAAATGGAGCAAACAAAAAGACAGCTAGTTTATTCCGATGCTCTCGTTTCACCCACGCCATTAACAAAGGTTCATCGTTGCGTCACTGCTGTTTAATGTTCCTGCACTTTGTCCTTAATTGCTGTCCTCTGTATCACTGACCCACTTTGTCATACCACGCTGTTTGCATAATATTATTGCATTTAGATTTTTTTTCTTGGCTTGTTTGTCATTGTGCATTTGGTTAGGTCAAAAAGAAACATTCCCCCCCATCACATGTTCTCTTTCCGTACACAGCAGAACCATCAACAAAGTCTCGTTGTATAAGTATGAATATATCTATTACGCCGGAGCATCAATCATGATTATGAATCTAATTTTTTTCCTTTTTAAAGGGATACTGTGTAACTTTTGGCCACTGGGGGCCCTAACCTGTAACTTCCCACAGGCCACATAGCTGTCGCACTATTAAAAGTCGCTATCCGTGCTCTAGAGTAATGTTTTTAGACCACTTTGATGAGCTGATTTGAAGTCATCGAGCCATAAAGCAAAGCGCTCCAGGTCACATGATCCAATGAGAGACGGATCCGCTCCTGCAAAGTTACAATATCTGGTTTTTGAGGAGGGCAGCCCCCTCTAAACAACAGCACGCGTCAATTGCTGTATATTGACCCCAGAAATCAACTATTATTACTTACATTAGCATAATGTTTGGGTCAAAAGTTACAGGGTGTACCTTTAAAGGGATACCCTGTAACTTTTAGCCACTATGGGCACTTGCCACACAACTGTCCCAAAATGAAACAGTCTCCATCCGTGTTTAGAAATTGTGTTGACAGACCACTTTGGTCAGCTGATTTGAAGTCATTGAGCCATGAAGCAAAGCGCTCCAGGTCACATGATCCAATGAGAGCCCCTTATGAGCGCCGACATGTGTCAAGTAGTGTATATTGACTCCAGAAATCATTTATTAGTACTGAAGATAGTAATAATAATTAGGAATGCACAATAACAGGAAATTATTATGTAATTCTGATAAGTCCGATATCATGACGACTTACCCCGATAACTTATAACCCAATACATTTGGAATATTTAAGATCTGACATGCAGAAGTTGAAAATCCCACTTTTAAGCTTTTCTCGCTGAGATATTGCGATTGGGGAAAGAAAGCTGCTGATTTACAGGGGAGACCCCAAACTGCATCCAAACCACTTTCCATTCTTATTTTAGACACAAGCTACCCCATACAGTTGGAATTTTTGATTTAGTATAATTAGGTGTGTTAGGAGCTGAAATTTATTGGTTATCGGTACTTGTTTTGAAAAACAGTTTTTGTGCATCCCTAATAATATTATAGCCATTTGGCTAATATTTGGGTCAAAAGTTACACAGTATCCCTTTAATGAAATGTTTCCCATAAATACTAAAAATATTTGAAGTTCAAATACGTTGCAAAACAAGTTGGCATGTGCATCATCAGAGAGACTGTGTGAACAGGCCAGGAAGCAGAAGCATTCCTTCACAACAAATGACCAAAACTATGCCCTGTTTATACAATAATTGTCAGGGTGGAGTATAATTTTCCATCCATCCTGTCTCGTACCACCACTTCCAGCATGTACTAACAGAGAAATGCAACATTCACAATTTGCCGGGATGTAAAATAAGATGCAAGGTGAAGATAATTAAAGGTGTGTCCTTACGAGCAGTGTTCTTCTGAAGCTTCCTGAGGGCCCTCAGCAGTCCTTTGTAGCCCTCGTAGCTCTTATCGTTCTGAGTGTACACCAGGATCTTCTTGGCATCATTGAACAAACGGGAGATTCTGATGATGTAAGAAAAAAACAGAGTAAGACACTTTTTCACATGATCAACACTTAAGAGTAGGGATTGACCGAAATAGACTTTTTTAGGGCTGATATCTATATTTTCTCATCAGCCTCAGATAATTGCCGAAATAACCTGCCGATAATTGGGGCCGATACTGCATTTGACTCCCAAATTAATATAAAGAAGGTTACAATGAAAAGTAATTTTACAACCCTTTTGATATATATATATATATATATAAAAAACAAAGTCTTTCAAATAGCACTTCAAATAAATATATAAAAAAGAAACTCGGTGCACCTTTGAACAATATTAAATAGAAATATTAAACTTGTATATATATATATATATATATATATATATATATATATATATGTATATGTATGTTAGGGGAACAACAATACATGTATTTGTATCAAAACGTTCAATACAGGTGTGAATTGTGACCACCATGTATCAAATATCGAACAATACAGAATTTTTCATTTATTTAATCAGCTAGTCTCTTGACGATGAGCTCTGTGTTTAAAACTCGGTGAATCTGCGTTAAACTGCTCGTTCGACTACATTTGGGTCTGGTGTTTGGAACAACTATGGTTCTTCATGCTAAGTATGACCCTGATGGGAAGTCACTGTGGACAAAAGCACAATGGTTAAAAAAAGTCATGAAAATGTTTTTTTGTATCGAAAAAATACTAAAGTATCGAACCAAACTGAACCGAACCATGAACTCTTTGTATCGTTGCACCCCTAATATATATATATAGTCTGTAAATTATGCCAAGTGGGGGTATTGGCCCACACACCCGACGTGTCAGCAAAAAATGCAGATATCGGCCTAAAATATTGGCCAGCCAATGTATCGGTCTATCCTTGCTTAAGAACTCTTATTTTGGAAAAGAATCTTTAAATTCGTTAAAAATGAATCAAAGAAACAAAGAAAGAAACAATATGAGGGAAAGGTTACTCACATTGAGTCATCAAAATTCCCCACCACACCAGGACTTTCTCCAGGGGTGGGATTACGGAAGCAGGGGTTGTTGGCGTTACAGATGATGCCTTGCACCCAGGGCAGGGTGCCTGCTGAGGGCATGGCCTTGTTAGGGAAGTGACCTGGAAAAATAAGCATTCAATGTTCACGATGAGTGTAAATATCAGCAAAACAGAGGAATCATGTTTATAAGACACTGTTTAATGGAAAATGCAGCAAAAGCATTAAAGGTGATGTTATCTTTACAACTGTTTGAACACTTGCAAGTGAATTTTACTACTGCTTACTGAGAGTTACCAGCAATTATACTAAGATAAGATAAATGGAAGTCAGGGAGCTGACACACTTTGAAGTTCACTGGGTTTTGTTTGAGATTGGTTTATTTGTTTTGCTCTTTATGAAAGCCATTAAATTCACGCATGTTATACAGTAATTACAAAAGAAACTTTAATTTATTATAGACAGAGTAACCATAGAGTAACTTTTATACTGTTCCAAAATCTGAAGGTAAAATAAATAGAAAAATGAAGTCGCTGTTAAATCTGGTGAAGATTTTTGGTGCTTTGAATTTCTGACGTGGCAAAAGTCGTGCCACCAGCTGCAATCTTGTTAATTCCAGAAACTGAAGGTCCTATTGCATATTGACATAGTTCCAACAAATATTGACCAATCCAATAGATCCCTCTGTGTCAACAACACGAACCTCGGATGACTAACATGGCGAACTTTCCAAGAACTGAACGTAAAGGTATAAGGACAACCAAAAATCTGGTGAAAAAAAAAGTACTTTATTGTATTTCAAGTATATATATACTGTATATACATATATACCATATATATTGTACATTTTGTAAGTGTATCATGTGAACACTTTTAGCATACTTTAAAATAATCTTACTATATTACACTTTATTGAAATATATTATACAAAAATATACTTTAAGTGCAAGTTATGTGTAATGTTTGTAAGTGTACTTATTTGAAATTTGTTTGTACACATATGTTTGATCTATTTTAAAATGTATGATTAAAATTGTCACACACTGAAAGCATATTTTAAAAGTACACAATTTAATATTGGCACTGTAATATTAAACGTGAGTGCATTTTAAGTTACATTTGAATCTAATTATGAAGTTAATAGTTATTAACACTTGTACTTTCTGACATTCTTATGGAAATTGTTCAATAATATTACTACAAAGAAACACTTAAACCCATTTATGCAATTTTGCAACCTGGGTTATGAATCTAAAAATCATCATAGCCTTTTATGTCTTCCTGTGTAAACAATTTTCAGTGAGAAAAACAAAAAAAAAACCTTACATTCATGTTGTTCATAAGGTGGATAATGTATTCGGACTGATATCAGGATGAAGAAGATGAACAGGGGCCAGATGATCTCAATCAGCAGCTGGATCTGCAACATAAGGGATAGTTACCAAAGTTACTCCAACACTTTAAGAATCTGCAATCGTTTCCACAGTAAACCCAAATTTCACCATGAGTCCGTGTAAAGTCTGGTTAAGGTAAATGGGTTAATACGGAGAGACGGCATGCAGAGAGAGAAGGAGGTCTGGTGGTTTAAAAGGACTACGGGTTTTTCCATCTGCTCCATATGGCCTCTGAGCTTCAGCTGCCCTTGTCTCGGCTTGAAACAGCACGGCAGACAAGCTGTGTGGGGGATAAAGAATAAAGCTGAAGTCTTAGAAAACGCACTGTATCCCTTTGTTGGAAGTAATTGGACTGAGTGAAGCAGCCACAGCCGTCACGTTGAGGAGCTGTGGCCGCCTGACGGACAAACGCTTTAATTGTATGCAGATGAATGTCCCCACGTATAAAGAAGGACTATGCTGTAGTTCCAGACTGAATTTCATTTGCATATGCTTGAGTACGTGGGCATCAATCAACACAAGATAGTAACAAAGACACAGATCTGGCTTACAGATGAGTCATCATCACATCTTTGACTGACTCAATGTAACACTTTCAATGCAAGTTGCTCAGAGGACATTGTTGTAAGCCGCCTGCTCGTGGGAACAATACATATTAGTAACCCAACGATGCTCTCACAGATGGGCATGTGACTTTAGAAAGAAACTTCTGATTCAAAATCAAGAAATTACTGGAAATGTGAGTGAAATTACTTCATTTCAGTTGGACAGATTCCCTTATCTGTCTTCTTAAAGATCATCTAAGACAGTAGTTTTCAAACTGGGGGTCAGGACCCCCATGTGGGTCGCATGATAAAAAATTTCAAAAATAGAGGCTACATTAACACATTATTGCAAACAGATTATATATATTCCAACCTAAATTAAATTAACTTACTAAGTTATTACTAATACCATGTTAAAAATCCCAATTTGGCATTATCTCAACGAGAGAAGCTGATTTTGGGCATGTAGGGTTCTTGTCACAGCTGTGAACCAAATCCACCAGAAAACATTGATCCTCCTTATTTATGAAGTTTCTGATCATTTTCAAGCCTTACATGTTCAATTTTTATCATTGAGTGTCCAGAAACTGGTCTAAACATCTGAATTTGGCCCTATTTTGGTGAGAATTTGGGTGCTTTTTCCACAGCTGTTGACATAATCCACCAAAATCCACTTTATCCTCCTTATTAATGAAGATTCAGACATTTTCCAAGCCTCAGGCCACATGGCCACAGGATGACCCAATAGATTATTACATAATTAATCACTCAGTTGGGGAGTCATGAACTGTTAAGTATGTTTTTGGGGGGTCGTGGCTGAAAGAGTTTGAAAACCGCTGATGTAAGAGAATGGTTAACCTGCTTTATTAGCAGTGCTGCATGAAGATATATGAAGAGAAAACGGTGGATGGTTTAAAGGAAAACATTTAAAGGGGAATTTCGCTTTTTTTTTTTTTTTACCTGGGGTCTGTTTTCATGTCTGTGAATGATGGAGAAAGGAATTTTTTTAAGATAGCTCCAGTATTTAGCCGGGCAGGCAGCCTAGCAGCCTAGCTAATGATAAGTATGGGGCAAGTGGCCCCTGCGTCTAAGTTCGCCCTAAAAATGGACAACATGCTAAAAATAGCTGTGTATGTCAGGTAAAGTAGATGCTTTCGTTCATTTCTCCTCTCTAGAATGTTGTCAGACAGTTGTTGAGACTATCCGAGCCCTTCAGTGTGGAAAAAAAGCAGGTTTTTAGGGCAAACTTAGACGCAGGGGCCACTTGCCCCATACTTATCATTAGCTGGGCTGCTAGGCAGCCTGCTCAGCTAAATACTGGAGCCATCTTGAAAATTCCTTTCCCCATCACTCACATATATGAAAAGACATATGAAAACAGAACTCAGGTTTAAAAAAAGTGAAATTCCCCTTAATTTCAATAAACACAAAATACTGCAAAACAATGGTATCAATGAGGGATGCACGATATAATTGGCTCCCTATCTGTATCGGCCTATGTCGGCCTTAAAACTGAGTATAGGACATCGGCCACCCCACCGATACTTAACTAATATTTAACCGATATTCAACCAATCAGGCCGCTGTTTCTTAAGTAAAAAAAAAAAAACATTTCTTCTTTGAAAACTTCTTTTTTACAGACTTTAAAACCTCTAAAGACAGTTTCTGTAGGATGTTCGGTGTGAACAGAGATTATACACGCTCATTTCTGTAAATAAGCAAATATCCCCTGTTCTCTTTTGTTTTTTTCTCTTCTCAGGGAGAAGAAAATTGGGGTGGTTCTAGGATATAACGCACATATCCTTTTAGTTTTGAAAAACTGTCATTAAGTTTGATTTGTTATACATAACACAAGTTGAGGTATTTTTCTAATTTTGCACAAGGAATGAATATTAAATAATTCATTTTTCAGCTTTAATATCGGTATCAATATCGGTTATCGGCCACAAGCCTTAAAATATCAGCCAAAATTCCAATATCGTGCATCCCTACTATAAATACACTAGCTGATGTCTTAAGGAATTTGTAAAAGGATAAATAAAGACTGAGACTTACAGTCTGTCTCCGTCGGTAGGTGAAGTTCTTCCACAGCAGTAAACCCAGCTGAGTGGAGACCGCCATGTTGCCGTCTTCCCAACCTCACTGAGCAAACTCCCGCTCCTCACTGAAAACCCAAGAAGACCAGGTCAACAAATGCAGCCAACAAAAAACACGTCCTTCAGTGTGAAACCAGACCCAAGACCGACCGAGTCAGCCCTCCACCGTCTACTCCTGTGGAAAAAAAACAACACAAAACCTGTGGCTGACAATGACGCGATTCCCATGAACATGAAAACAGAACAGAAAGTTTTTACATCAATAAACCCAAACCAACATGCAACTGCACCAAATATGGTAACAGCATCCACCTGATCTTGTCAGAACTTCAGAACTTCAATAAAACTAAGAAAAAAACAACCCAATCATTACCTGACTGTGTAAGTTATTCTGAAATAAATCAGGAGTAAGTGTTCGGTGCGTTCACCTGTTGGACAAAAGTGTGTGAAACGCAGAGCGGCTAAAGCCTCAGCAACACTCCGCAAATGAAGCCAAATGCTGCCTGAGGAAGGCTGCTGACGCCTACATATCCAGCTCCACGTCTCGTTGACTCATCTGTCCAAAGGTCAAGCTACTCCTCATCTGGGGGCATGAGTTGGTTTGGGAGGGGGGGGGCGGATTGTCAAGTGGTGAAAGTTATTGATTCTGTTTGCATCACTGATTTAACAGTTAGCACCTGGACGTGCACATAAATGCTGCATTTGATGTAAATGTTCATATAAAAACCAGCATCGCCCTTTGCATTCCCTTTGTTTACTGATTAAACAGCATCAGTCAACAACTTTGCTTCTCTTACTTAATGTGTGACTTGCACATGTTTTCCTGCTTGTTGTTTATTCTATTTGTGGATTCTAAAGTCCTATTATGCAACATGCCCCGATCGGGCTTTCTTTGAGCATCTGTTATCTGAAAAGTAGAAAAACCTGGAAAGCCCACAAATCAAACACGCGGGACTTTTCAGGAGAAAAGCAGCTGAGTTTAGAATACGACTGCAGACACCAGAAAACATTAATAAAAACAGATTTACGAGGGAACTTTAAGAAATAAAACAATAAGTTTGATAAAAGGTTAGAGGAAAATGGGATTTTCATTAGTGGAGGAGTCAAGGCCGCCCTGTTTATCATGCTGAATGCTGTTTCCACTCAGTAAAGCTGATTAGCTGGTGTGGGCCGTGGAACGAGAGCACAGCAATGTCAAGGACAGCATGATGTCCAAACACGCATCCTGATCTTTTCACCTGCTGGAAAAATCCTTCCCAAATCCAGCTGTTTACCACTCTTTTTATAACCAAAAGGTGAGATTTCAAATATCTTTATGTCATCGAGAGTGGAGTTATTTGTTGGATATAAGTTGTCAAATTTTCTTGTAATTGGAGCTTAGCCGTTTTGTAAATTGAGACTGTGTATTCTTGTTCTTCCTCTTCTTTTTTTATTATTTTTTGTGGTACATGGACCACATGTGTTCAATAAACTGAAATAAATACAAAAGTTCATACTAATTTATTCTTGCATTTTATTATTCTACTAAAAACGCTTCAGAAAACCAACACATGTCAAATTTGATCAAAATAAATTCTAATGTCTGCCCCAAAAAACTTTTTCCCACCTTTTCAATCAGTATTTGCCTTCAAATTTGATTCACCACACACATCTTCCACAGTCGCATGCAACTGCATACACAATCGTCAAAACTATTCATATCCTCCAATTAAAGACAGAAAAAAATCATCTCTCAGCAAAATAACTTGAAATCGACAAAAGTAATAACGAATAAAAATTCTATGAAAATCATGACACTGCTTTTGAATTGTGGTTCAACAGAAATCTTAAAAACAAACACACAAAAAATAAACCAAGCTAAAATTTTGTTGAGCAACAACAGCAATCAGGTGTTTTCTGTAAAGATCAGAAAGACGTCTGCACCTGTTGACAGGTATGCTGGTCCACTGTTAATGGGAAAGGTGCTCTAATTTTTTTTTTCCAACAAGCCAGAAGCAATATCCTATTTCACTAAATGATAATTTTATAAATTTTTATTTATTATTAGTTTTTATTTAAAAAATAATAATTGCTTATTTACTTTAATTTAACCTTTTCTTTAAGATGGATGGTATGCATAATTTTAAGAACGACAGTGTATATATATATATATATATATATATATATATATATATATATATATATATGGGGGAGGAGAGCACTGCGAGCCGTGCACATGATCGCTTGTACTTGTAATCTGTTTCTCTCTGAGTCACTAAGTCACTAGATTTAATGGCAACGTGCGCAGCTGCAGACGTTTAACTGCTTTTATAGGACAGAAAAAAACAGCTGTGCACTTGTTGGACAACCTTTCATTAAAACAAACACATGACAACACAGTTGCTCATTTCACAGTTGCCCCCCACCCCCCAGCCTATGTCTTTATCATCAACAATCTTATGTTTTACATTCAGAAATACTTCATCAACACCTATGGGGAGATTCTTTTGTAACAGCCTTCCACTGGAGAAATAATGAGCAAGGATAGCAAAAGAAGTATTTTTCTCTACTACCGTTAGGAAAGTAGAGGAGGTATAATGAGACAGAAGGCACATATATAACCCTGGCGCGGATGTAGCCATGTCCGGTGTTAATGAATGCAACTCACACCTTCATATTTGCCACGCATGTGATCTTGCCTTTTCTTCCTCTTGATCATTATTTTAACACGATAATCGCGAGGAAATCGTGTCCTAGATCCCCTTTTTTAAAAACAACCCGTGTCTTAAACGTTTGTCTTAGACAATGGCTTAATTCTATTTTATTTAATCAACGTCATTCCGCTGATGTTTTCTGTCCAATTTCTGCAAGTTGATAGTCTGGCTTACTGCCAAGGGTTTTATCAATCTGATAGATTTTTATCAAATCAAATTTGATAGAAGAAACAAAAGAAGAAAAACAACCGTGGTAGAAATTGTACAGATCGCAAGCTGAGAAAAACGGATTGTTGGTCTGATGACGAAGTGTGCAAATGGTGCAGAGCGAGTGCGCCTCTAGTGGGAAACGCACACGCACAAATCTCATTTCTACTTGTTTACCATCAATCCTGGCTCACGTGTTATATCACACAGACGGGATTTTACCCCCTAGACCCTTTTGTCTTAATTGTTTGCAGAAAGCACTTGCATGATCATTAACAGTGAAAAACAGACCCAAAGCAGATAAATTTTGCTAATATGAAAAAGAAGGCAGCTATGCCAAAAAATGAAAGAAAAAATGTTTTGTTTTTTCTTTTGCATGAAATAATTGTTCCACTATAGAAAAAAATATGGGATATGTTTCGACGTTGCAGCATCGACGATTGCAAGTCGAAGAAAATACAAAAAAGAAAAGGAAAAAAAGAAGAAAAACACATTTCGTCGCAGACTCCTTCAACTCGAGGGGGGCAAAATACTAAACAATGAAAAACCATGAAAACAGGCTTTGGTAAATAATATTTTCAGAATATTATCTGCGCTGCGAACAAATTTCAGTGACATTTTGTCAAAATTCATCGTTTGACTTTTGGTCCTTCTGTTTCATTGTTCTGTTGAACTGGGGTTACTGTCGGTCGTTCAGGTAAGCAATGCTGAACAGCTTCAAGCCAGACAGAATGACGCCTCTCCTCACGCGCAGGCTCCTTCAAAGTAAGCGACGTTTGATATAAAAACGCTTTCCTTCTTGCACTCGCATAACTTTACAAATGGCTTTTCCACTTATGGTAATGGATAACATCGATATTCAATGATAACATCTACTCCAAACCTTTTTCTCTCGCATTTCGTTTATATTTCAAATTAAATAAAGACGTTGCAACAAGTGGACTTTTATATTTGGACTCGTGCACCGGAAAACCTGCGTCTGACTATAGCTTACTTGCCACTGCTCAGACTAGTTCAATCCAGACAGTGTAAATTAACATATAGAAGCCAAAATTAAAAAATAAACCCATTAAAGTCAATTGTCATTCTGCTGAAACAGCTACATAAGCTTAAATGCATCACGTCAATTCCGCAAATAGCATTTCTTGTAAAGGTTTATGACGTTAGAACAAAGGAAATATCACAAATATTCCCAATATCACAAATAAAACATTTTGCGTAGAAAAAAAATCAATTGTTTTGCCAGAGTGAAATAAACACTATTAATCTACAAAATATGTAACTTAGGCTTGATTTTTTTTCAAATAAAGAAAGTGGCATCTCTGTCCAACAAAGAAACTCCTAAATCCCCCCTAAAATAAAACTCAAAACAAAGCTTATGTGCCACCAACCTTGATCCTGGTGTGTAAATCCACTCTTTTCCTTCGCATAAATTGAAGCTCTGGTCCGAAACAAACTATAAATGGTGAAGAAACTGCGCGCCTCAAACGTTGCGCTCCTCCGCGATGTTCTGTCTCAGTATCTGACAAAACAGTTTTTTCTCCTCCAACAGGCTTTTATAGAGCAGCTCGATGCGGAGCAGAGAAGAGCAGCAGCAGAGGTAACTAGCGGTCACTGTTTGTTGCTGCTCCCATATAAGGCAAGCACGTGCGGAGGGAAAACATCTCTTAAAGGGCCAGCTACACCTCAGCGCTGTGTTGGTTTTCAATTACTGACGGTTTCAAGAATGTTGCAGCGAATATTAAATTACTTCCAGTGATGGAATTTTATAAAATAACCACAACTACTGCACGTAAGTAGCCGTTTTCTACCTTCACGACATATGAGCATTTTTTTTAAATCTTCAAATTTTCATTTTTGCAGAAAAACATAAACTGTCATAAAAAACAAACAAACAAACAAAAAAAAAACAGTCTGTTTGGTTGTGTTCATGCGTATATAAGCAACCCAACATTTCTGTTTATGTGCCGTTGGAAATATTCATTTCTTTATTGACAAAAATTAGGCAAGAGGAGGATTGGTTGGTGGGTTGAGTAAATGACTAAGAAGTGAATGTGCACCTGTTTGCAAATATTTATAATATTCATAACAAGTACAGCCATCACTAGTATTATTACTATTAGCAATGATCAATGTAATTATTATAGTATAATAAATAAAGAGACAATTAAGTTGAAAACTTACAAAACTTAAACAACATTTTTACAACTTAATTTGAAAATTGTAAGCTAAATATTAAAAAAAAACATTCATGGAGATAAAAATGTTATCAAAATGATGATTGGCTCGGGTCCTGGTGAAAAGTCACCAATTTTATTCCTTTTTTAAAACGACAGTGGGTACAGAAAGTATTCAGACCCCTTTTAACTTTTTAGACTACTCTTTGTTTCATTGTAGCAATTTGCTAAAATAAAAAAGTAAATTTTATTTCTTATTAATGTACAATCAGAACCACATCTTGACAGAAAAAAACAAAAATGTATACATTTTTGCAAATTTATTAAAAAACAAAAACTGAAACATCACATGGTCATAATTATTCAGAGCCTTTGCAGTAACACTCATATTTAACTCACATGCTGTCCATTTCTTCTGATCCTCCTTGAGATGGTTCTACTCCTTCATTGGAGTCCAGCTGTGTTTAATCAAACTGATTGGACTTGATTAGGAAAGGCACACCCCTGTCGATATAAGACCTTCCAGCTCACAGTGCATGTCAGAGCAAATAGGAATCATGAGGTGGAAGGAACTGTCCAAGGAGCTCAGAGACAGAATTGTGGTGAGGCACAGATCTGGACAAGGTTACAAAAGAATTTCTGCAGCACTAAAGGTTCCTAAGAGCACGGTGGCCTCCATAGTCCTTAAATGGAAGAAGTTTGGGACGACCAGAACTCTTCCTAGACCCGGTCGTCCAGCCAAACTGAGCAATGGTGGGAGAAGAGCCTTGGTGAGAGGTAAAGAAGAAGCCAAAGATCACTGTGGCTGAGCTCCAGAGATGCAGCAGGGAGATGGAGAAAGTTCCACAAAGTCAACTATCACTGCAGCCTCCACCAGTCGGGGCTTTATGGCAGAGTGGCCTGATGGAAGCCTCTTCTCAGTGCAGACATATGAAAGCCCTGCATAGAGTTTCCCAAAAAACACATGAAGGACTCCCAGACTGAGAGAAATAAGATTCTCTGGTCTGATGAGACCAAGATTGAACTTTTAAGTTAATTCTAAGCGGTATGTGTGGAGAAAACCAGGCACTGCTCATCACCTGCCCAATACCATCCCAACAGTGAAACATGGTGGTGGCAGCATCATGCTATGGGGGTGTTTTTCAGCTGCAGGGACAGGACGACTGGTTGCAGTTGAAGGAAAGATGAACGCGGTCAAGTACAGAGATCCTGGAAGAAAACCTCTTCCAGAGTGTTCAGGACCTCAGACTGGGCCGAAGGTTCACCTTCCAACAAGACAATGACCCTCACACACAGCTGAAATAACAAGGGAGTGGATCAGAACAACTCTGGACCATTCTGGACCCCAGACAGAACCCTGACTTAAACCCAACTGAGCATCTCTGGAGAGACCTGAAAATGGCTGAACACCACTGTTCACCATCCAACCTGACAGAACTGGAGAGGATCTGCAAGAAGAACCAGAAGATCCCAAATCCAGGTGTGAAACACTTGTTACATCATTCCCAAGAAGACTCATGGCTGTACGAGCTCAGAAGTACTTCTACTCAGTACTGAGCAAAGTACTGAATACTTATGACCATGTGATATTTCAGTTTTTCTTTTTTTAATAAATTCTACATTTCAGTTTTTTTCTGTCAAGATGAGATGGGGTGCTGAGTGACGTTAATTAATGTTACCATATCGTGAGTGACATTAATGAGAAATAAAATGAACTTTTTTTGATTTTGGCAAATGGCTGCAATGAAACAAAGAGTGAATACTTTCCGTACCCCACTTTAAATTTGCATCTAGAATCAAATGAACAAAAATGCAGCATTGCACGTCCAACCATTCTAGATACCTGGAGCCTGTAGCAACAGTAGGTAGAGTGACAGAATACAACCAGCACAGGTCACCAGTTCATTACAGAGCTAACGCAAACACAGACGAGCAGTAACGCTTGGATCCATACCTGAAGTCAAAATAGATCTATAACTAAGCACAGAACACCCACACCGGCGCTGAGAGCACCCACAAAGGTCCCTATGAGGCCACAGCCGAGGTTCAAAGCATCTTGCTTGAAGGTGGCATGCAATGCGCACCCCCTTGTATTCTATAGCAACTAAATAAGTATGTTTGGACAGGTATTAGGTTATTCATTTACTGCAAGCTATAGACAACATTGTAGATGTTTATGGATTATACTTACTATTGATAAAATCGGCAGTTTACAGAGATACCTCACACAACTGGAATCAGTCGAGTTGCACAAATGTCCTCAGTTGGTTGCTAGTGATTTGACATCCTTTTCATTCACGAATCTGAGTATTTTGGGCTGCATGAGTCAGGCCCACACTCCCCCATGAACAAGATGATTGGCTTGGTTGTTGTTTATGTGTGTGATTATAAAACCATAGATGAACTCCACCAGAGCAGGAGGAGGAAGCCTCATGTTGATGTTCACAATGATGCTCAAATAAAGACTCAAATGAATAATTATGTCTAAACAGCTGACATTGTTATTTCATTAACATGTAGATTTTCACCAACTTTATACACGACCAAGCTGCAACCCAGCTACTGTGGAAGAGGCAGGGTACACCCTGGTCACCAGTCCATCACAGTACATTAAAGTGTATTAATGAATAAAAACAATGTTTATGTTTAACTTTAAAATGACTTAATGAATCAACCATCATCTCCCATATTCACAATGACTTAATATGATATGAGGAAGAGGATTAGGGCCACTGAAGAGAAAAAGAAGTCAAAATAAAATTCTGAGAAAAAAGTCAGAATTCTGACTTTTTCAGAAATTGAAAAAACAATCTCCTGAAAGTTTTTTTTTTTGTTTTCTGGGAAAAAAAGTCATAATTCTGAGATTAAAGTAAAAAAAAAATTTGACTTTTTTATCAAAAATTTTGCCTTTTTACAGAACATAAAAAAATAAAAAAATTTCTGAAAAAAAGTCAAATATATTTCCTGAGAAAAGATGTGTTAAATACTTTTTCTTCCCCTGCTGTATATTGTGTAATTGATGTTTTTAGTTTTCAGTTCAGTTAATTCAATCCAAGTAAACATAACACTCACAAAATGTCACCAAAATCACTCTGTCCCTTTTAAATCTTTCAGAAAATTATGTAAGTGTATCAAATTATATCGAACCACATCTAATCGTATCGTTGGATGAATATTGTGATAAACACTGCCCGACCCAAAAAGAAAAGTCGCCAACAAAAAAAAGATCAAACATTTAACATTTCGTTGGACCGCCTTTAGCTTTGATTGCAGCAGCATTCGCTGTGTTTCCAGAAGTTTCTGCAATGTCACCAGATTTATTTGAATCCTGTTGCATCAATTTTTAACAAAGATCTTGATGATGATTGTAGAGTCTGACCACAGCACATCCCAAAGATTCTCAATGGGGTTCAGGTCTGGACTCTGTGGTGGCCAATCCATGTGTGAAAATGATGTCTGATGATCCCTGAACCATCTTTCACAATCTGAGCCCGATAAATTCTGGCACGGTCATCTTGGAATATGGCCGTGCCATCAGGAAAGAAACATCCATTGATGGAATAACCTGATCATTCAGTGTATTCAGAATCAGCTGACCTCATTATCTGAGCTCATACTGTTGCTGAACCTGGACCTGAGCAACTGCAGCAACCCCAGATCATCACACTGCCCCCACAGGCTCATACAGTAGCACTCGGCATGATGCTGCACCACTTCATCTGCCTTTCCGGCCACATTTCTTCCTGGAAGACGATGGTCCACTATCCTTCCAGTTATTCATAATGCGTTTGACTGTTCTGAACCCAGTTTTAGTAGTTTCTGCATGTCCTTAGATGTTTTCACCTCTTGATGCCAATGATTTGACCCTTCTAACAGACTAACATCTCTTCCAAGACCACGGATGTGTCTTTCCACGTGGTTGTCTAGGAAATGAGAAGCAAGTCATTGCACCAGTTGGGGTTAAATAACTTGTTGCCAGCTGAAAGATAATTGCCCATGCAGTAATTATCCAATAGGAGGCTCGTACCTATTTGCTTAGTTAAATCCAGGTGGCGACTTTTTTTTTTGTCCGGGCAGTGTATATCATATTGTGAGCTGAATATCGTGTATCGTATCGCATCGTATCATATCTTGAGATTAATGTATCGTTACAGCCCTAGCCCCTTGTGGCCAAAAGTCACACATTGTCCCTTTAACAGATTTATGTAAACAGATTATTCTGTGGAATCTATACACTATTTTTAATCTCAATAATGCATAAACAACCAAATTATTATCCATACCATAAAAATCTGAATTTGCCATTATCTCAATGAGAGAAGCTGATATTTGGTATGTAGATAACTTATCACCAAGGTGAACCAAATCCACCAAAAAACACATATAAAGTTTGTGTTCGTTTAAGCCTTACATTTGTCATTTTTTATAATTAGGTGTACAGAAACAAAGTCATCACTGCTGCCATTTTAAATGTCTAAATTTGGCTTTATCTAAGTGAGAGAAGCTAAATTTAGAGGGGGCCTTGTCATAGCAGTGAATTGAATCCATCAAAAACTACTTTATTCTCCATATTTATGAAGATTCTGACAGTTTTCAAGTCTTACATTGAAGTATCGACATAATTACAATAGTATCAATTAGGGGGTGCAACAATACAAAAAAAATTCCGGTTGGGTTCAGTTCAATACTTTATTATCACGGTTCAATATTTTTTCGATATAAAACCTCCTCAACATTAAATTTCAAATTTAAAATTTTTAAAACCCAAAGCCCTTTTGTCCACAGCGGTTTACCATCAGGGTCATATTTAAAGGTACAATGTGTAAGAATTACTGACATCTAGTGGTAAAGATGGGTATTTGAAAGAAACAATGTTTTCTTTCAAATGACTTCACATTCCAAACACTGTTGTGAATGTATGGTGGCTGTTAGTGGCCAAAAGTCCCCCAGACATGAAGATGTTTTCATTTGTGAGTGGATCTGGTGCTTTCGAGTGTAGCTATGACTGAACTATGAGAAACTACTTTTTATGTCTTTTAATGCATTACTGATCCCAAACAGTCTCTAACTCCATTAATCAAAGCTGGTGCAGCAGTTTTAAAGTTTAGAGTTCTCACCTCACACCCACTGTTTTGTCCTTTCAGATACACTGTTGTAAAAATGGAGGAACAAAGATGGAGCCTTCATGTATGTGCACCCCCAGCAAGTAGACATAAATGATTCATCCTAAGAAAATAAACACATAATAGTTATTCTAGTGCGGTGATTATGTCATTATCAGGAGGACCCAAAAGCAGACGTACAGCTTCTCAGGTTTAAAGGTGCATTGCGCAAGTTTAAATGTTAACTACTGTTCTTTTCTTTCCTCCACATGCTCTTGCAATTGTCTGATGTGTAGAATGAGCTGATCTCTCTGCACTGCTGTGGTCTCTAATACTGTTTCCGAATGCTCAATGCGAGAAATTCAGGTATGAAGCCTCAAAGGGGCATTTGTGGGGGAGATGAGCTGCGCGTTCGCGTTCATCTGTCTGTGCTGGTGTGGTATTTTCCGCCACCGCAGGTCCTGCTAAAAGATGGAGAACAGGTGCCTCTCAAACCCCAACTCAGACTCCAGGAAGACAAAGAAGAAATGTTTCGTCTTGTGAGACAAAGAGAACCAAACTGGAGTCTGACCCGTCCCCATGACAGGGGGGGCTTTTTTCCTACACCGGCACCGGAGTAAGACAGTAGAAAAAAAAAACGAGCAGCTTTTTTTTTTCTTTTTTTTTTTAATTGGAGGGAATTCCGATTCAGTCTGGGAATAAAACGGGACCCACAATCGACTTTCTTCTCACTAACAAGTTAAATGTGATGTATGACGGAAATAAGGATGCAAAATATTCCAATGCTAAGTATTTAGCATGTAAATGCGACAGTATGACAGCCACATGTCTGTTCCTGGGGAAGAGAGGCACTCTGGCCACTTGTTTAATCTAGTTGATGCGGTAATTTTATAAGGTAATCGTGGTCTCAGCCTCTGAATTTAGATATCTGAACTACAAGCCAGTGTTAGCCTCTTGTTACCGTTAGCATACAGTCTGTCAGTTTACTCAACGATCAAACCGTAAACAACTTGCAGATTTATAACTTTATTACTTCAGTAGACATCGTGACTCTAAATCTGGGCTCAGACTGAGTGTAATGGGGGTTAAATTAGAGACCAACGCAGTCAAAGCAGCTCATGCGTGTGCACGACATTAGCGTCACTTCCACTTGTCGCCAGAGGGGGCAAACTTCTGGAAAAAAGCTGGAACTCCTTTAAGAGGTTTTATTTGAGGACTCCAATCCGCATTGGATCAAGCATTAGCCAGCTTGATGACGTGCCTAACTTTGTGCGGCTGAAAACACACAAGCATCTGAAAGCGTCTCCTTTCTTGGCAGTCCCCAGTTGTTCCACTGGAAACGGGGGGGTACAGACCCGATTTTCAGATGTTTGTGTGTTTTAAGACGCACAATGTTAAGCTACGTCAGTAAACGCTAGCTGGCTAATGCTAGCATGCTGTGAAGTGCCGGTGTTGTGCCCCACCGGCGACAAACAAACGTGTGTTTTATTAGAAAGTTGGCCCTTCACCGCGGCGAATCGATCGCTTTGATCCACTTCTTCCTTAGTATCACTTCAGTCTGGAATCCATGAAAATTTCAGTAGGGTTGGCGTTTATTCACGTTATCTACGAAGTAAAGCAGGGACATTGAACTGAGCCGGAAGTGGGCCCTCTAAGTGTTTCAAACCGGAAGTTCGGAACACGGAAGCGTGATAATCCCCTATTATATATCACATTTTTCTGCCAATGACCTTTGATTTTTTTACGCACTGCACCTTTAACATGAAAACCAAAGTTGTTCCAAATGCCAGATCTAAATGTAGTCGAACTGAGTTTTCAACACGGAGCTGACAGAACACAAGTTACTAAAATAAATCGAAAACCCTTTTGTTTGATATTTGATACCTTATGGTCATGGTTCAGTACACACTCAGACGGTTCGGTTTGATACAAATACATTGTTGCACCCTGAGTATTGATCAATATCGTTTCCAACATTGGTATTGATATTATCAATCTTTGTTTCGATCTGCCCACCACTAGTTTTCTATTTTTGTCCCAGTATACTCAAACAGAGTCCATTTGAGAATAAAACAAAGTCATTGAACAACTGGGATATTTAACAACTTCAAAAAAATCATTTAATGTTTTTCTTTCTTTTTCTCACTTTGTATGAAAACTGATATAAATCATTTTTTAAAAATCAATGTTTGCTGTGTTCTGCAGTTCCTGTTGGCCTATAAGCCGTAGTTGCACTCTGACTTTAGTATGTTGTTGCCTCAGCGAGACTGAGACCCACATCCTGGTTCAACTCTCTGCTTACGGTTAAACAATGACAAACTGCCTTTACTGGGTAACTGGGCCACACTCCTGTCCAACAGCTCTCTCGCCAGGAGCAGCTCTAAGGACTTCTTTCTTTTTTTAATCAGATGCTAATGTTTGGCTTCTTTGTGGTGTGTTGGGCTGCTTGTAACTTAAACCACAGGAGAGCTAAAAGTAGATGTAGAGACGGAAAATTCTATTTTCATTTTCCAACAAAAAAAGGTTTGAGAAAAAACTGAAGGAGGACAAAGTCGAAGCACTGCACCTTGTGTTACACTTTAACAATGTCTGGCAATCATGATGCATGCCCCAATTCAAAACAGGTCACTGATGCATCCAATGGAACAACACTGGTCGGTGCAGCTTCCCTCCTGCATGTTCTGCTCATTCTACAAAGAGAAACTTATAACTGAGCAATGTAAGTTGTATTTAAAGTGCTTGAGAATTTTTGCCTCATATTCTGCCAGAGACAGCATGAACGCAACAGCGGCATCTGAGCTGCTCACTGAAGGTGCACGCCAGATCAACCTGGGGCTCAGAGCCTCTGCACATTTTGGCATGTGGGCGATAGGAGCTGAATCACAAACACGACTGCACAACATGAGCCTTTCCAGCCACACCTGCTCGTGTTTCAGCCCCATATTTGTTTACTGATCAGTCTTTGTTCATGTTTGAGGAAAAATAACTGGTGCTTGATCCAGGTCACCCTTTTTTGTGTACACGAAGGCCATCCAGCGCTTGTAATTCAGAGGAGTCTGCCTCTACTGCCTTTTATTTTGTTGTCTTTACTGGAGGCTATAATTAGTTTAAATGGAAGACAGTGGTAAACAGTTTGATTATCCAAACTTCCAGACTGCATGTCAAATTGTAAAGGTGGATTAGATCCCACAGGGCTCCAATTCTTTTTTACATACAGTGGAATTGGTGCCATAAAGTTTAACACAAATATAAACAAGTCAATGTTTCTCTTTGCCTGCAGATTATTGCACCAGTGAGCAGGTGGAATGCCATGCATTGTAATGGGAAGAGTACATTTATTTATTTATTTAATCTGGGTACTCTGGCTTTCTCCCACCATCCAAAGACAGGAATGTTAGGTTAATGGATTGCTCTAAATTTGTCCCTAGGTGTGAATGTGAGTGTGAATGGTTGTCTGTCTCTGTGTTGGCCCTGCAACAGACTGGTGACCCATCCAGGGTGTACCCCGCCTCGTGCCTGATGATAGCTGGGAAAGGCTCCAGCAACCCCCGCGAACCTGAACTGGACAAGAGGTAAAGAACATTGACTTGCTTTATATATATATATATATATATATATATATATATATATATATGTGTGTGTGTATATATGTGTGTGTATATACAGTATATATATATATATATATATATATATATACTATATATATAAATTATATATATATATTATTAAACAGAATTATTAGGCAACTTCCTTTTCTTTGGCAAAATGGGTCAGAAGAGGGACTTGACAGGCTCCAAAAAGTCAAAAATAGTGAGATATCTTGCAGAGGGATGCAGCACTCTTAAAGTTGCCAAGCTTCTGAAGCGTGATCATCGAACAATCAAGCGTTTCAGTCAAAATAGTCAACAGGGTCGCAAGAAACGTGTGGAAAAACCAAGGCGCAAAATAACTGCCCATGAACTGAGAAACGTCAAGCGTGCAGCTGCCAAGATCTCACTTGCCAGCAGTTTTGCCATATTTCAGAGCTGCAACATCACTGGAGTGCCCAAAAGCACAAGGTGTGCAATACTCAGAGACATGGCCAAGATAAGAAAGACTGAAAAACCACCACCACTGAACAAGACACACAAGCTGAAACGTCAAGACTGGGCCAAGAAATATCTCAAGACTGATTTTTCTAAGGGTTTATGGACTGATGAAATGAGAGTGAGTCTTGATGGGCCAGATGGATGGGCCCGTGGCTGGATCGGTAAAGGGCAGAGAGCTCCAGTCCAACTCAGACGCCAGCAAGGTGGAGGTGGGGTACTGGTATGGGCTGGTATCATCAAAGATGAGCTTGTGGGGCCTTTTTGGGTTGAGGATGGAGTCAAGCTCAACTCCCAGTCCTACTGCCAGTTTCTGGAAGACACCTTCTTCAAGCAGTGGTACAGGAAGAAGTCCACATCCTTCAAGAAAAACCTGATTTTCATGCAGGACAATGCTCCATCACACACATCCAAGTACCTCCACAGCGTGGCTGCAAGAAAGGGTCTAAAGGAAGAAAACTAATGACATGGCCTCCTTGTTCACCTGATCTGAACCCCATAGAGAACCTGTGGTCCCTCATCAAAATGCGAGATTTACAAGGAGGGAAACAGTCCACCTCTCTGAACAGTGTCTGGGAGGCTGTGGTTGCTGCTGCACGCAATGTTGATGGTGAACAGATCAAAACACTGATGGGACATGGATGGCAGCTTTTGAGTGTCCTTGCAAAGAAAGGTGGCTAATGGCACTGATTTGTTTTTGCTTTGTTTTTGATGTTAGAAATGTAAATTTGAGAATGTTGGGCTGTTATATTGGTTTCCCTGGTGAAAATAAATAATTGAAATGGGTATATATTTGTTTTTTGTTAAGTTGTCCTAATAATTATGTTTGCCTGATACACCTGATATAGGGTGTTGATGTCATTAGACCACACCCCTTGTCATTAGAGAGATGCACATCACCTGATATGTTTAATTGGTAGTAGGCTTTGGGCCTATACAGCTTGGAGTAAGACAACATGCATAAAGAGGATGATGTGGTCAAAATAGTCATTTGCTTTATAATTCTGCACTTCCTGTCATTTTTCTTCGTTTGTTTTTTGTTTTCTCTTTTTCATTTGTTCGAAATAAATTTTTTATTCATTCATTCATTCATTCATTTAATTATAACAATAATAACAATAATAATAATAATAAATGGGATTATAGTGTAAAATTTCTAAAGTATAAAGATCTCTTGGGTGCTGGCAGCTGAAACATGATTAAACAATGTGTAGCATGTGCATAGATCAGAGTGGGTCGTTTAGACCCCCCCCCCCCTCCCAGTGTGGTTGGGGTACAGTAAGGTCTCCCAGCATGGGCTTAAACTTAAATAAGATCCTCATTCAGACAGATTAGCATTTAATCCATCAAAGAACCCCATAACTGCCAAGATCAATAAAAATGGATGAGAATCATCCAAGATGAAAAGTATTCAACTATTTTTTTTTAAGCTGAAGAAGTAGGCCAAAGTTCAGCTACTGTACATTTGTACTGTGATGCATCTGTGACCCGAACAGCAACACATTACATCGAGCGACTTCTTATTTAATCATGACATAGTGACTGAGTTTCAGTGACAGATGTAACTTTATAGAATGAGCAGGTGCTTGTCAAAGTTTACAGTTAGAATGTGTCACGTATTTCATATGTCAGAGTTCATCCCATCTCTGTGCTGACAGTTGTACCCGTGTCCTTATTATTAGCATATAACAGGTGCCTTCACATTACGGAGGACCAAAACTGACAAAATAAAAAAAATAAATACAAAAATACAGAATGAACCTGCTTTAAAAAAAAAAAATATATAAATAAATACACCAACTGGTCACACAAAGAAATTTTTAAAAATCGTTTTTACATTAACAAACCTATCAAATGTGGCATATTGTAATTTTCAACTGTTTTAATTTAATTATGTGTTAATACACTATTTATTTATTTTTCTATGTAATATCTAGTTAATCAATTAATTTATTTACTACCTTTTACATTTCTTTCCTTCTTATATACATATATTATTTTTATTTTTTTTTTATTTTTACATTTTCTCCCATCTCTCAAATGATTTATTTCTGTATATATTTTTCATCTGGCATTTTGTCTATTTATTCATTTATTGGCACTTTTTTTTCATTCAGTTATATTTATGCCCTCAATATTTCTAATCTTGCTTTTTCTTCCCTCTATTTCCTTTTCCAAGCATGTTTATGAAAATGACAATAGAAACATGCCACATTTGATAGGTTTGTTAATGTAAAAACGATTTTTAAAAATTTCTTTGTGTGACCAGTTGGTATATACATATATATATATATATATATATATATATATATATATATATATATATATATATATATATATATATATATATATATATATATATATATATATATATATATATATATATATTTATTTTTCTATTTTGTCAGCTTTGGTTCTCCATATAACATTGCCTTTACATACATTATCTCCAAAACAAGGCAGGGGGGGGGCCGGTGCTTTGGTGGGGTTCTCCCGGGGAGAGGGGGAGGAGCCCCCTCGGCTTTGGGGGGGGGGGGGGGGTTGTGGGTTGTTGTGGTTTTAGCGAAGAACAGAGTTTGAGGTCCCCATTTTTTGTGGGGTGGGGGGGGTGGTGGGAGGCGCGGGGGGGGGATCGTTCGTTGGGGGGGGGACATCTAACCGTGGGTGGGGAAAGAGAGAGAGGGAGGGGGGGGGTGGGGGGGGGGAGGGGCCTGATGAGAAGAAGAGGGGTGGTGTGTTGTTGGGGATTTTGTGTTCTTGTTGGGGAATGTATAAAAAAAACAATATGTTGGGGTAAAAGTGTGTACATTTTTACCTGTGGTATGGGGACATTGGGGGCGGTGTTATAAGATAGTTTTTGGTGGTGTGTTATGGGTTCCTGTCCCTTATTATGGAGACTCGGGGGAAAAGAGGGGGGGGGATGTGTCCTGATAACAACATGGGGGGGAGAGGGGGCTGAGGGGGGGGGGGGGTGCGGTAGACTGGGGGGCCAAAAGGGGTGGGGGGGGTTGGTGGGAAGGTTGGGTGGGGCCCCTGCGGGGGGGGTTTAACCCCCCCCTTCGGGGGAGGTTTAACCATTGTTCGGGGGGGGGGGGGGGATAGTGTGGGGGGGGGGGGTGTGCCCCGCCTTTATATTTGTGGGGCCTATAGGGGGAGGTGGACGCAAGGTTGTCGGGGGCTGTGGGGGGGGTCCCCCGCAGCTGGGGGTGGAAGCGAGGGGGGGGGGGATAAGGTGAAGAAGGAGAAGTAGTGGGCCTTGGTGGTCTGGGGGAAGGGGGAGGGGGGGGAGGGGATGGGTGGGGGGGGGGTGGAGCGAGGGTGGGGTGGTGGTTGAGGAAAAAAAAGGGCGGGGGAGGAGGGAGGTGGGGGAAGGAGGAAGAATGACGGACGGATGGGAGGGGGGTGTGGTCTAGTCTACGGTAAGGAGGAGGGGGAAGGAGAAGAAGATAAACATTAAGAATAGGGGGGGTGGGGGGGGGGGGGAGTGGGACGGGAGTCGGGGCGGGGGGGGGGGATAGAGGGAAGACTTCCTAAATCTCCTCAATCCTCTAACAAGGATGAAGAGGAGAAGGGGAGTTAGGGGTGGAGGGGTGGGTTATTAGGCTGAGGGGGTGGGGGTAGTGAGGTAGCTAAGAGGTCGGGGGTGGGGGGGAGATGGGGGGAAATGAGATGAGTTTGAAAGTCTTAAGGTTCTGAGGGGGTGGGTTGGCTGGTGGGCGTGTGCAGAATAGTGTGGGGATAGGGGGGGGAGTCTCTGGTGGGAGAGTGGGGGGTGGTCCCCCCTTTAAAAAGGGGAATGGGGGGGGGGTCCAAATCCAGGGGATCACACTTCTGCCTCTCTAAAATGTATTTGGGGGGATAGGGGAGGGGGAATCTGATAGTCAAACCTCGGATTGAGGAGGAGAGTGTGGTTTTCGTCCTGGTGTGGAACAGTGGACCAGCTCTACACTCTCTTCAGGGGGGGGAGTTCCCCAAACAATTAGATGTTTTTTGGGGTTGGGAAGGGGGTCGATGCCCCCGGGGGATTTGTGGGGGGGCCCGGGGGGGGGGGGGTGGAGGACCTTAATTGGTGGTTCGTCCTGCCGGACGGGGGCAAGGGTTGGGCCCCATTCCGGGTGAGGGTGAAACCAATCCCGGGGGGGTGGACTCCGCCAAGGCTGCTCTTTACGTCAATGATGTTGATAAATATTATATAGAAAGTATAGGCGGGGGCGGGGGGGGGGGGGGGGGGGGTGGGTGGCAGCAAGGGGGTGGTGCTGTTTAGAGATGAGGTGGTGCTGGTGGCACGGGGGGTGATGACCACCAGTCTAGGTGGGGTGAGGCGGGGTGGGGAGTGGAGGGGGGAAGAAGAACACCAAATCCAAAACCAAGGTCATGCCCAAAGGGAGGGGGGAGGTCCCCGGGGGGGAGGGGGTGAGGCCCTAGGTGGGGGGGAGGGGTATAAGATCTTGGAACTAGTGAGGGAGGGAGGGAAGGGGGGGGAGAGTGGATAGTGGGCGTGCAGGGATGCGGAGTGGGAACGTGCATCGGGGAAGAAGAGGAAAGAGAAGGCGGAAGGCGAAGCTCCCGTTTATCGCCTACCTACCTCCCCAATCTCAAGAGGTAGGATGAGGGAAAGGACGGGAAGAGGGATAGCGGCGGGGAGAAAGGAGGTCCCGGGGCGCGGGGATAGGTGAGGGTAGGGTGAGGAGGAGGACCCAGGGGAGCCGCCCCGAAAGAGGGGAGGGAGGGGGCATGATGATGGGCCCCCGGAGGGCCTCCGGCCACCGGGCCCAGGGAGGGGGAAGCAGCCTGCCGGCCCCCCCGGACGGGGTGGCAGGGGGGGGGGGGGAGAGGGGGCTGGGCCCCCCGCGACCCGACCCCGGATAAGCGGAAGAAGACGGTACGGACAAACCAACCACCTGTCAGCTGAACCTTGATCAAAAATTTAAAAGAACAAAAAGAAAAAGATCAAATATGGGTATTGCTACTGACAACCAGAGAAAGGAAAGGACAGAGTATTATATATTACTGGCATACAGTATTTCCCTCACATCTCTAAGCAAAAGGGCTAAACATGCTAAAATACATCAGAGTACTTAGAGGAAAATTTATAAGAAGTGCAAAAAGGAAGATGTTCTGTTCTACAGTCGTCTAGTGGCATTAAAAGTCTTAATCCTGGATATTAAAGGACTCAGGCTATTAAATCGATCTAATCCCAAATAGCGTGCAGATTTTAAATACATTGGAATGATGAATAAAAACGTGGTTATAAAGTCAGCTGTGTGAAAACTGGCAAAAAAAAAAATTCTCAGTGCAGTAAAAGGTTCAGCGGGACTCATTCACTGAGGTTATGTGTAGAGAGTGTCAGCTTCTATTATTCCCACTGGCTGAAGAACAATAGTTTGTTATGGCTGGCACAGCGTGAGCTGGCTTACACGCTCAGAGCTGGTGGGATCATTAAATAAAAAGCCTCTTAGGATCTTTTGATTCTCTTGGAATTGCGGAAGCAAAGATGTGACAACATAAAGACCGAGGTTTGGTTTGGACACTCCAGAAACTGGCATCTGTCCTGGTACAGCTACACCAGAGCATAGGATGTTGAAGTTACAGTAGAACTATGAATAAACCTGTTTAAAGAGCTCTTACTCTTTCTCTCTTCTTTCACACACACACAGGTGAAACACTTGTTAAAGAAGTGATATATAAAGAAAAAGAACATAAAAAAGTTAGATTTTCCATATGAGTTTTAAAAAACTAATTTGTGAAAAAGATCAAGATAGAGAGAAAGTGAATGTTGGCAGCGGTCTTGAAAGGATTTGTAACCTATAATTTCCAGCAGGTACTGTTTTTAAAATATATATATTTCATTACACAGCCCTTCAAGTACAAAATAACAAAATCTCATTTTTATACTAAGCAGATGAACCCAGAATGTTCTACAACTCATGAAAAATGACAAAAAAAAAAAAAAAAAAAGTATGCTTTTGGTCTCGGTCTTGGTCAGATTGGTTAGAAGTACAAAAACTATAGATACACACTGCAAAATTGGATACGCCCAAATACGTCACATGCGTTCCGGATGTTGGGGAACGCGTGACTCTGCCATTGAAACCCATGTTAAACCGGCGTTTTTCACAGAGCATTATCTACACCCAACTGGAATATTTCGACGAAACACCACCAACCAAAAACGACTAAAAGCCTGCAGACAAACATATTTTCGGCGCTGACTGGTATCCTCTTGATTTCAGTGATTTTGAGTGGTTTAATGGTGAGTGGGAGTAGGTGTTTTGGGCAAGTGGAATAACAAACATTGCTTGTCAGGCTAACCCTTTCTTCTGGGTAGGAAGCTGAAAAAAATTTAACACGGCGTCTCGCTGTGCATTTGTGGTACTAAAGGTGACACAGCAGCTCTGAGGCATTTTCAGAGGGTCTTCTTTGCCAAGCACACCCAGCTGGGGCCACTCACCATTAAACCACTCAGAATTGCTGAAATCAAGAGGATACCAGTCAGCGCCGAAAATATGTTTGTCTGCATGCTTTCAGTCGTTTTTGGTTGGTGGTGTTTTGTCGAAATATTCCAGTTGGGCGTAGATAATGGTCTGAGAAAAACGCCGGTTTAACATGGGTTTCAATGGCAGAGTCGCGCTCCTTTTCCCCACATCCGGAACGGATGTGACGTAATTGGGTCGTATCCAATTTTGCAGTGTGTATCTATAGGCCTGGCTGCCCCCTCCCCCCAACAGAGCCCCTAGCTCCCCTTGGGGGGCCCGCTTCCCAGTTTGAGAGCCACTGGTTTAGGCAGTCTTGACTACAAGTCTACGTTAATGACAGTAAGAAGATGCTGTTGTGTAACAGATGCATTCAGACAGAGAGGTTCTAGGAACGCAGCTCCTATAACTACCCGTCTGGAGATTAGTTATAAGAACTACCCTTCCCCATCAGTGTGCGTTCACACATGAGGGAGGACCTTGTTAGGGACCATGTTTGACGCAATCGTTGTGACAGTGACAAATTTATGCCCCAGCAGATCTGATACAAAACTGAGGTTTCTCATGTATTTTATTCAAAGCTATTATAAAAGCTAGCTTACCAGCTTTCCCTCATTACGGTCATATGTATCATGTAACGGAACTGCCCCCCATTGGAAAGCTGCCCTACTAACATCTTTTTACCTTTTGTTGAAGTGCGTCCGGACCCGTTATTGGACGGACCGCGGTTCGTCCACTAAAGTGGTGCAGATTGTACTGCCACAATTTGCAACTGTATTTGGGTTTTCCATCTCTTTTATTAAAAGCTTATAAAAGCTAACTCACCAGCTTTCCCTCATCACAAGTCGTTAAATTAGTTTGAAAATATTTGCTTTTGGACATTTCAAAATAGTTATCGATTCGGGCGTGTGCCATTGTGATCGATTTGATAATTTGAACTGGTCCACTCCTAGTTAGGGATGTATATCGTTATGATTTTATTGATACCGATACCAATATCGATACTCCTTATCGATACCGGTATTTATCGATTCTCTTATTGATACTATAACATAATTATAGTAAATAATAAAGACATTACAAGATGTTACAAGATCCAGTGGTGGAGAATATTTGTTCAGATGATGTTGAAGAAGCCTGGACATAAAAGTGGGTGAAGGACAGCTGGGAGAATACGGGAATTGTGTCTGTCTTATTCCATCACTGTGATTATTTGACTGCGTAATGATAACTCGATGGTTAGGTAGATGTACAAAAAGTATCAATAAGAGTATCGTTAGTCCAGAATCTTAACGGTACCCTGGTATCGTTAAGATTAGGAACCGGTACCAAACGATACCGGTACTCGGTATACATCCCTACTCCTAGTTGTTGTTATTATTACCATCTCGGTAACCAGTTAAACAGGTAAACAGCGGTGAGACTTTTTAAATATGGCGGGGCTGGAAGAAGCGGAGATCACGTAAGGGGCGCGGCTTGATTGAGGACGACTTGCGGCTTGTTCTTGGCCCCTCAACCAAGCAGAACTTTCTTCTCTGGCTCTCCAAGAAGTATTGTGTGTTTGGTCGGACATTTAAGGCAGGCGGGGTTGGAGACACCTGAAGCAGAGAGCAAGTTTATAACTAAAACTAACAAAACCCCCCCCCCTAAAAACAAAAACTGAAAAACATTTTCATTAATTGAAATTAAAATAAAAACGAGTTTTTTAAAAAACGATGACTAACTGAAACTGTAGTTTGTCTTTACATAACTAACTAAAATTATTGCCAAACAACCTAAGTTTTAGTCTTTGAAAATTTAATACATAAGCCTTTAGGGTGGATATGAAATCTAATCCACCCCCCAAAAAAATTCTCTGGAATTTTTTTTTTTTTATTAACAAAATGTGATTCTGACTTTTCCCGAAAAAAAAAAAACCTAAGAAATTTTTTTCCAAAAAACAAAAAAGTCAGAATTCTGACTTTTTTCCAGAAAAAATAAAAACTAGCAGTATTTTTTTTATTTGCTCAAAAAAGCTAATTCTGACTTTAATCTAAATGAATTCTGACTTTTCCTCTGAATTTTTTTATTTCAGTGGCCCTAATCCTCTTGGGTAGTCAAGAGTTTGCCCACATATATATATACTGTAAACTTCTGTATCTCGTTGTACCATCAACCTAACCCTAACCCTTGTACCAAAAAAAAAAAAAATTCTCAGGACTCCTAAATTGAATGGATTTATTGGTAGGTGGGAAAAAAAGCCCGATTAAGTACATGTAATTGAGGTATAAGGTTAGACTTGCAAATAAACTCTTTGTTACAATCCTTTATCAACTTGTCAGTTGCTATTTAAGAACATTTGATGAGCTCCATCTTCACCAAACACTGGCCCCTGGGTTCCTTGACAACTTGTTTCCTCTTTCTCACCTTTTCTACATAAAACTTGCCTGTCCTGCGAAAAAAAAGGTTTTTTGCACAACTTAAGTGTGGGTTTATGGCCATAGTAACCAAAATGCGATGTGCTATGACTTGTCCCACATACATTTATCTGAGAGTCACTGGTACCATGAACCATGCATTCCAGATTTGAAACCTTTCTAGGAAACGACAGAGGAAACCTATTTCAGACCTTTGGTCTGGTGTTAAACACCCCCATATTTATCGGCCAATATCAGCATTGAAATGTTAAATCAGAAAATATTGGTATCAGTTTTTTCAGACCGATACTTTTACAAACATTGTTCCTTCATGAAATCTCGCAAGATCTTAGTTGTTCCATTAGTAGTGGTCCAGCATGTAGAAAACTTCCTGTTATTGTGGAAGAACTTCATTTCCCAGCATTCCTTTCAGAGTCATGTGACTATGGTGCAGCGCTGCTGCTGCTACAGACTGACTTGCTTTGAAGCTGCTTATAATATGTCTGGTTTTAAGTTGTTGGTTAAGTTACCAAGTTGTCAGAAACATTAGAATTAGCCACATGTTGGCTAATAGCTGCTAGTATCTGATATCTGGCAACCAGATGTCCATAATCAACTCCTGGCTGAGTTGAGGATATTTTGGGATCATTGCTCTGGGAGTGGAATATAACTGCATCTCTCATATTTTGAGAGATAAAACCTCACAGTTTTCTGCATAGATTGGTATCATTTAATATCAGAATTTAAGAGTTGGACAATATCGGTATATCAGATATTGGTTAAAAAAAAAAAAGAAGCCAATATCGAACGTCCTTCATATTTTGGTTTGAATGAATTTCGTGTCATTATCAAGATCATCAAGATCCTAAGATCTGAAGAGCTCACAAGACCATAAACAAAACAAACAAACAAAAATTGTGACAAAAATATGGGAAAAACGTATATCATTACCTTCATAAGCCTTGATGAAGCCACTAATCATGTCAGGAAGGAAAATCAACAGCTTGTGATGTTTAGTGACTTCTTCCATAACTGGGCAGCTGAATCCAGCCCAAGAGCTTTATCTTAAGTGAAAGGAATAAGAACCGGAAAGTGCTAACAAGAGAATAGAATAATTAGAACACAGAAAGGTTTTAAAGGGACTTGAGGCAAGATTAAGAAACAAAACTCGCGACTGCCGCTTCAGGAAACTGCAGCCACGATCAAAGCCGTCACGGGAGCGTGCACAAACTGAAGCTATAATGTTGTTTACTAACCTTTTTCTTCGTAGTTACACTTTTTAGTGTCTTTCAATTGATCTGGATCGTTTGCTGACGGCAGAAGAATCCATAACTATCACTTACAGTGTTTGAATTTACCGCGACCGGCTTCTTTCTGTATCAAAACTGCGGATGCAGGTCATTTGACGTCACATCCGCAGGGCAGCGCGGGAAATTCGGACACCAAATTGCAGCGCATTTTGCAGCACACAGCCCGTTCAAGGCAACGGAGAGAAACATGGGTGGAAACGTTATTTTTGGTATTTAGCACTTCATCACCCATTAGAATTAAAAAAAATGGAAATGCATGTTTGGTTTTTTTTTAATTCCTGCCTCTCGTCCCTTTAAAGGTAAGTTGAGTGTATTTGGAAGTTAGAGTTGATTAATGACAAGATGTATCAGTTCACCAATCCAGCAATGACCGATGGCATGGCGGGAACCCTCAAGCATCTTGTAACTGAAGGAATTCTGCACTAAAGTGCGGTCGTAAATTTAAGCAAACAAGTGTCAGGAACTTGAGGAAAACCATGTCAGCTATGACATGTCCTGACCGCAATGCTGACCAAAGTCATGCAAGAGAACAACTGGGAAAAAGGGACATTTCTAATGGGAGAAGTTATGCATATTTTGATCAAGAAATGGTTATTTTCTTTATTTTTGGTTTATTGTTGGTTTATTTCAGTATAGATTCCCACATCTTCTTGATTAAACATCTTGAATAAAGAAAACTTGAATCCAAAAGAAAAAAACTTTATCTGTCGGATATAAGATCTGCTCCTGAAATTGTATGCTTTCAGTGTTTTGTGGAAGCTGAACTCCAGGTTTCTTCATCACACTTGTGTAAGCAGCACGTTGACCGGACTGCAGTCCTAACAAGGCTTGATGTCATAAATCCTGGTTACAGAAACACAGCAGTTGTTGCCAAGTCCACTAAATTACAACTTTATAGGTGGAACATGGAGATAATCTGCACATTAATGATGTTCCAGTTCTGGTTTCTTGAGTATTTTCAGATATGAGACCATCTCTGTAAAAATACAATCTGCAAGATTGTTTGTATTTCTTTTTTTTTTTTTTTTCGAAAGACAAATTCAATTTTCTGATAGTCAATCTCATCGAACCTCAGTTTTAAATAGGCCATTCATGCAGCAAATGAGATTTCCCTTCTGAGAACCACAAACCCAGTCATGCAGTCTGTTGCTCTGATTCCATCATGTCTTCAGTAACGCCTCAGCAATCCCACCAAATAACACATAGCTTCTCTGTAGATTTGTCTCTTTACAGTAAGAAAATCTGAGGTGGCAGGATAAGTAAGAAGAACCTGTAATCTGAGGAGAATCTGTGAGACTTCTAACGACGGCGCTTTTGTTTATCTGGGAGAAACTGTGTCGCGGGAATATTATGCTTCTGTCGTGAAATATGCGGTGGCGAACAATGAAAGAAAGGAGAGGAGCAAGGAGGAATATGCCCGATAGTAACCTCAGCATCGAGAATGAAGGAGGAGGAGAGGTTTGTCCGATAGTAACCCCGGCGCCGAGAATGATGGAGGCAAACGGAGCAGGAGGGGGATGGTGGACAGATTACCTATATTTAACTCCGGGCTGCAAAAATGTGTCACATCTGTTTGGTACATTTAAAAAAAAAGCCCCCAAAACTAGCTGTGAGTGTTTGGACGCTATCAGCTTAAAACTCTTTGAGGGGGAGCGATAAGAACAGAAGCGCACCACGCGCGCATCATTTCACTTTTCTTTCTTTCTCTTATACAAAACTGTTATTGTTACAGAAAATATTGAATTTACAGAATCCTTTAAGACTTTATTGAAAATATACCGCTGGCAGAAAACATCTATGATACAGGAGATGTGTTAAATAAATACATCAGTTTCCTCCCGCTTGCAACGTCGGGGCTTACGTGGCGTTCAAGTGCTGCCGGAAATATGGACAGACAATATTACCGACGCTTAATAACATTAAAGAACTATCTACAGGTCTTTTAGAGATGATGAACTTTGAAAACAATACTGCTAAACTCAATGTCTCAGACATTTTGGGTTTGTAGGTTGTGTTGCAAGTAGACTGACCCTTTCTCATTCATTACTGTCGTGATTATTTAGGTTATGAATTTAAACTAAACAATGCAGTATACAATTGAAATATGTATGAAAAAGTTAGTAGGCCAATATAGCCTATTAATATCGAGATAAACTGTTGTAAATGGTAGAAATGATGATGTCATCAATTATTAGCATTACCATTCGATCAAATTATGAGTGGAATACACTAACTTCAGTATGGACTGATAGGATCCATGTAACAAATCAAACTCCACCCAAAAAGGGGGGAAAATGAGAAAGTTCCACATATCTTCCACTGGTTTATTGATTTTTGGACCTTTGGAGGAGAACTTGAAGGCATCGTGGAATGACCGCGAGTTACCTCGCGCTGCAGCCTCCAGAGAACTGGGTGAAAGGGGAATGATGTCACTGCCTGGCTGAGGACACGCTGCCACTGGAAATGGTTACCGGGCAGAAAGCTGAGTAGATGTTGTGTTTTATGACTGAACAGTGGCAGAAAATGCTCAGCCTAACTTCCCAGTCTCCGCTTTTGTTCTTTGTGTGGCTATGACGCTGATAAAAAAAACGAACTGCAAAGACATGGCAAGACGAAAAAGTGTTTGATAAGCTGATGTACATTTTAAAGTCACTAAGAAGCTCAGATCAGATTGACCACGTATTTGTAAATCAATGAAAAAAAGAAATCACTGGAAAATGGGAGACTGTTTAAAATGAGCCATAGAAAGAAGATTATAGTTAAAGCTGGAGTTTTCTAATGAGAAATGATGGTGCTGTACAGGCATAGATTAAGGTAAAGGCTTGAATTAAAAAGGTAATTTTATTTGGTATTATATTTGACCTTTTATTATGTATTTATTATTATTTTTTTTATTAATTATTATTATTATTATTTTCTTTTAGATTCAGGGAAGAATAAAAACAGTGACCTGAACCTGTCTAATTAATGATGAAGCCATTTGCGGTTAATCCCTAATATTATGTAATACAGCATCAATGATTATCATTAAGTACCATTTCTGCTATTAATGTCCTTTAGAAATAAAATGAGCTTTTGTGCTTCCTTTTGACAGTTTGAACTTGTGTAGATGGTGAAAGACAATTTTATTATGATTATTGACAGCATTAATTTTTTGTTGACATCTTTTCTGAATCATTGCGAGCATTCAGCATTCATATTAAATTTCCCTTCTGGGATTCACAAAGTATTTTTCACTTCATTTCATTAAAAAAAAGCATGTTTTTCTTAATCTGACGGCAATATTGTAACCACAATCTTCAGAAAATAGCTGAATAATATGTAAAATGTTGTCCAAATTTATTACACCACAACAAAATACACAGGTAAAGATTCAAATTGACATTAGGTAGAATTATTTGAACCCCTGTGAGTTATCACAAACAGAAGACTTGCATGTGTTTAATTTTCAGTGTCCATCAGCAGATAAGTTTGTCCATAAAAAAGTGGAGGCTGATTATTTGTCACTTATTTTCTGGGAATACCAGAAATGCTATTATTATACTCCTTTCCCACTGGCCAAAAAACCCGTTTTAACCCGTGAACAATTGGCTCTTAGTGACAGTGGGAATGACCATCGACCCGCGTCGACCCACGTTTTAAAGCATATGAATTACTGCCATACTGTCATCAATTTAACAGGGCTAAAAAAAAAAATATTTACATATAATTACCATACCAAAGTCTGGATTCTTCTCCATTAGCTTTAGCTCTGGAGTTGCTAGCTCGATTGCTATGTGTAGAAATAGCATCTTTACATGACCAAATATTTGGGTGAGAAAAGGAGTAACCCAGGGGGAATATTTGGGTTTTTAAAACCCCAGAATGAGCATATTCTGGTTTACTTGGCCGTGCACAGCCGGGTTATTTTTTTTTTTTTTGTTATACTTGTATGATCCCCGAGGGGAAATTAGGGCTCTGCATTTCACCCATCTCTGTACTGAGTATCAGAGAGCAGAGGGCTGCTACTTAAAGCGCCCGGGGAGCATTTGGAGGGTTAAGGACCTTGCTCAGGGGTCCACAGTGTTCAACCTAGGAGTCGTGTCGGGGACTCGAACCCGGGTCCTCCGCGCCAAAGCCCATGACGCTACCACTAGGCCACCCACTCCCCCTTAAAGTTATTAATATTAATAACTTAATATAATATTAATAATATAATAAAATAGAGTTAATATTAATAATATTATTAATATTATTAATATTATTAATATTAATATTATTAATATTATTAATAATATTATTAATATTATTATTAATATTAATATTATAATAATATTGATATTATTGCTAATATTCCGGTTGAAAGGACGATTGGCTGCATGTTAACACAGTGATTCATAACAACACTGAAACCGGACGGAGGTATGAGGGCCAGTATGGTATCCTGCAGACGGGCCGATTTTGTCCGTATCCAGAGGTGTAAAGCTAGCTTTAAACTTGTAGCTATTGCATTTAAGGCAAACGCAAAGGGGAGAGCCACAGTCTCTCAGAAAGACGCTCCATGGAGATAGAAAAATAATCTACAGGATTATGATGGATAGAAATGATGTTGCAGTGTGAGGCCGTTGCCTCTCCCAGAGGGACTAAATTTTCCAGAGGAATTGAAAGCATTTTATGGCAAAAAGTGTTGTGCAGTGTCAAAGAACAAGATGTGATGTGAACCTTCTTGACCTCGGTGGTATGGCAGTTGCACAATTAACATGAGGGTTGAGAGCGGAATGTCCTGCAGACCGTTCTGCGTGTTTCTTACGTTCTTGTCCTTGCACGGTGTTCTCCTGGTGCTCTGGCCTCCTACAGTCCAAAAATATGAATGGAATTTTAAACAGTGCATCTAAACGAACCAGAAGTGACAGAGCATGGCTGTTTGGCTTATGTGTCTCTGGTAGTCTGGTCATGGACTCAGGACCTGTCCACTGTTCTCACTAATTCATGCCTTGAACTACTGGGAAAGGCTCCAGCAGCCCTGCAGCTCTGAGCAGGAAGAGGTGAGTATAGACAATGAGTGGGATGGATGGAGGGTGTAGAGGCTGCCTTATATGCTGTACACATACATGTTCTGTAAAAAGTGTTATGACACCATTAGCAGTGTGAGCAGTAGCTCACAGTGAGTAATGATTTCTCATGTAATGAACCTCTCTTCCCTCCAGAAGTGACCTACATAGTCAAAAGTACTTGAATGAGGCCATTGTTTCAGTGCTGGATCTTTTCATTTCAAAGCACTATCTTCTTTAAAGTCATGATCTGGTTTGGTTTGCATGCTGCTATATATACAGTAGATACAAGTTTATTCATTTACTTTTAAATGTTGGCTCTTGAACCTGGAAGCAAACACAGCATTCATTCCTTATGCTCAGTAATTCCAGAGCTTTTAACAGCCCCCCTTCTTTGTGGGAAAACATTTGTTTAGCTGGCTGGAAGAGCTTTAGACCAGGAATCCTCAATCCTGGTCCTCGCAGGCCAGCGTCCTGCAGGTTTTAGAAGTTTCCCCCTGTAACACACCTGACTCAGACCCAGACTTGTGCAGAGCTTGAGTGATTCCTCTGTTTGCAGTTAGATTTAAGAACTTCAGAAATTTTAAATGGCATCGATCTGTTAAAGACACACAAAGTAACTTATAGACCTTAAAAATGTGTGTTTCTGACTTGTTTTGATGGCACACCAACATCCATTATGCACATATCGATATGCAAATATTTAAAAACTCATGTGGCTAATAACCGATATCGACACCGATATTAAAGCTGAAAAATAGATTATGTAATATTGATTGATTGATTAGCTTTCTTTATTTATAATTATAATATTCATTCCTTGTGCAAAATTAGAAAAATACCTCAACTTGTGTTATGTATAACAAGTCAAACTTAATGACAACAAGTGATTGCCCCCTAAACCTAATAACTGGTTGTTCCACCCTTAGCAGCAACAACTGCAATCAAGCGTTTGTGATAACTGGCAGTGAGTCTTCTGCAGCGCTGTGGAGGAATTTTGTTCCACTCATCTTTGCAGAATTGTTGTAATTCAGTCACATTGGAGGCTTTTCCAGCATGAACCGCCTTTTTAAGGTCATGCCACAGCATCTCAATGGGATTCAGGTCAGGACTTTGGCTAGGCCACTCCAAAGTCTTCATTTTGTTTTTCTTAAGCCATTCAGAGGTGGACTTGCTGGTGTGTTCTGGATCATTGTTCTGCTGCAGAACCCAAGTGCGCTTCAGCTTGAGGTCACCAACAGATGGCCGGACATTCTCCTTCAGGATTTTTTGGTAGAAGCAGAATTCATGGTTCCATTTACCACAGCAAGTCTTCCAGGTCCTGAAGCAGCAAAACAGCCCCAGACCACCACACTACCACCACCATATTTTACTTTTGGTATGATGTTCCTTTTCTGAAATGTTGTGTTACTTTTACGCCAGATGTAATGGGACCTACACCTTCCAAAAAGTTAAACTTTTGTCTCGTCAGTCCACAGAGTATTTCCCCAGAAGTCTTGGGGATCATCAAGATGCTTTCTGGCATCCTGAGACGAGCCTTTATGTTCTTTTTGCTCAGCAGTGGTTTTGGTCTTGGAACTCTGCCATGCAGCCATTTTTGCCCCCCAGTCTCTTTCTGATGGTGGAGTCATGAACACTGACCTTAATTGAGGCAAGTAAGGCCTGCAGTTCTTTGGATGTTGTTCTGGGGTCTTTTGTGACCTCTTGGATGAGTCGTCGCTGTGCTCTTGGGGTCATTTTGGTCTGTTGGCCACTCCTGGGAAGGTTCACCACTGTTCCATGTTTTCACCATTTGTGAATAATGTCTCTCACTGTGGTTCTCTGGAGTCCCAAAGCTTTAGAAATGGCTTTGGGACCTTTTACAGACTGATAGATCTCAATTACTTTGTTTCTCATTTTTTACTGAATTTTTTTTTGGATCGCATCATGATGTCTACCTTTTGAGGATCTTTTTGGTCTACTTCACTTCATCAGGCAGGTCCTATTTAAATGATTTCTTAATTGAGAACATGTGTGGCAGTAATCAGGCCGGGGTGTGGCTAGAGATAAAGAACTCAGCTTTCCAAAGGTGTGATAAACCACAGTTTGCCTCGGGTGTTCAGTGGAGTGGATACGATTGTAATTAATGACAAGCTAGCAGATTCCTATTGACTTATGCTAGCATTAGCATTGAGGATCACCACTAACAAAAATGAGATGAAATAAGATAAAACTGTCTTCAGTGATAAGTAGGACCCTGGCTCACTCCAAAATGAGGCCCCTATGTCAAAAATCCTAAGCTTCCCCTTTAAAAGACTTTTGTATATCAGTTAAACATTTTTTTTAGAAGACAAACAAACAAATTATAGAGTTAAACGCAAAATAAATTTCCCTCTTCATTTCACTTGAGGGTAGACGTTCAAGGCTAAATCATAGCATAATATGCTATAATCTCTTATTTAAGGCTTCAAAATTCATTGTAGGAAATTTTGACCCTGCTAAAGTCAGAAGAAAATATTTGAAATAAAAAACATTAGCTTTTGATTTCATTTCATTGTAAGTGTGTATCATCAGTTGATTATCTCCCTCAAGATAAAGCATTTGTGTTGCTGTAACCCAGTTTTATGATCTCTTATCCATTAAGGATGTACGTATCTCATCTAGCAATATTATTTATAGCATCTGATCCCATGACATCAGTTCATCACAGACAGCCTAGTTCTAGGAAACGCTGCCAACAAGACCCTGAAACCAGAGATTAGTCTCAGAGCAAGAGTTCAAGACTGAAAACAAAGATCTTACACAGGAATCAAAATCAGGTCTATCCAGAAAGGATCAGCATTTTAACCACCTCTGACATCTTAATATGACAACTACACAAGTGTTTTGAAAATGCAAAAGCAAATCATATTTCTTTTAGATTTTAGAGCACCACTGTAAATGAAGGAAGATTCCCAACAGCTTTTCTAATCTTATAGATCTACAGAATTCTGCTGTCAGGTCCTTTAATGAGTGGAGCAATGTCTTTAAAGACCCGTTCCAGTCCTTCTTTGAGTTACTTTAAAATGTTCTCAGTGGTCTTTGAATTGTGATTATGAAGTTTTAAGCCAAAATCACAGAACATGTGCCATTTCCCAGGTCTCTGCTTATGCAGAGCACCAGTAGCTCACAGCTGGTTCTTCATGCTAGCTAGCTCTTCATGCTAGCTTGCAGCCTGCTAGTTTCTGGACCTGATGATGAATTGTTGTTGTTGTTTGTTGTAAGTTGTACATCTGCTCCTGCTCTGTCTTTGATCATGACAGAAACTTCATAAATAAGGAGTATAAAGTGTTTTTTTGTGTATTCAGTGTACCATGGAAACGAGGCACCAGCATTCTCGAAATCAACTGCTCTGGCTGTGATAATGCCGAATTCGAATTATTTATTAGCACCAGTAAAAACTTCATTCTTAAACATGATGGTGATGAAACTTAAATACAAGGTTTAAAAATGTTCAGAAACTTCATAAATAAGGAGGATAAAGTGGGTTTTCATCAGGTTCACAACACTGACAAACACCTACGTGTGTAGTTTGTGATAATGCTGTTGCTACGAAACCTTAAAGCCAGAGTTGGTAATCCTGTTCAGAAACACTTTGTTATACTGGGTGAAATGGTCCTTCCATCCTGACTGTAGTCAATACATCATGTATTCATGTAAAGGAAGGAAAAAGTCAGACCTCTGTGAGAGCTGCAGGTCTGTAAAAGCTCTGACCAACCCCTGTCATCTGCACTGCATTCATGGTGGTCATTCGTACTGTAACCCGGTAGAGCTGTATCTGCACCTTATTCTTTGTGTGGTTTGCTGTGATTGTGTGGGGGTGGTGAATCAGGTGTGTTTAATCAGCTCAGGGGAGCACCACTCTACTTAAGCAGCTGACACAAATGCTCTTTCTCTCTCTGTTGCTGGTGAACTGTGTACAGGTAACTGCACTCTGGTGTTTAAGCTCCATCTCTGTTAAAGGTGCCATGACATCAAATTTCACTTTTCTGGGGTTTTGGGTGTATAATATGATCTGTTGTGCACTGATGAGGCCATGTGAATGTCCAGAGTGAGAATCAAAGTTCCTGTTTATGGTCTGTCAGCTTTGTCTCTCTGCTCAGAAACAGTTGAATCAGACAGCAGGCTATCATTCTACGTAGTTCTATCATTCTACGTACCATTCTATTTAATTGCTCCAATAAGAGCACACTATCAAGTAAACAGCGCCCCCCCCCCCCCCCCCCCTCTCCTAACGGTCTATGCACCGTCCGCTCCCCCCCCCTCCCCTCCCTGTCTGATTCAGCTTCGTGTATGGAGCTAGTAGTAACTTCTGTGCAGTCAGGTCTGGGTTTTCAAACAAATGGATTTAAAAGAAAACTTCTGCAGCAACACTGAGGGAGGGGGCCACAACCTTGTCATTACCTGTAAGTTTATTTATTTTCTAAATGCTGTCTTGTCTGATAAACGTAGCTCACTATCTGAACTGCCCATGTTGCTAGCAGTTAGCCTTTAGCAAGCTCCGACCGCAGCTTGACCTAGATTCTCCAAATAAGGTCATAGCGAAATAAGGTGTAGCCAATCAAAATGAAGTCAACGTGGTCTCCGGGTAAAGCGCCATATCATCACCGGACCCAACTGTATTACTGAGGAAGTGAGGTCTGGCGTTTCAAAACAATACTCCGCTGTAAAAAATGCCGTTTTTTTCTTTGGAGTATTTACATATGCAGTAATGCCAACAACATAAACTAGTTTTTAACTGTTATGTCATCACTCCTTTAAGAACTTTTGTAATAAATTACCCTTTTAAAACGTATTTAGGATTCTGTGCACTTTGTCCATTTTACTGGTTGGTCAGATCAAAGGAACGGGTGTTACAGCACCGTATAGAAAGAACCAATAGGGGATTATCACGCTTCGTCCACGTTTTCTTGCGCCTCCACAGATAAAAACTGGGACGGATACCCTTAAATCTGACCCGACCCGGCCTGCTTTCTTGGTAGCCTTCGGTTGAGGTACTGATCTAACTGCATGCTCTGCGCGTGCTTCTTCCCTTGTCCTGTTAAAATGGCGCTTGACGAAGCGCACGTGAAACAAGCGCTGGACTCGTGCCAGCTGGCGGAAATGAAGTAGTATGCTCGTGTCGAGGTGCTGCTACAGAACTACAATCAAAATGCAGTGGAAATCTGTGTTATTATGTGGTTTTTATGTCGTAGCCAAAACAAGAAGGACCAGCAACCGGCTTCTGTTTACTTCCGGGTCTACGCAAATGGCGTAAATACGTCACGTCCACCTTCTGTCCAATCAGAACTCTTCCTAACCACCAGGTCTGAAGCAGAATTAGATAAACGTGTTTTCCATGTAAACCTTAATTCAGAATTTTTACACGAATGAGAACAATTTAATTTAGAACAATTTAATTCGGAATTAAAAAACATCATGTACCTGTAACCGAGGCCAATGTGTATATAAAATATAAGGTTAGGACACCTCTAACCTCTAACTGAATGGGTGGAGGGGGTGAAGCAGGGTGGAGGCTTCTCAGGGTTTTCCAGTGGGTCATTTTAATTTGAATGTAGAAATATTCAGGAATGCAATTTTGAATTTAGTTTTCTAAAATTATGTCCTCTACCATAAGAAATAAACAACATGAAAGACATGATTTTCATCGGATCTTGATGGATCATGTTATTCTCTCAACTAATTCCTGCATTTATCAACGTAAATATACAAAACACAAAACTGAGCCTTGTTGACTGTGACCGGTGAGGCACATGTTAACTGTTAGCTTCACTGTATGAACTTCATGGAAGTAGCCTGTTTTTATGCTGTGTAACAGCAGATTCTTTCACATTTCTGTTAACAGTTTGACATGTTTATAATCAAATCTGAAACGCACTCGCATTTATTTTTTTCTGCTTACATCCAGCGACAAACATGACTCATGTGCACGCATGCTGGTTTTTTAAGCCTGTGTCAGCACATTCAGTACTCAACTCAAGTTTACAGACTGATGAACACATGATGTGGTTACATCTTCTGACATCTTTTGAAATGCGGCAAAAGTTCAGAGAACATGTTTTGTAACGGGTTTATTATAAATCATAGGTACAAAGGAGCATTTTTATTGACCTTTCCGAATTAGGTCAATCTTAAAGTGATGTTCTAGTTTATATCCCTTTAGCTACAGTAACCTTACATCATTAAGGACATTTTTGTTATATAACAGGCATCTGAAATTTGTCAAGAGAAGCTTTATAAAACTTATAAAACACTCTCTAAAATAGAGAAATTTAGCCCTTGTTGATATTTTCAATTACAGACACGTTCATCCTGTAAAAATCTTGCTTTTTTTTTTTTTTTTTTACTTTGTGGACATGATGGAGTAAAGTTTGTTGAGTTGATGTTGTAATTTAAAAGCTTATTATATGAATAATTATTCAAAATCTAAGTAACTAAGTTCTAAGTAACAAATCACTAAATGTACTAGAAGGTACAAGTCAATTCAAAGTGCTTTTCGTCAAGCATTAAAATCATTACTGTGGGGTGCAGAAGCAAAGTACAAGACTTCCCACTGAAATGATGAGATATAATATGTGAAAATTGTACTTAAGTAATAAACTTAATTAGATGTGCTCAGTTCTTTCTCACCACAGAGAGATGCTGACCACAGTTTGCAGAACAGCCAGTAAGAATAAAGCTGCTCTCTGAATGTGGAGCTGGTGCTAAAGAGACATAATAACATGTTATTATGTCCTACAGCTGCACACAACTGAAGAGAATAGCTGAGACCTGACTTGTGAGATTATAAAGATAAATATTCTATACAGTATTTCATAACTAAGTTACATCGTGCTGTTTTACAACATCTACTAACAAACACAGCTTTTGCATAACAAATACAGCTGAGATGTTTCAGTGTATGAAACCCATTAGGCAGACGTAATCAATGTGAAGGACTCAGCTGAAGAGCTCCGTACGATAGAAACTTTAGTGTAGGTGAATGTTATTTGTTGAATACTGTAAGGTTGCATAACGTGCATACCATACTGCCAGTGGGTGGCCATTGTGAACATATTATTTAACGGGTCACTGAATGTGCATGTGTGTGTGTGTGTGTTTGTGTGTATTTTTGTGAAGAGAGCAACTTTTTTTTTTTTTTATCTTTGTATATAGTTCCACAAAAAATGCAGGTGTACATTAGCAAATTGTGTCTTGCAAAGATACAAAACTACTCATACCTTCTCACATAAATATACATACATTCCTCAAAATTATTCATCCCCTCCAATTAAAGAAAATGATAAATTCACAATATTAATTTAAATAACAGAAGGCTAAAGAAACTAATAATAAATAAAAATTTACAAAATTATTATTTAATTAAAAAAATTATTGCATTTGAATTTTGGTTGAAAATGACAAATAAAAAAAAACTTTCCTGAGCACCTTTCCCATGAAGAGTGGACCAACATACCTGTCAACAGGTGTAGAAGGTCTTTTTGAACATTAGATAAAACACCTGATTGCAGTGATTGTCTCTAAGTGTTGCTCAACAACTGTGCATTATGTGCCCCCCCACAGACACACATACTTTTTTTTTTTTTTAAATAGAGAAGAAAAAAATATTCTACAAAACACCTACATATCTTATGGCTCTTTGGCCCTAACCCACCCCATCCCACAGATCCATTTGTATCATTAATATTTAACCCTGTGCTGTATTTTTCAGATCATGAGTACAATATGAAGAAGAGAAAGTAAATAAAAAAAAGAATTGTATTTTTTTTTTAAAAGATAGCAAAGTTTGCATGCAGTTTTGTGAGTTGAGGTTTTTGTATATTGAATTTTTTTTTTTTTTTTTTATTGCTTTAATGCTGATTAAATTCAAGTACAGTTTGCTGCATAGAAATAAATAAATAAATAAAATTTTTAAAAAGCAGGACCCAAAATATTCAGCTTGATTTCATTCCTGGATTACCTCTACTAACCAGTTTACAGATTATATATGTTATATATTATATGCAGCGAGTTACATAAATGTCACCTTGAAATGGTATAAATGTTGAATGTCTTTGCAGAAGATGACACTCTGGAGGGTTTGCTGCATCTTGTTTGATTGAACTTCACAGAGACACATTTATGCAACAGATTTGTTCAGCATGTGGTTGTGGTTTGGTCTGTGCATTGTCTTCCCAGTGAGATATAGATGTAACAAAATAGATGTAAAAATAGAAAAATGCTAATGTGTATTCCCCAGCAGGTTTTGAATATATTTAATAACGTGTCATCATGGAAACTGCAGATTGCTTGTGTGAAAAAATGTCATCTTAACTTTTAAAAGATGAACCCTCAATAAGTTTTTCCATTAAAAAGCGGTTTACTGCAGTTTGGATTTATTTCTGTCGTACTGGGAGTGTGCATGTTGATTGAGGGAATTTCCTGTTTCCAGAGCAGCTGCAACAACATGTCAAACTTTGAAAGAGAAACATTTTGTTTTTAGAGAAATAAATGCTCATTATGAATTGCTATTTACTGAGGGGGCTCGGAAGGATATTAGGGTCCTTTTTTCTTTTTACCTTGTGTGCAGAGGTGTCTTGGGTGCCTTAACACATGTTCCTGGGTGGGGCCAGCATGACACCACTCTAGGTTCTGTACGTCCACCTGTGTCGGGTGATACCTGTTCAATATCTTAATTTGGATCTTCAGTTCCTGCAACAGAGTCTTTTTGAAATAGAAGAGACTATTTGATTCAGACTTAATCAGGTCATGTTTTCCAACTCTTGCATAAAACAGATTCAGATTTTGATAGCCCTTTTTTATTCATCTAGTGCATTTTACTAGTTGAAGAGAAACATACATGTTAACCTGCTGCTGCTCCGTTTTGGTTGTTCCCGCATACCAGCCAGAGGAGGCTCAGCACTGCATCAGTGTGCGCTAACTCAGCCACTGTTTCTGCTTTAGTTTGTTGTCCTACCAGGGATACTGTACTGTGTTGTTTTCTTGTACGCATGCGTAATACTGCTGCGTAATACTGCAGTATTACGCAGCAGGCGTAATAGGGGAACTTTTTCATGCCCAGATCTGTACGGATGTTGTCCAACTCTTAGGGGCTGGTCACACTTGGCACGGTGTGAGTATATCCCGGGTACAAACATGTTTCTGACATTTCAGTTCTCAGAAGTGCTCCTGAGTCCATGGAACCATTTCAGCTCCAGAATCATATCTGTTCTTGAGGCATGAAGGCACTGTGATCTGTTAGGGCTGCGCAACATATTGTTTGAGCAGCATCATCACAATGCACAGGTCCTGTATCAGAAGCCAATGAACTCAATGTGTTCTCATCTAATTTAAAGGGTACCAAAAAACAAACCTCTGTGGTAAAATGCCGTTCACATTTGTAATAAAATGAAACATGTACTCAGGTTCTCGCACAATAAAAGCAAGCAGTAAAAACCATATTTGCAACATTCACAACGACGTAAGATCACTGCAGGTTGTCAGCAGGAGTGCAGCATAACTGAAGGTGCTTTTAAAGTCATCTGTTGAAAATTCCTGTATTTTTTTTCATATTGCAACTGGGTTAGAAAACATTATAATGTCAGTTTTTCCAACATCATGCTGCCCTGACTGTTAGTTGTCGTCTTTGTTCTTACAGAGATTTGTGGGATTCATTTGCAGTTTATGAGGTTCTACATCAGTTAAATCACCACAATCTTTAAAACTTAATATTCAAATGATAAAAACTTACAGTAGTTTTTCTAGTTTCCCAGAGTGGTGACCTGCCCCCAACATTCACGTTTTTCTATGCAATTCCCTGTTTTTAAGATCACCACACAGAAGTAGCAGCTCCTCTTTTCACTTAAATATGAATCATTACTTCAGTTTTTCTTTTATTTATTTAAGTATTTATTTACATTGTGCATATTTTCAGTCTTCAGTTCTCTGTTTGGCACCAAATTCAAAATAGCTCAAAATAAATAGATGAATGAATGAAAACAGAACTGTTTGATATGTTGTCATCACATGATTTTGATAAATAAAGGTTTATTGAAATGGTTCAGAAATGATCTGATTGTAACTGAACTGATGTATCACCTTATGTTCCAATTTCTTTGAAACAGGCATATATTTAGTAAACGTTTTGTCCCAGCAAGCAGATTATTTTCTGTTTTGGTCATGTGCATGTCTAAATTTTCTCTGTGTGCAAATACGTCAGTGTGCTGACTAGCCATCTGCTGCCCTCTGCTCAGTATAATAGTCTATTCATCTCCAACAGCTGGTGGCCACACTGACCTCTGTCTATTCTCTGCCTGTCTGTATGTCTATGGTTTGTTTCTCATTCTGATTATTCAGTTCCCCCACACTTGGGGAAACCCTGACAGATCGCTGAAGCGTAAGGCTTTCCAAACTCAGGACCAAGCAGATTCTAACGTCAAATGTTTACAGTCAAACTGCAGATTAAAGATGACTTTAGGGAACATTTACCATCTTTTCAGACAAACAACGATAATCCTAAAAACTGATTATTTCAAGTTTCCGATATTCAGTTTGTTATGATTATTTAAAACAATAAATACACTTTTTTTGTGTTAAAGCAACCTTTCCATCTGCATTTAGAAAGCAGTAAGATTTTGAATATGCCGCTCTCTAGCACCCTTCATCCCTCTGCCTCCCAATGCAGAAAAAGTCTGAAGGCAGGTCCGTTGGACAATCCTAGAGGGCACTTAAGTTGGTTGGGTTTATGAATTTTGGATTGGAATAATATTTTATGTTAATGGTGGGTCTGTTGTTTTTGGTTCTCCCATCATAGCATTTTCCCTGTTAGAAAAATAGTGTAAGAATGCAACATCGGTAAGGGTTGCTTTAAATGACACAAATTTGAGAAATAAAAGTGTATTTACACTATAGCGGTCAAAACTTTGGAGTCACTTTGATGGGAAAGTCTACCTCAAATTGATAATTTCACAACACCTATTCAAATCGGAAAGAAACAAACAAAAATGACTAAATTATAATTTAGTGAAAGAAAATTTTGTCTTTGATTTGTGGTTGAAAAGAATAATTAAAAAACAAATAAACCCCATCATCTTTATTTTATTCTCTGCTTGTTTTTAATATTTCTGTTGAAAAACAATCCAAAATCATTGTCATGATTTTTGAATTTTTTAAAATTTATTATCATTTTTGTCAAGTTTGGGATCACTGCCCTCTTGGATTTAATGGGAAAGTGACCCGAAACTTTTGACCGGTAGTGTACATGCTTCTTGCAGTCTACTTCTCTCCTTTGTGTTGGTTTGATTATCTAACAGAATTTGAGCACTGTTTATTTGTACCTTACAAAATATGCATGCACACATTTCAGACCTATAAACTATATTATACTTACATTAGCAGCAACCATGATGATTAATTAGGTGGAGATTACAAAAGGAATAGTACACCCACAGAATGATGTGCGTTCATTTTCTACTCACCCTCATGGTGAGCAAGACTGTGGAGCACTCTTTTTTAATATCTCAAATGCAGCCGGAGATCGTGGGGGGTTGTTATCCACCAACTTTCATATAATGTAGTTCACTGGCCCCCGATCCAAAAAGGTCCATAAAAGTCCACAAAAACTTGGCAATATTCCTCCATACTGCTCGTCCGATGTAATCCAAGTGTCCTGAGTGGGTAGCGTCCATAATTTACTCCAAATGACATCATTTAGTGTATCCTCATAGCTTAAACAGTTGAACATGTAGCTGCCGTGAAGCGCGTCCATGAGAGTTCACGACACTTTGGAAGCCGCGGCAGACGAGATCACACATTCTTTCTTTCTTTCTTTGTTTTAAATCAATATGCAACCCCTCTTGTGTTTCTCCCGGTTTGTTCGCAGCTCGTTCGCTCTTAGCACAATGTAAACAGCAAATTTCTTCTTCTACGCTTGCATTATCGGCAGAGTAGGTGCTGAACGGCGCTGTTTCCGTAATGTTGTGAACTCTCATGGACGCGCTTTGCGGCCGCTAGATGTTCTACTGTTTAAGCTATAAAAATATAATAAATGAAGTCGTTTGGAGTAAATTATGGACGCTACCCACTCAGGACACTTGGATTATATCGGACGAGCAGTATGGAGGAATATTGCCAAGTTTTTGTGGACTTTTATGGACCTTTTTGGGTCGGCTGCCAGTGAACTCCATTATATGAAAGTTGGGGGAAAACGAAAACCTGTCGGATCTCCGGCTGCATTTTCCCCTCTTCTTTCCACCGGCGGGTCAGGTCAGGCCAGGTCGGGAGGGGGGGGGTATGGATGGGGATGTAGAGTTCATCCGCAGAGCCAACAGAAAAATTAATCTTTATACCTGGGGGGGGGGGCGAGGGCTGATATGAGATCGTGAGATAAAATCGGTGTAAAACGAAATAACAAAAAAAACAGGAAGAAAAAAAAAACAGAAAGAAATGAGGCGGTGATTTGTGAAGAGGGATGATGGGAAGAGAAAATATTAAAAAAAAATATATGCTTTCTGGCTGGCCCATGGATCGGGGCGGGAGGGGAGGAGGAAAAGGAAGGGGGGGGAAGGGGGAAAAGGGAGGGGTGGGTAGATATCGGAACGTCAGAGGAGATGAAGAGAGGGGCAGAGGCGAGCACGGCCCCAGCGACCCGGGGTTTAGATATTAAAAAGTGTTCCAGAGTCTTGCATGAGGGGTGAGTCGAAAATGAACGCACATCATTCTTTGGGCGTACTATTCCTTTAATGTGGTAACATTACACGGTGCAATCAAGAGTAAAATAAAACAACCGACCAAAGCCAAAATCAACTCCAAATGTTTGTGGTAGACACCAGCATGCGGGCTGTCTGCTATCAGCTGACGACCCTGAAGGTGGAGGCGCCTTTTCATTGAGTTTGTGTTTGCAAACTGCACACCTGTTGTTTTAATCATGCACAGAAATGATGCAATCTTACGAACTTTATAAAAGTCTCAAACCTTATATTACAGCAGTTTTAATGCATTATAATTGATTGTCTCAAAATGTGCCATATGTGGCATTTACCTTCTGACGTTTCTTACATGTAATTGCAGACTATCCTGTATGTTGTTCAGTCCAATTACTTTCCTGCCTCTCACCCACCATCTGGGATAGATGTCCTACATTTTTCTTTCTCTCTTTCTGCTGTCCTGTTTGTTTTCTCCTGTCAGGGCCCCTATCTGCCTCTGCTGATTAAGCAACTTTTTATGCCCAATGCAACTAATTCATGCACACACAACAGCAGCACACCGGGGGCCTCATTATTACACCCATAATGCTGTGCCCCAAAATCCCCCAGAGCATTTAAATGGAAACACAACAAAATGAATTGTTTCCTAACAGGTTACACTTATAGCTGCTGAAAGATGATTTTTTTGTAACCTTAAAGATTTGCCAAATTGTTAAAAATGTCTTTGGGTGTTAAAAATGAGGCCACTGGGTCCTTGACAGACAACGAGTCTTTTAATCAATCCTTTAATGTCTCATTAAAGCATTTAAAACTACACAGCTTCGCTCTTTGCTAGTTGGAGACTTGCTCGGCTAATGAGAGTTTTGCAAGGGCGTTCACACAATCACCATCACACAGTATCCTCTCTCTCTCTTTCACACACACACACACACACACACACACACACACAGATTAATGCAAAAAAAGCTCTGTTGTAAGTCCCGAAGGAGAACCCATGGCTATTTTGGGCAGTGTGGAGGACTTAATACTGAGTGAGAGAGGGAAGTGAGAAAGGGATTGAATAACACCAGCAATCCTCTCCAGACGGAAGGGGATCCAGATTTGCTGCTGCTATGTTCATTTGGATAATGACGGCGATTTAGATTAGACATTTGTGGAGAATCAGGTTTTATTTTTAACCACATGATAGTTTTTTCATCATGAAAACAATGAAAAATGGGAATCCATCAGAAAAAACACATCAAAGGATTCATTTAGGGTAGAATTTGCCCCCTTCAGTTGGTCTAAAAAACAATGTTAAAACCACCAAATTCAGCTTTATTTTAGTCAGTGCTGATGCAAAACAATATGTTGGAGAAGTTACAGTTTAAACATGAAAATGATCCTTAGTTTCCTCCAGCTCCTCTAGAAGGGAGAAAAAGTCGATGAGACACAATTAAGGGATGGGAAAAGGTTTTTAAATCAATGCTTAGCAAGACATTTACGCACAGAAAGGCAAAAGTGATTGAGCTTCTGTGTGAAAGCAGCTCTGGAGAAGATGAAAAAAAAACTATGCAGGGGAAAAGACTCGAAGACCCTGACGGAAATAACACGAAAAGCAATATGATGATAAAATAAATCTAAAATGCAAATTGACATCCTCACAGTAAAGGATGGATGTAGGTACAGAAGAGAAACGGTTTAAGCGGGAACATCTGCCCCAGTAAAGAAGTGATGAGCCTGTTTTCCGATCCCCCCTCATGCTGCTCCTGCTGCATCCACGTGAGAGGAGGGGAGGAAAGGGAGGGGACAGGGAAGCTGGGCGGGGGGGAAACAGAGAGGACTGCTGAACACAGCTGCATGGCAAGCCTGCTTCATCCCAAAAATGGAGCATCACTATAGGTTTAGTGAACATTTGCCAACTTTCTAGCTTGAATTGAACATTTAGATGCACATAGATGTAAACTCATCATTTAACAAGACTGATAAGGGATCACAGGAAGCTGGAAAATCTTATTAAATATAAAAACTCATGTTGGAAAATATCCTTTGACATTTATTTAAATCTATTTATTATATACTTTGTATATTGTGAAATGTGCTTAGGATGAAGAGAAATGAAAATGTTCTTGATTTAGTCAATATTTTCTTATAAAATTACAGATTAAAAAGGGAAACAGACACACAAAAACAAACATGCATTCACATGCATACCAAAATACACACCCAAACATATGAAGTTGGCTCTGGACTTTATTGAGAACTAGATAAGCTGGTCTAGTGATTTTCATATCTAATGACTTGGGGATGGATCTCTGATGCCATGGCTTTGGGAAGGGGAAAAACAACTTCCGATATCCATCATGATTTAGTAAACCCACTTCTATAAAATCAGATGAACTGTTCTTATTCTGTAAAATCAGTTCACATCATGTGGTTTCCGGTGAAGAGACGTGGACGTGTGTGAGGTTTTTCCAATGAAAAACATTTCTGCTGATACCTTCATTCAAAATAGCACTTAGAGTTGTTACATGATTCATCATCATAAACTTTATTAAGGACACACATGGATCCATAGCAAAAAAAAAAAAAAAAAATCATAATAATAATAATAAAAACCCATTAAACAATGTGTGATTCAGATCAAACACGCACACCCCCCTACTCACACACAGAGACATTTTCATGCAGGGAAGAACAGTTTTTGCTGTTGCAGCAGTCTTACACCGTGACTCACAACCTCAGGAATCATGCAAGCAGTTTTTCACTGCGGGGGGGAAGACTTTGCTCAGAGGAAATGGTGGATATAAAGCTTCACATCCTGACTGTGTGAACAACTTCCAAATGTTTTGAAGTATTCTGTTTTACTTTTAATTATGAGTAGCACTCACACACACTAGAAAGTTCTGGGTCAAACTGCTGGGTTAAAAAGAGACCAAATCATTTATGGGTTATTTCAACCCAGACATTTGGGTTGTTGGGTTATTGCCCCATCTTTTCTGGGTTAAAATGCCCAATATTGAGCAAAAGGGGATGGAGAAAACAATGGTGGGATATAACCGGTTGGGTTATGTTAAGAAAGAACACAACATTGTAGTCAATATAACCCAACTTCTGGTTCAAATATTTAACCCGAAAGTTGGGTCAAAGAAATAACCCAATTTTCTAGGTTGGTGATTTTTTAACCCAGCAGTGGGTCAAAAACAACCCACATTTTTTTAAAGACATGTTTTATAAAGAAATAAAAACACTTTATCTCTGGATTCCAACATTGTAGTGATAACGTTCTCCTTCATGTGCTGATGCTGCTCCTGGTTTCTTCCTAATCTGCGTTGTTTGTCTTCCTACAAGTGTAGGAGGCTTTCATGAGTTTTGCAAGTTTAGTTTTCTTTTCGGGTTTGCTAACAGTCAGCAGATCACGTGGCTTTAAAAGACTTCACATTCTCCTAAAAGATGTTTTCAGACATGTTTACAGTCAGCATGTTAATGGTCTTCAGTAAAAAAAGTAAAGAAAAATGTAAATGTAAAACTCTGTGATGTACCTGTTAATTGAATGTTATCGCCCTTGGACAGGTTAAGGGTCGAGCTCTCCACTCCTTGGTTTGGCCAGCTGCACCCACCAGGGATGTATATACATTTAGGGCAGAGGTGTTTGACCTGTCTGATGAAGGTCATACTGACCGAAACATCACACTAATAAAATATTTGAATGAGAGTAATACAGTGTGCGGGCACCCTTTTTGATTTAATGGTCCTATGTGAAAAAACCCCAAACAAACAAAAAACAAAACAAACAAACATTAAAACATTAAAAAAAATAAAGATTATTTCAGGGGGTCACCAGATCATTGTGGAAAAAAACAAAACGTAGAGGCTTCATTTATCAAATGAATTTTGGATTCTTGAAATTAACTAATTCATTTATCAATTATTGTATAAATAACTAAGTTATTACCAATACCATGTTAAAAATCCCAATTTGGCATTTTCTCAGCGAGAGAAGCTGATTTTGGGCATGTAGGTGTCACAGCAGTGAACTGAATCCACCAGAAAGCATTTTCCCTCCTTTTTTTTAATGAAGTTCCTGATAGTTTCAAGCCTTACATGTAAAATTTTATCATTGAGCGTCTAGAAACAAAGTTATTATAGGTCAAATTGACCCCCCCCCAACTCTGTCCTGTCCCACCTTCTTCCCCCCATGTTATCATTTTTACATCGTTGTTAGCTCTGAGCCATTACGGGTTTTTATCATTTCTGTTGTATTTTATTTCATGATTTTTCCCTTTTATTGTGTTTATCTTTTATTGTGTCCCGTTTTTAAGTATACAATTCTTTTGTTGGGTTTCACAGCACCTCAGGCTCTGAAAGGATGCTGTGAGTATGCTCTATAAATAAACTGAACTTGAACTTGGTATTTAATCAATACAATTTTTGATGAGAAAAACTGAATTTTGCATTTGGCTGTTGACATAATCCACCAAAATCCACTTTGTTGTCCATATTTATGAAGATTTGGAGAGTTTCCACACCTCACATTAATGGCTACAGGATGACCCATTAGATATATCACACAATCAACACAGTTGTCAGTTGGTCACGAACACCAAAGTATGTTATTCTGGGGGATATGCAGCTCAAAAAGTTTGACAACTGCTCTAAAATGATCCATTTTATTTAAATTTTCCTACCTTGACAGCTCAGTGTCTAATGACCAATGTGTAATTTTGGACTGATTTATTCTTTGTGCATATTTTCTTGATCTGTAGTCTTCAGCTCAACCTGGAAGATGCACACTTTACCTACCTTGATTTGACACTGATATTCTTCTTATATTAAACAAATCTCATCAATGTGCACAAGACTGTCTTAGCTAATCGAAATGATTTCATTCAGAAAAAAAGAACATGGTGTCTTTCTCCTGCTGTACGTCACCTCTCTGAAGTGCTTGTCCAAACGGAGGCTTACTCACACTGAAGTCACTCAGGCAGCATTTCCCAGCAGTGCTGTTTTTGCATGAAGGCCGTCTCGTCTTTGTCTGGTGTGTTTGTGCAGTTTCGGTCTCAGAGGGATGTTGACCGTGAAGGACAATCTTACGGTTCAGCGTGTATGTGCTGTTATGTATTCTTGTATTTAAACTATGTAATCAAAGTTAACGGAGTCTTTAATTTGTTAATGTGCTCCATGGCTGTTACATAACCACGTTGTTGATAAGTCTCTGTGAAGGTCTGTGTCTTTGGAATGACTCATCCTCTTCCCCCTCCACAGGTCCGGGTGCTGCAGCGTCAGCAGGTGTTTCAGCGCTGGTCTGCAGCACCATCTGCTGTACAAACCCTGGAACAGGACTTCTGCAAGAGAAAACACATCATTCATTTTCACCTCTTTCTTTTGGTGTGTGTTTGGTAACTTATAGCTTCAACTCTGTTCTCCCTGCATAAAACTCATGCAATGGTAATTGGTAAGCCTTTGAGAAGTGTGTGTGTGTGTGTGTGTGTGTGTGTGGGGGGGGGGGGGGGTTGTTGTGTGTGAAACTCTCCAGTTTATTTCCCAGAAAAGATGTATGTAAACAGTGCTGAGCATCCCATCTATTAATAGTAAAGGTAGATCTGGGGCAATATTCATCAAACTTCTTAGAATTAGTCCCCAGATCACTCTTGAAGGGAAAGTTCAGGATTTTTGACATAGGGCCTCATTTTCAAGAAAGCCAGGATACTATTTATCACTGGAGACAGTTTCAACATATTTCATCCCATTATTCTAGTTCCAGGAGGTCACAGATGCTAATGCTAGTGTAAGTCAAAAGGAATGTGCTAGCCTGTCATTAAAAACAATCTTATCCACTCCACAGAACATTCGAGGCAAATCATTTATAGCTTAAGACTATTTGTGTGAATGCCGTGTTAATAGAATAATGTTACAAATAAAACTAACCTGCATTTTGTTGCATTTTGATTGTTGCTGCTGAGACACTTTACAAAGTTTTACTTTCTGTATTTGGCAGCGGAGTGACGTCATCTGCTGCTACGTGGATAAAGGAATTTGATTACACAAATATAGGGTCAAATCTATGGCCATGTCTGAAAGGTATGAGGATTTTGTCGGATATGTCGGATTTTGAAGACGATTTCAAACTTCTTTCATCAAACTTACTGTCAGCATGTCTCTATGAACTGGAGTACACTGACAAAGGTAGTAAAACTACCACCCGGAAGCAAAGTTTATCATTCTGCAGCTGGTAGGAAACTAGTTCCTCATTATGTAATGCAAAATTAGTCATACAATGCTAGTTACTTGATTAGCACACGAGTTTACTAGTTTTTACACAGCATTTACACAGATAGGGTTGCTGATTTGCCTCGGATGTTCTGTGGAGTGGAAAAAATTGGTTTTAATGACAGGCTAGCAGATTCCTATTGACTCACACTAGCATTAGCATTGGTAGCCTCCTGGAACTAGAATAATGGGATGAAATATGTTGAAACTGTCTTCAGTGGTAAGTAGTATCCTGGCTCACTTGTAAATGAGGCTCCATGTCAAAATTTATTATTAAAAGACTATTAGGGGGAGTGGATAGCCCAGTGGTAGCGTCGTGTGCTTGGGTGCGGAGGACCCGGTGTTCAATTCCCCGACACGACCTCAGGGTGAACCACTGTGGACCCCTGAGCAAGGTCCTTAACCCCCCACCAACTGCTCCCCGGGCACTTTAAGTAGCAGCCCACTGCTCTCTGATACTCACAGTACAGAGATGGATAAAATGCAGAGCCCTAATTTCCCCTCGGGGATCATACAAGTATAACAAAAAAAAAAAAAAAATCCTGAACTTCCCCTTTAAGAGAGGACTTATGAGCAAAAATTTTAACTTAAAAGCCCCACTTAAAAATTATTTATCAAGTGTCTCGCTCACACTTTTAGCAAAGTGTAGGACTGAATCTTAAGTGTCACTCTCAGAGCAGTTATGACAGTACCAGGTGCCGTAAATGGAATTTTAGATGATGTCACTTCTAAGGCTGTGTCCGAATGTCCTCCCTATTACCTACATAGGGCCCTATATAGGGATCGCGCCATTTTGTAGGGGTGTCCGAATGTCTAGAAAGAAAAAAAGTAGTGCACTCAAAGTTACCCACAATGCATCTTGAAAACTAGTGAGCTTCGATGGTCCCTAGACGGGACAATATAGACCACAATGCATTGCGGTCAGGAGAGCTGAATGGCGTGAGGTGTTGAATATATCGAGCGGCAGAAAAAAAGGAGAGAAAAAACGACAGAAAAGAGATTAAACACAACATAAGTAAATAAAATACCTTCATTTAAAATTACAGATTTGATTTGGAATTAAATCTTTTCGTGCGTCGTGAGTGCCGCTGTGGTTGCCACGGTGACAGCTGGTGATCACATGATTTGCGGCGGGGAAAAAGTAGTCAGCTTAGTGTCCGAATCACAGGCAGAATGAGGGCACTAGATAGTCTGCTATGTAGTGCAGCCCTATGTATGAATGAGGGGTTAGGGAGTAGGGAGGACATTCGGACACAGCCTAAGTCCATTGAATTGACCAGTCGCTGAATGGAACAGTTTACGGTGCGTACACACCAAACATGATTTGGGCGTCAGGTTTACATGTAAATTCAATGGCTGATGCGCGTTGAGGAGGCGTCGTAAACCCTGTAGGGCGTTGCGCATGGCACATCTAAATGCGTTTCGCGCGATTCGTGCATCGAGTTTTGAGCATTTGACGCGTTACAGGCAGCAGTCGCCAGAGTTGGAAAATCTGAACTTTGGCGTCTTGACGCGGGGGGTCAACCAATCAGAGCAACTCAATGTCATGACACAGACACAAATTTTATGACGGGACAGGAAACACCAAGAAGAACCAGGGGAATCTCCTCTCTCTCTGAAGACAGAGGAGGATAAACTGTGATCTGCGTCCGGTCCCGGTGTCTGGACGGTGGTTTGATGACCTGCTTTCCTGATGGGATGTACTGGGCTTATAATGCTGTCCCGCATTGGGACAGCGGGTCGTTAAACTGGGCCGGATCAGACGGCTGGAAGTGCACCACGCCAGTGCAGCTCCTGGAGTAAACGCTGAAACTCATCACACTCAGAACACCTGGAATCATCTGGTGAACCAGACACAGAGCGGAGACGCCCGATGACGATGTCCCCTAGCTTTGTTTATCACATAAAGCCGAGCCGCTCTCTACTGCATCTGCTATGGTGCACAGACTGGTGACAGGAAAAAGAAAAAGGAGGGGCTCCTCCTTTGACGCCAAAATCGCGTTTGGTGTGTACGCACTGTTATTGATGGCTCTGATCATAAATCGTCACCGTTATCCCTGAATTATGCAGCCTATTGCAATAAAAACTGGTAGACACTTAAAAGGCACCTGAAAACACCTACATTTAGAAAAATCTCTCAGTATCCAAAAAAAATTGTATTCTCTCATGAGGAGGTTTGTTGATGTCAGACGTGTTGATGTACATCACCAAAAGTGCACTGAAAACACTTTTTTTTTGGCATTTGCACAGTGGGGGGGAACAGAAACGTTTATCCTTCTTCAATATGATGTATGATGTCACATATAGGACTATATATATATATATATATTTAAAAAAAAATCCAAAAATGGGCCCAGAGGAGTTAATTTCGGACAACATGCAAAATGCCTTAAGTTCATGCATCAGTAAGGACTGGCCACCAGTTATTAGGGGTCCAAGCCCGCGGAGCAGCGCAGGGCCCGCGTTGCAAGTGCAACGCGGTTCCCAGCACTCCAGCGTGCTGGAACCCTATTGAGTTTCGTTCGTTTTTTATTATTATTAGGGGTCCAAGCCCGCGGAGCAGCGCAGGGCCCGCGTTGCAGTGCAACGCGGTTCCCAGCACTCCAGCGTGCTGGAACCCTATTGAGTTTGCTTCGTTTTTTATTATTATTATTATTATTATTATTATTATTATTCTTCCGACACAAAAACTCCTTGGGGAGGCTAGACCGCATGAGAACCATAAAAAGTATATACATGGGCTTGGACAAAAAGGGTGAATGTAGCGAAAGCAGGAAAATGACACATGTCAGACACTAGGGGGCGCTATACCAGGGGGTAGTACGTTTTCGCCTCTAGCGGGCAAACCGCTTGGAATAAATTTATGGGACCTGGATGAGCAGATTCCTTGGACCCTTCCGCATCTCCTGACGTAGGCCACGCCCATTTGCGCCTAGATAGATTTTTTGTTAGGGGGCGATATAAGCAAAACCTATTTTCGTAAACTCGTCCAACAATTTTGACCCGATCAGGCTGAAAATTGTACCACATATATTAGAGACATAGCCAAACATAGTTATGTAACAGATTTTTGAAATTTTACTCGGTTACGAAATTATGCGCGTTTAAACATTTATGAAAACCTAGCTAAAAACTTAAAAGGCCATAACTCAAAAACGACAACACATAATTACAATTCCTTCAAAATCCCAGTGGGGAACTTGATTTTATACAAATCTACCGAAGGAGGAAATTTTTCAAATCTAGGGGGCGCTGTTATCCTGATTTTTTTATATTGGCAAAACCGCTGGTCCGATCTGCACGCCGCACCCATGGTACGTAGATAGAGCCCCTGTGAGCATAATACTAAAAAATGGTTAGGATTGGACCACGTGGGCGTGTTTTATTAGCGATTTTGTAACCCAGGGGCGGAAATCAGCCGAGGGGCCCTGGACCGCTATTTTTCTTCCCCTGACCCAACAAAAATGGCCAGGGAGGCCAAATCAAAGGTGGATTTATATAGCCACTTACAGGGATGGTAGAAGAAAATTTTTGTGAAATTATAAAAGAGAAAAAACTCATGTCAGACACTAGGTGGCGCTATACCATTGGGTATCACGTTTTGGCCTCTAGCTCGAAAACGGCTTGGAGTAAATTTAAGTGCCTTATATCCCCAGATTCCTTGGACCCTCCTGAATTTTATGACATAGGCCACGCCCATTTCCGCCTATAATTTTTTTTTGCTACAGTGCAAAATATGCAAAACATTGTTTATTTTACTACTCCTAGAGTTTTAGCCCGATCCAACTGAAAATTGTACCACACAAAGTACATAGCAAGAGGAACAAACTGATCAGAGCGATTGTTGGATTTTTGTTTCGTTGCGGAGTTATGCGCATTTAAACATTTTTTCAAAGCTAGCTACGTACTTCAAAGGCCATAACTTTAAAACCGCATCAGATAATTCCATGAAACTCCTACACCAACAGGGGAACGTGATTATCTACTCATGTTGCATAATGGAAATTTTTTTTAATCTAGAGGGCGCTATGACACATTATATTTCACAAACAATTGATCATATGAAACTCACTGTGTATGTTCATATCATCACTCTGTGCTGATTCCAAGAGGATGGCTATGATTGGACAAAGTGGGAATGGTTTATGAGCGGGCATCACCCCGATTTTTACTACATTTAAAATCAGCTGTTTGTCCTAGACAGCTAAAATGTGATAGATATCCCCTGAATCATACTGAACATTTAATTCCATCCAGCCTTCACTCTATATTGATTTTACACCCTAAGTTTTGGCTGAAATATGCAAATTTGCTCAACACAAGGATTTCTATAACAGATAAATCTATCAAAAGTAATCTTGTTACAGTTAATGTCAAGATAGTCCTCATGAATTCCAAGCAGTTTGGCAAAGATTTTTAATCCTGCAAATATCAATGTTGTCTAAAGTTAACAACTGCATCTGTAGTGTGTTTGTCTTCATTTTTACATGGTTATGTCACTGATCATTTATATGTAGGGCTGCAACAATATCTAAATTTAAATAAAAATTGTGACCCTCAGAGCCACAATCCTGTCTCGCGGTGGGAGAAAGCAGGATCACGTCTCCAAGCCCAGTTCAGATGGTCGGAAACTTCTCAGATCACATCACACTGTTTCACTTTTTTCTCCATCAAGCTACAAACTCTTGGAAGCATCCAGTTACTAATTAGACAACACATCTGTCTTAGAGTCACCAGGTACGGTGTTACACAAGTTTTTTTCCCTGCAAGTCAAATGAAACTTGTCAGTTTTCCATGGGCACATAAACCTTTAATCGGAATGATCCACTTACACGCATGCAGCTGGGGAGTGTGTGAATGAGGTGCGCGATTGCAGATCTTCAGACACTGAGAACAGTGAAAGGAAAGAAGGAGAAGATCCTGGTCGTGGTTGGCAGGCCAGACGCACAGACGTCCAGCTGGATGTTTACATATTGATGTCTGATATTCACCGTAGTGTGTTTGTCTTCATTTTCAAATTGGATAAGACATTGATTATTCTAATTGAAGTATGTGGTCAGTCCTGCTGGAGCAAACATATCGCCACAGATGTGTGTGCATGTGCGAATGTGTATTAACATCTGTTAAAACAGAAGTCCTATTGTATTGTAAGGCTTGTGGTGAAGTTTGAGGACAGAGAGGATCTGGAGTGGCTGGTGGTTGTTAGTATTCTGTGAATGTTGGTTGACAACAGGGGTGTCCAGTGCTGGTCCTCGAGAGCCACAAAAAAGCATTAACTGGGATTTTTAACTTGTGCATGTCCAATCTTAAAATTTCCAACTGTATAAGGTAGGTAGTGTCTAATATAAGATAGGGAAAGAGGTTTGGAAGCAGTTTTGGGTTTGCCCTGTGAAGCAGCGGCTTTCTTTCCCCAATCGCAATATCTCAGCGTGAAAAGCATAAAGTGGGATTTTCAACTTCTGCATGTCCAATCTTTAAAATTCCAACTTTATGGGACATAGGTTATCGGGGTATGTCATCATGACATCGGACTTATCGGAATGACATCATAATGTCCTGTTATCGGCCCACTGATTATCGTGCATCCCAAATAAAAACCAATCTTGCTGCAATTAATGTCAAGATATTCCTTATGAATCCCAAGCAGTTTGGGAAAGATTTTTCATCCTGCAAATATCAAAGTTGTCTAAAGTTAACAACTGCATCTGTAGTGTGTTTGTCTTCATTTTTACATGGTTATGCCATTGATCATTCATATATAGGGCTGTAACAATACCTGAATTTAAATAAAAATCGTGACCCTCAGAGCCACAATCCTGTCTCGCGGTGGGAGAAAGCAGGATCACATCACCCTCCAAGCCCAGTTCAGATGCTCTGAAACTTTTCAGGTCACAAAAAACTATTTGACCTTTTTTTCTTCATCAGTCTAAAGACTATTGTGGCATGAATTTTCTAACTCAACAGCACATCTTTCTTAAAGGCACCGGGTAGTGTCACGCATATTTTTTCCCTGTGCAAAACAAATTAAACTTGTCAGTTTTCCATATAAACCATCCACCGAGATCAGTTACTCGCGTGCCTGCAGCTCGGAAGACTGTGTTTGAGGTGGGCGATGGCAGGTCTTTAGACACTGAGAACAGTGAAAGGACAGGAAGGAAGAGTCCTGGTCGTGTTTGGCAGACCAGACACACGGAGGACAGCCAGCTGGATGTTTGAATATTGATGTCTGATATTCACCTTAGGAACATCTGTTAAAACAGAAGTCCGATGGTACTGTAATGCTTGTGGTGAAGTTTGAGGACAGAGAGGATCTGCAGTAGTTGGTGGCTGTTAGTTTTTTTTTAAATGTTGGTCTACAACAGGGGTGTCCAGTGCTGGTCCTTTAGAGCCACAATCCTGCAGGTGTTAGACATTTTCCTGAAAACTCAGACAACATTACCCATACACACAAACTTCATGCTGCACCGTAATTGAAGACAACAGGTTTTCATGCTGAGCAAACCTTCTTTGCAAAATAATCAAAAAACATCCCTTTTTTCCGGAGGGCTACAAATCTAAGTGTTTGTCGAACAATGGGAGGCGGGGCCAGGGAGGGCGGTGCGCCAGGGGAGGCGGTGCACGGTCGGGCTTGGACCCCGTGATAACTGCTTGCAGTTCTAGTTATTATTATTATTCTTCCGACACAAAAACTCCTTGGGGAGGCTAAACCGCAAGAGAACCATAAAAAGTATATACATGGGCTTGGACAAAAATGGTGAATGTAGCGAAAGCAGGAAAATGACACATGTCAGACACTAGGGGGCGCTATACCAGGGGGTAGTACGTTTTGGCCTCTAGCGGGCAAACCGCTTGGAATAAATTTATGGGACCTGGATGAGCAGATTCCTTGGACCTTTCCGCATCTCCTGACATAGGCCACGCCCATTTGCGCCTAGATAGATTTTTTGCTAGGGGGCGATATAAGCAAAACCTATTTTCGTAAACTCGTCCTACAATTTTGACCCGATCAGGCTGAAAATTGTACCACATATAATAGAGACATAGACAAACAAAGTTATGTAACAGATTTTTGAAATTTTACTCGGTTACGAAATTATGCGCGTTTAAACATTTATGAAAACCTAGCTAAAAACTTAAAAGGCCATAACTCAAAAACGACAACACATAATTACAATTCCTTCAAAACCCCAGTGGGGAACTTGATTTTCTACAAATGTACCAAAGGAGGAAATTTTTTAAATCTAGGGGGCGCTGTTATCCTGATTTTTTTATATTGGGAAAACCGCTGGTCCGATCTGCACGCCACACCCATGGTACATAGATAGAGCCCCTGTGAGCATAATACTAAAAAATGGCTAGGATTGGACCACGTGGGCGTGTTTTATTAGCGATTTTGTAACCCAGGGGCGGAAATCAGCCGAGGGGCCCTGGACCGCTATTTTTCTTCCCCTGACCCAACAAAAATGGCCAGGGAGGCCAAACCAAAGGTGGATTTATATAGCCACTTATAGGGATGGTAGAAGAAATTTTTTGTGAAATTATAAAAGAGAAAAAACTCATTTCAGACACTAGGTGGCGCTATACCATTGGGTAGCACGTTTTGGCCTCTAGCTCGAAAACGGCTTGGAGTAAATTTAAGTGCCTTATATCCCCAGATTCCTTGGAACCTCCCGAATTTTATGACATAGGCCACGCCCATTTCCGCCTATAATTTTTTTTTGCTACAGTGCCAAATATGCAAAACATTGTTTATTTTATTTCTAGAAGATTTTTAGCCCGATCTAACTGAAAATTGTACCACACAAAGTACATAGCAAGAGGAACAAACTGATCAGAGCGATTGTTGGATTTTTGTTTCGTTGCGGAGTTATGCGCATTGAAACATTTTTCCAAAGCTAGCTACGTACTTCAAAGGCCATAACTTTAAAACCGCATCAGATAATTTCATGAAACTCCTACACCAACAAGGGAACGTGATTATCTACTCATGTTGCATAATGGAAATTTTTTTTAATCTAGGGGGCGCTATCAAATTTTTTTTATTTCACAAATAATTGTAAAACTTTATATGAAACTCACTGTGTATGTTCATATCATCACTCTGTGCTGATTCTTAGAGGATGGTTATGATTGGACAAAGCAGGAATGGTTTATCACTGGGCCAGACCAAATAAAAAACAATCTTTTTGCAGTAAACGTCCAGATATTCCTTATGAATCCCAAGCAGTTTTGCAAAGATTTTTAATCCTGCAAATATCAATGTTGTCTAAAGTTCACAACTGCATCTGTAGTGTGTTTGTGTTCATTTTTTTGTGGTTATGTCATTGATCATTCATATATAAGGCTGTAACAATACCTGAATATAAATAAAAATCGCGACGTCAGAGCCACAATCCTGTCTTGCAGTAGGAAAAAGCAGGATTGCGTCACCCTCCAAGCCCAGTTCAGATGCTCTGAAACTTTTCAGGTCACAAAAACTATTTGACTTTTTTTCCTCCATCAGTCTAAAGACTATTGTAAGCATTCAGTTTCTAACTCATCAGCACATCTGTCTTAAAGGCACTGATTTAAGTATCACGCATGTTTTTTCCCTGTGCAAAACAAATGAAAATTGTCATTTTTCCATATAAACCATCAACTGAGCTCAGTTACTCGCGTTCCTGCAGCTCAGAAGACTGTGACTGAGGTGGGCGATAGCAGGTCTTTAGACAAAGTACAGTAAAAGGACAGGAAGGAAGAATCCTGGTCGTGTTCGGCAGACCAGACACACTGAGGACATCCAACTGGATGTTTGAATATGGATGTCTGATATTCACCTTAGGAACAATATTTGCTCAACACAAGGATTTCCATAACAGATAAATCTATAAAAACCAATCTTGTTACAGTTAATGTCAAGATAGTCTTCATGAATCCCAAGCAGTTATGCAAAGATTTTTAATCCTGCAAATATCAATGTTGTCCAAAGTTCACAACTGCATCTGTAGTGTGTTTGTCTTTATTTTTACATGGTTATGTCACTGATCATTTATATATAGGGCTGTAACAATACCCGAATGGAAATAAAAATTGTGATCCTCAGAGCCACAAGCCCATCTTGCAGTGGGAGAAGGCAGGATCGTGACACCTTCCAAGCCCAGTTCAGATGGTCTGAAACTTCTCAGATCACATCACACTTTTTCACTTCTTTCTCCATCAAGCTACAAACTCTTGGAAGCATCCAGTTACTAATTAGACAACACATCTGTCTTAGAGTCACCAGGTACGGTGTTACACAAGTTTTTTTCCCTGCAAGTCAAATGAAACTTGTCAGTTTTCCATGGGCACATAACCTTTAATCAGAATGATCCACTTACACGCATGCAGCTGGGGAGTGTGTGAATGAGGTGCGCGATTGCAGATCTTCAGACACTGAGAACAGTGAAAGAAAAGAAGGAGAAGATCCTGGTCGTGGTTGGCAGGCCAGACGCATGGACGTCCAGCTGGATGTTTAAATATTGATGTCTGATATTCACCGTAGTGTGTTTGTCTTCATTTTTACATGGATAAGACATTGATTATTCTAACTGAAGTATGTGGTCAGTCCTGTTGGAGCAAACATATCGCCACAGATGTGTGTGCATGTGCAAATGTGTATTAACATCTGTTAAAACAGAAGTCCAATTGTATTGTAAGGCTTGTGGTGAAGTTTGAGGACAGAGAGGATCTGGAGTGGCTGGTGGCTGTTAGTATTCTGTGAATGTTGGTTGACAACAGGGGTGTCCAGTGCTGGTCCTCGAGAGCCAAAAAAAAGCATTAACTGGGATTTTTAACATGTGCATGTCCAATCTTAAAATTTCCAACTGTATAAGGTAGGTAGTGTCTAATATAAGATAGGGAAAGAGGTTTGGAAGCAGTTTTGGGTCTGCCCTGTGAAGCAGCGGCTTTCTTTCCCCAATCGCAATATCTCAGCGTGAAAAGCATAAAGTGGGATTTTCAACTTCTGCATGTCCAATCTTTAAAATTCCAACTTTATGGGACATAGGTTATCGGGGTATGTCGTCATGACATCGGACTTATCGGAATGACATCATAATGTCCTGTTATCGGCCCACTGATTATCGTGCATCCCAAATAAAAACCAATCTTGCTGCAATTAATGTCAAGATATTCCTTATGAATCCCAAGCAGTTTGGGAAAGATTTTTCATCCTGCAAATATCAAAGTTGTCTAAAGTTAACAACTGCATCTGTAGTGTGTTTGTCTTCATTTTTACATGGTTATGCCATTGATCATTCATATATAGGGCTGTAACAATACCTGAAATTAAATAAAAATCGTGACCCTCAGAGCCACAATCCTGTCTCGCGGTGGGAGAAAGCAGGATCACGTCACCCTCCAAGCCCAGTTCAGATGCTCTGAAACTTTTCAGGTCACAAAAAACTATTTGACCTTTGTTGTTCATCAGTCTAAAGACTATTGTGGCATGATTTTTCTAACTCAACAGCACATCTTTCTTAAAGGCACCGGGTAGTGTCGCGCATATTTTTTCCCTGTGCAAACTGATTAAACTTGTCAGTTTTCCATATAAACCATCGACCGAGATCAGTTACTCGCGTGCCTGCAGCTCGGAAGACTGTGTTTGAGCTGGGCGATGGCAGGTCTTTAGATACTGAGAACAGTGAAAGGACAGGAAGGAAGAATCCTGGTCGTGTTCAGCAGACCAGACACACGGAGGACAGCCAGCTGGATGTTTGAATATTGATGTCTGATATTCACCTGCGGAACATCTGTTAAACCAGAAGTCGGATGGTACTGTACTGCTTGTGGTGAAGTTTGAGGACAGAGAGGATCTGCAGTAGTTGGTGGCTGTTATTTTTTTTTAAATGTTGGTCTACAACAGGGGTGTCCAGTGCTGGTCCTTTAGAGCCACAATCCTGCAGGTGTTAGACATTATCCTGAAAACTCAGACAACATTACCCATACACACAAACTTCATGCTTCACCGTAATTGAAGACAACAGGTTTTCATGCTGAGCAAACCTTCTTTGCAAAATAATCAAAAAGTCATCCCTTTTTTCCAGAGGGCTACAAATCTAAGTGTTTGTCGAACAAGGGGAGGCGGGGCCAGGGAGGGCGGTGCGCCAGGGGAGGCGGTGCACGGTCGGGCTTGGACCCCGTGATAACTGCTTGCAGTTCTAGTTCATGTTGTTTCCAGCATTTTTAGCACACGGACATGACTTGGTTTTGGCAATAGTGCACTATTACTGCACCACTTCTGGCAGGAACAGGAGGAACTTTATCATGCCAATGTTATATCGATACAGCGGATAGGCGATTCGATGTCTGTCAATATCTCAAATTCAGTCAAAAAACACGCCCCTTACAGGGGATTTAACAATAAGTGTAAAAAAACACACCTCAATACAATTAAGCACATATTCAGACAGGTTACATCATAATAGACACATCAGAGATGGGTGGGGGGATCTCCCTCCCAGCAAAGCGAGGTCACAGCTTCTTGGAGCTCATCCATCAGTCCCGCTGTCAGTGGGAGGGGGAAAGGGGGGGTGGAGGGTGGAGGGATATGGTGAGCCAGAGAGATTCAGGATGTGGTGTGAGTCTGTGTGTAAGCGGGCAGAGAGGTCACTTCAGTTCAGGCATTTGGTGGTATTTTGTCCATCTGAGCAGTCACTCCCTACTTGAGAAGGGTAGGGGAGAGGGGTTCAGATTCCAACCAAGGCCATGTTTTTGGGACCAGATTGAGATAAGAGAGATAGTTTGGGTCCAAGCAGAAGCATGTTTCTGTCTGTCTGTAAAGTCTTCAGCAGGTCTCACAATGGCGTCCAAATCAGCCAAATTTGTGTTAATTACCCCCAATCCGAGTCTCCAACTGCTCCAGGTGGTACCCAACATCCTTTATCCCGTCAGACATCGTCCCCAGTTTGCCCCACAGGGCATCCAACTTGCGAGTCAACTCGCACAAAGTTTTAGTCTGAGTGTTGATGGCTCAAAGAAACGGCTTGAGCGGCCGCCTGCCAACAGCTGCCGTCAGCTTCAGAATTTCCCGATAAACCAGGTACCAGTCAGCTGCAATCAGCAGGAACCCAGTTATCATACATCCAAATGTGTCCAGGTCTTCAGTATGACCTGCTGGGAACGTACCGTCCTGACAAGATGCCGCCCCTGCACCTTGTCTCTGGGTAGAAGAGATCTTATCTTGAGAGACCAGCCGACCAGATCCATGGTTGAAGTTTTAGGATTTAGGAGGAAAATGCAGAGAGAGGCTCAGAGATGCGACGGGACAAAGATGCAGGCGGGCAAAAAGGAGGCAGGGAGGGAGCAGAGAGAAACACGTCTGCACTCACCGAGAGCCGGGAGAAGAAATATTATATTATATTATTCTATATTGATGTAATAATATAGAATGATGTATTTTATTATTTCATTTGATCATAATTTTATTATTAAATCTCTAAAATGAATTATAGCCACTCTGTCCAACAAAACCGTTTCATCAGCTGTGTGTTGTCAAAGCAAAAACGTCTTTCAGCTCATGTCTGTCTGGCCTCAATGTCATCCTCTAGTGGCAACTCCTACCCACATAAGACACCTCTGACGTTGTCCTCAATATTTGGGGGAGTGATTCTTAGACTTGAGAAAGTTGATAAATAGCTTTTATTCTTAAAGGAGTACAGCGCAAATTCCAGCTTTTTTACAGAAGTTCGCCCCCTCTGGCGACAAGTGGAAGTGGCACTAATGTCGTGCACACGCATGAGCTGCTTGGACTGCGATGGTCTGTAATTTAACCCGCGCTGTCTAAGCCCACAGTTAGAGTCACGATGTCTCCTAAAGTAATAAAGTTATAAATCTGCAAGTTGTTCACGGTTTGATTGTTGCGTAAACTGACGGGCTGTATGCTTACGGTAACAACAGGCTAACGCTAGCTTGGAGTTAAAATATCCAGGTTGAGACCACGATTACCTTATGAAATTACCGCACCAACTATGTGACAAGGGACCAGAGTGTATCTCTTCCCCAGGAACAGTCATACAGTATGGCTGTCATATCGCTACATTTCCATGCTAAAAACTTAGCATTGCAATATTCTGCATCCTTATTTCTGTCATTCATCACATTTACCTTGTTAGTGAGAAGAAAGCCAACTGTGGGTCCATTTTATTCCCAGACTGGATCGGAGCTCCCTCAAATTAAAAAAAGAAAGAAAAAAAGCTGCTCAGTTGTTTACTCCCATCTAACTCAGGTGCCAGTGTTGTACTGAAAAACGTCCCCCCTGCCGTGGGGGGCACCTGCTCTCCATCTTTTAGCAGCAGTCAGTGTTGTCTCAACGTATGCGGACATGCGGTGGTGGATACCAGCACAGCCAGCCACATGCGCCCCCTTGAGGATTCGGACTGAAACTCTCGCATTGAGCATTCAGAAACAGTATTAGAGACCACCACAGTGAAGAAAAATCAGCTCATTCTACACATCAGGCATTTGTAAGAGCATGTGGAGGAAAGAAAATAATAGTATTTAACATTTAAACTTGCGCATTGCACCTTTAAGTTTAAGAGAAAGAGTAAATTCCACAAATTCTCAGCAATTAGGGCTAAAATGGAGCTCTAAGATACTGATAAATACAGGCCCTGAGCATGTTTTTAACTGCCTCTGACACATTGTTAACTCCTAGATGGGTTTCATGTTTACAAACATTGGCAGTTGCGCACGCAACCAGGGGGCAAAAAGCCTGTGTTTTGTATTGCAGTCTACGGCCAAACACGCACTCATATCATTAATAAAAATGTAAAGTAACCTAACAAAACAAACAGAGATCGTTGTATTTTAAATTATATTGAATAAATCTGTATTTTGAAGACGAATAAAAAAATACTGACACAGCATTGCTGTGTTATATTTCTATTACCATTATACTAACTTGGCAAGGGAGTCATCACCCGGAAACGGCATTTTTCTTGTTAAAACATGGATATTATTCCTGGTGGACCTCATTTGAAATTTGCCTGAAAAACCTGAGTTAGAAAGCGGCTTAAACTTTCGTTTAGACTCTGTTAAAAACCAAAATAGGCCACAACAGTCTGCAGCCTGCAGCAGGTTCAGTTCAGCTTCGGTGTCGTCCTCACCTCCTCCATACAGGAGCAACTTTCACTAGTTTGGGATTAAACCAGGCAAAGACGACATCATCACTACGTTTGGAAAGGAGCTGATTCCAGCTGTTAGGGACTAACACGTATTGCTGTCGGTAAGTTTCGCTGCTTGTGTAACGTTCTGCTTTATTGTGTATGAGATCGTGGTGAACAGTAGACAGACTAGCTAACTGCTAGCAAGCTAACGGTATAAACTCAAACGCCATCTGATTTACGACCCCCGTACTTCATATTAAATCTCCGGGATGCGCTGCTATGCCGCGTGAATGTTTGTAAACGGCTCCACCATCAGTTTCTTCTTCTTTTTTATTTTCCTGTCTGAGCAGAGGACGGCCGTCACACACAGCTACAGTGTTGTGATGCAGCCGATCACGGTGGTGATGCATTAGTACCAGTCTCCTGACTAGAACACCGGAATATGTTTTGCCACCGTGGTGGTTTAATCCTACATGGTGACCATGGTGAAAGACTAAATAAATCACGTAGTCTGAACCTGAATAAGTTATCTGGGAGGGTTTTGTGAACATCATTTACGCCAACTGTCCTATTTTCACCATTTTCAACTGTTTAAATGCATTAATGTTTTGATTTTTGCAACCAAAAAAATACCAGGACATAAACATTATATTTCTCCGACACTTTCACGTCATATCTTGACCAAATCTGCATTAAAAGTCGAGACTTGTACGTAAAACACACGTCTTCTCATAGTTCAATAATGCTTTTCCTCTGTTTTCTTGCCCCCCTGGTTGCGCGTGCATCCTATCTGTGATGTTGCTCAGAAACCCATCTATACAGATTTGTTTAAATTTCAGTGTAAAAAAGATCATAACTTACTCAGAAGAAAGCAGAAAAGAAATAAATAGAAAACTGCCTCTGCTGCATTAAGGGACTGGGTTTATATGGAGATGATAATTGTTTTCAATCTATGCAAAATAAGAATTTTTTTCCTAAGTTGATGGATATTAATCCAATAATACTGCAAGACAAGCTAATGATACAGACAGCTTAACAAATACCACTCAGACATTAGCGTCACATAGACTTACTTACATTTACAAAGGTGTTTTCAGTTAATGCAACACATGGCATATTTGCATATGTGAAATCCAATATGTCACAAGTATTATAAAGAGATTCTTCCATCATGCACTCGTGCTTTTAATGCAAGCCAAAGCAACCAATAAGCCCAGCACATTTCATGTCTCAATGAAGCCTTTGATGTTTTGTTTGCATTGACACAGATTTTTTTCAGTTCACACCATGCCATCAATACCTTATCCCCAAGAAGCAATTTGTTGCACAGGCAGCCGTACAAAACAGCCATCAAGCATGAATAATAATGAAACACAGTGAGTTAATTAATGGCCTTTTAGAATAAAAGACTTTTTGGTTTCACACACACACACACACACACACACACACACATACACAAAAGGCTGGCTTCACAGAAAGAGGAGCTGAACTACTGAAGTTAAAATAAATCAGTTTTCTTCAATGTTATTACTAAATTGTAGTTTGGAAATTGCAGTTGTCTAATCTTTATTTGGATGCACTCACAAACAACTTGGATTAATTCTTACAGGACTACAAGTAAAACTAAACATCACGAACAACCAAAAAGCCATGATTATTAACCATAAAATCTGCTGCAAGTCCCATAAAAATCATGGACAAACAAAAATGGCCAAACATATTTCAGTGCTAGGTAGAAAAAAAACATTTTCTTAATTAAAAATCCTGTAATCTCCTTTACTGCTCACTTATTTTACCAGACATAAGTCACTCTGTTGAGTTTTGGGGATATACCTATAAATGCTCTCTACAGCTATCAGAAATAAAGCTATTTAATTAGAGCAGTTTGTAAGGTAGGATATCGTGATCACACAAACACTCTTTTGTAAGTTAAAAGTACTCAAGGTAAGTGATTTAGTGGAACTGCACACATTCTTGTTGATTTTTAAAGCCAGAAATAATTTGCTACCTGACCACATACAAAAGATATTTTTTGTTTGTAGATTTTGAAAGTAGGGAAAACCACGAGAAGCAGGTGCCCAACAGTTTATGGTGTTAAAGGAATAGTTCACCCACAGAATGATTTAACTTTATTTTCCACCTACCCTCATGGTGAGCAAGACTCTGGAGCACTTTTTAATATCTCAAATGCAGCCGGCAATCAGGAAAGCTTCTGGTTTCCCCCCCCAACTTTCATATAATGGAATTCGCCGGGGTCCGAGCCAAAAACGTCCATAAAAGTGCACAAAAACTTGTCAATGTTCCTCCATGCTGCTCGTCCAATGTAATCCAAGTGTCCTGAGTGGGTAGCGTCCAGAATTTACTCAAAACAACATCATTTAGTGTATTTTTAGAGCCTAAACAGAAGTACATCTTATTTTCACAAAGCACACAAATGCGCGTTTATAAAACTACGGAAGCCTTGGCGTTTAGAGCCTACTCTGCTGTTAATGCAAGCGTAGAAGAAGAAATTCGCTGCTTACATTGTGCTAAGAGCACCAGAGCTGCAGACAAACCAGGACAAACACAAGAGGGTCCAAGAGGGGTTGGATGTTGATTTAAAACAAAGAAAGAAAGAAAAAGAGAACGTGCGATCTTGTCTGACGTATTATATATATGTATATATATATATATATATATATATATATATATATATATATATATCTGTATATATCTCAACACACACATATATGTGTAAGCAAAACTTGTTTTTAAAAAATAAACCATTCAAGTTCTACAGGTTTTTTTCTGTTAAATTAAAAGAGCAAATTTCAATATGTAGGGCAAATATGAACTCTGAACATCAGTATTTATGCTGTTTGTGTGCAGTGATTAAACTTTCCTGCACATCTGTTCGTCAGGTACAGCAACGCTTTAACTTTGCCATCAAACCGGTGTGTGTTCAGTAGTCTTCTTGGGTGCTCGGGTTCTGAAATCAGCGCCTATGTTGAACAGTGTTAAGTTCATCAGCCTGTTGAGCCAACGGCAGGGTTAGCATCACGTTTCGTTTGCAGTTAATTTACTCAACTTGTAACATCTAAAGCAACTTTTCAGTTGCTACCACAGGGTTGCTACCTTTCCTCTCTCCCTCCTCCACACATAGCTTGTCGGGTCGTCTCGAAGTTTATCTGCCTGTAGGACTTGCCTCTCCCCATCGCAGCACCTCCCTGCACTCTGTACGTTGCATTCACGTGCTCATCAGACGACTGACAGCAGCGTCTCTACCCCCCCCCCCCCCCCAAAAAAAAACCCCCAAAAAACTCATCGGATCTACACGATTCACATGAGTCATATATTTTGATCCAAAAACGGCGAATTTCGCCAAAAAGCGTCAAGTTTGCAGGTATGAAAATGGAGAGAGTTAGCTGGAGCGTCACTGCGCCTCGGCTGCAGGGATTTAACAGCTGCTCATGTCGGAGCTTTCACCGTGGAGACCAGACAGAGCAGCACAGTTACTAAGCCACCATAGAAATGTTGCTTCTGGAGCAAAAAGACCAGACTGGAAGATGAGGAAAATAACTGGTTTTGTTGCTACTTAATGCTCCTGTGGGTGCAATGTTTACTCCACGTAGCATTATGCTAAGTAAACACCAGCACTACTCGCAGCCGCTACATGAGTGCAGACCACAGACCGTTAATAGAGAGGGACGAACCTTCTGCTACATCACCCGTTGGTTTCTGAAGTGCTAAAAGTGAAGCCAGTTGGGCGTGTCCCACCGTCGCCATCTTGCCGTGTCACGTGTGTCATCACTCCTGGAAAATACTAAAATGGGCAAAGGCAAGGCCACTCGGAGTAGTGGGGCAAATGATTGACGGCTGACGTACTCTGGGCTAAACGCTAACCATTGGTGAAATGTAGGAGTTTGTGGCAGATAATGCCTTATTTAGAGGCTGCGCGAGGTTGCCCGCATCACTTCCATTATATTGGACATACACCGATCTGGAGTGGATCTAAATATCTCCTGAAGGAATTCAATTTACACCGAAACTGTCTGGGTGAGTAAATGAATGTATTTCATGCTAGAAAATGCTAGATAAAAAAAAAAAAAAAAAAACGAACTTCCCCTTAAAGTTGACGACATGTTACAAATTCTCACTAGATTCCTTCATTCAGTGGTCACTTTTTATACGACTATTTCTTTTTCTGCTGAATGAATTTAAAATAATACTCAGAGACCAGAGTTGATTATATTCCAACTGACCAGGTACGAGGTTTTGTGCCACAGCTGAGATAAAGAGCATGAGGGAAAACAAAATTATTACACAGCTGTCAAAGCTATCATAGCTGTATGCATTACTCCATCCTCTCAGCAGTGGCTCTTATCTCCTGATTAGAGGGTGTTTCACAAATCTAGAGGGGGATGACAGAGGCTGGTACATCCACCTCAACCTTTTTGTGTCTAATGAATTAATTACACAGTTACAGAACATCAATTCTCAGTTGATTTTCGGTACATAAGTGGACAGGATGTTGGATGGCTCACTTGCATGAAACAAATTGGGAAGTCAAAGCTGTGTAAAGGGGATGGGAATAGCACTTTAAAATGGACTGTGACAACCGAGACACCCACACTGACACATAAAGATTCGCCTCAGTGGAGCTTGCCTTGTCCTGCCAGTGTTTTTGTACCACAAGATAAAGCTATCTGAAAACAAGAAATCACTGTAATGATCAGATGTTACTTTACAGAATTAAAGAGGCAAAATTCAACCAATTATTTGCACTCATATTTTGCCATACAACTTATTTTACAAAAGCATGTTCTACCTTCAGTCAAACTTATTGTGTTCTCAGCTAAACTTACACACCTCCAAAACGTAGTATTCCGGTAGTATGCCTTCAAATAACATCATAGTCATCCTGTAATTAAATCAAAGTCAAAGTCAAAGTCAGCTGCTCATTGGCTGGAAAAACAGCAGCAGTCCTAGTTTGCAACGTTAAATTTATGAAAACATGGTGGAAGGCAACGAAGGCACATAGACAGTTCTCTTGAGATTTTCCCCCCTTTAAAAAGGACAAAGTAGACATTTAGACCCATTTTGGACATTTTTAAAGATGCTGGGTGGTATTTCTATTATACCGCGATAAAAATGATAACCGTGATCATTTTGGTCACAATAACCGTGATATGAAATTTTCATATCGTTACATCCCTATGTCTGAGTGGATAACAACAATAAGCAAGTGTGAGAACTGAAACACAACAAAAATCCGATGTGAACATATTTGAAGCTAAAATAGAGTAAAACCCGGACGGAGACATTATCTGGCTCTCAATATAGGACACGTCCACTCCTTCGGTCTGGCTGTAGAAACCTTTTGCCACATCGGTTTATGTCTGCTCTCCCCATCCCAGTAGGAAACAGTGGCCTTAGGCACCGTTGACTTCTGGGACATGTAGTTTTTTTTATTGCGTTTCATTGAAGGTTCATGGAAAGAAAACTACAAAAATGGCGTTGTTAAAAGTTATTTGTCCTATTGATTGATTCCCGCTCCCGTCTGCTCCAGTTAACTTTTTATCCTGTACGTCCCAACCATGTGATTGAGTTGACTCCCATCTTGTGGGATTCTTGTGGGAATCACATGACCTGTGGTAATCCCGAAAAAAATGTCAGCCTCTAATATGTCGGTATCGGCCTAAATCAGCCTTAAAACTGAGTATCGGACATTGGACACCCCACTGATTTTTAACCGATCAGCCAGCTGTTTCTAAAGTAAAAAAAAATACAAACAAAAAAACCTTCTTTTTCAAAAGCTTCTTTTTTACAGACTTTAAAACTTCTAAATACTAGGGGTGGGAAAAAAATACTGAAATATATTTTCATATGCTGATATCATATTGACCTTTAAAAACCCGGCATCAATCTATTGTACAACCAAAATCTCACGATATTTCATCATTACGAAACCTCGCAATAATTCACAAAATTTCGCTTCATTTTCATATGCTGATATCAAATTGACATTTAAAAGCGCTGTATCGATCTATTTTACTAATGAAATGTCATGATATTTTATCATTCTGTTACGAAATCAGTGAGAATTCACAGAATAGAGACTTTGTATGGAAATTAGATCGATACTGTGTTTTTAAATATCGATTTGATATTGGCATTTGAAAATATCACGATATTCCAGTGTTATGGCGTTTGTGAGAAAAAAGAGAAAAAAAATATGCCGTGTCTAGGAAGTTTATTCTTCTCCGACTCCACCACACAATAAAACTGACAGCAACTGACATCAACAGATTCCATATTGCCATGACAACCACCGTTACCACGGAGGCTAGATATTTGTGTGTGTTCTAAATGACTTATGTCACCACATGGCTCCCCCAGAACACACAAAATAACCTAAAAACCAGAAGAGAAAGTTAAACAAACAAATAAAACATTGTACATTTCAAAACTTCAAGTATAGCTCTTAGGAAATCTAAGTTCCCTTCCCTTACGACTACACAGGCTTGGGAAGTGAGGGAGGAAAAGGTAATGACGGCTTAATTTGAGGAGTAGGGTTGGGAGGGCGGTCACGTCGGGCTGGACTCAACTGTGCCATCCTGGAGCACATGTGCAGGCTTTAGACGATCCTCTGCAACCTGGTCCTGACCAGTCCCCATCTGAACAAGAAAAGACTTAGGCCCTGCTTCCAGTACACAAAAAGGGCCGTCGTATGGGGACTGCAGAGGAGAGCAGTGTGCGTCATGTCGGATAAAAACATACTTGGCTGACATAAGGTCCTTAGGAACGTATGAGTAAGGGAGGCAGTGGTGTGCTGCAACAGGTGAGAAAACTCAAGCCTCCCTCTGAAAACCAGATTCCGCTATAACCGCTATAATCCTAGAGCCTGAACTCGTAACGCTGGGAAGAAATTCCCCTGGAACCCTCAAAGACTGACCAAGAACTAAGCAGAGGAGGGACTACAAGTCCTCCTTGGGGACGGAGTGTAGGCCCATAAAACTCATGGCAACCTGTCCACCCAACCACTGTCCACTAAGGATGCACGGAGAGCAGCCTTCATAGAACGATGGAACCGCTCGCACAGTCCGTTGGCTTGAGGATTGTATGCAGTGGTCCGGTGAAGTTTGACCCCCGAACTCTCAGCTACTGCATTCCACAACTCAGAGGTAAATTGTGAGCCCCTATCAGAAGTTAGGTCCAAAGGAACCTCAAATGGTGACACTCAATGAGATGAAAGCCCGGGCAATGTCTGATGAGGTACAGTAGTAGATGACAGGGTACTGCCTCAGGCCACTGTGTGGTCCTGTCCACTATAGTGAGGAGGTGAGGAAAACCTCGGGATGGGGGAAAAGGGCCAACGAGATCTACATTAACATGCTCAAAACGTCTCGGGAACAGGAAAAGGCCCTAAAGAAGTTTTAACATGATGGTGCACCTTTGCATGCTGGCACGCGATGCACGTGGAAATTCCATATCCTTACATCCTTGCTGAGGCCGGTCCACACAATTTTTTTTTTTTTTACTTGTCCTGTCCAGCATCATAGCAAGCAGAATGGAAATCTGATTGCTTTATTGTGTTGAACAGTTTTGCTTTGCCAAGGGGAACTTTATGAACATAAGGCTCCACTTGATATCCTGTTTATTCATTTTATTTCTTTGATTAAACATTAGTCAAACATTTTATCACCCAGTTCAGAAGCTGATGTGGAGAAAATATACAAAACACTTTTCACTTACATGCTGTTTGATTAATCCTCCACGTTTTCAGCGGTCCAGGGGTCTGTTGCACGAAGCAGGTTTAATGAAAACCCTGAGTTGTTTTACCCCGAAATTCGGGAAACTCTGAGTTTTTCGTAACACAAAGGTAGGTAACTCAACCCAGGGAAAGAGGAGTAACTCTAGCCTGTTGCACGGAGAGGGGTAACTTAAACCCTCGGTCAGTTACCATGGTAACAGACTCTCTGAAACTAACCTGGTCGGGAGCAGGTTAGTGTGGAGAAACCTTGAGTTTCTCGCTGTCTCCACCCACTTTTAGTCACACCCGCCGTTTCCTTTCCTCATTCATTCATTAAGTCAGCGGTGAGTTTTGGCTGCTGCCGTCTTAAATAAAACATGTTAAAAAATAAATCAGAGTCGGTAGGTTACATCCTTATCTTTTGATAAGGATTTTATGGATTAAGATGCTGCATGAAGGGTTAAATATTCGGAGATCATTATCAGACCACGGATAGAAGTTTAATTTCCCGACAGTTGTAATTTCTGACGTTACAGTTACACATCACGGTCAGTTATCTACATACACGAGCTGATCCGTCGGTACATTTATAATATCACCAGCCATACGTAATAGTTGGAGGTCCTGTCTCTCCGTTTACAAGGGATGCTTTAAGATGATCATTTGACCATCCAGCTGTCTCTGGTTGTGGCTAAATGGATGAAGTGTTCGTTTGCCACGCAAACAATTGGGGTTCAATTCTTGTTGTGGCTTTTTTTATGTTGCCATACGCTTTTCTCTCGAAGCATATTGTCTATTACCCTGCATTTTTTCGCAAATAGATTTTTTTTTTTCTTTCATTGTAGACGCAGGGCATTTGAGAAATGCGACGGTTATATTTAATCTTAATGCTGCCGACAAGAGCGCTTCTCCCTGAGGGATTTCACTCAAGTTAAATAAATAAAAAGACTGTGGTAAAAGTACGAAGCTGGATTCAAACATCTCCCCCCCCCCCCAAGTGGCAGGCAAGCGCGCAGACCATTAGACCAACCAGATATTCATATTCAGTCACCTGGAATCATAGTGAAATTATACGAGACTGTCGCGTTACCATTAAACAGTTCTACTCTATAACATCGTTGTGATTGTAAAGGACAGCATTTAAACTTAAATCTTCTCCCACGTCGTCTTTCTTTTTTATTTTTTTGCTTGCAGCAGCGGCAGCAGTTCAAACTCGCCATATGAGGCTTTAAAAGTTATATCTCCATTCAATGGCGAGCGCAATCCCGCCCTAGCGTCTACGTTACCATGGTGACTCGTCGAATCGGTGCTCAATTGATGTTGGCTTTTTATCTTGGTAGTGCCGGGTTAAAACCCCGGGTCGAACTACTCTGAGTTGATTAAACCAACTCAAATCAGCTGTTATGGGACTGAAAACTCAGAGTTTCCAATCTCCGAGTAGGTCAACTCAGAGTTCAGAGTTACTCTCGGAGTTTGTTGAACCTGCTTCATGCAACAGACCCCAGGACTGAATCTGCTGCCTGTTTCCCGTCAACAGTGACCTCTGCTGGATGCCAGAAACCCTGTTCGTAGCTTCTGGTTCAGAACTGTACGGATCAGGTCCTTCAAATCTAAAAGTAATAAAACTTTCTTCTTCCTCCTCTCTCTTGTCCATTCTGCTTAGCTGTGTTAGCTGTATCTGTACATCACGGAGCACCATACACGACGTCACTTCTGTTTTTAGAGGTGTTTAAGCAGTTTTTGATAGTCTTTAAATGATTTCTCTATTTTATAATATACAGGCTTCTACAAACACAAAATAGATATTACAGGCAGGGTAGGGAATCCTGGAAAAACGGTTCGAGCAAGCTAAATTTGAAAAAGATACACCCCCCCCAAAACCATGCCTCAATAGCGCAGGAGCGTGACCGCCGACAGTTGTCGGAGAACATAACCGAGAACAGCCGAGTGGCTAGTTTGTTAATTTCCCAGTAAACAGCAGAGGAACCACGGCTCCTTAAAGTGATAATTATCTCACCTCCAACGTCTTCTGCAGCGTAAAAAATCCTCACTGCAAATACCAACACCTCCATGACTTGATCCACATCCGTTTTTTTCTTTGAGCGCAAACAGTGGCATAGATAAGAGCAGCGAGCAGCCATGTTCTCTCAGTTCGTCTGCACTGTGAGACGCTCACGACGAGTTGTGAGCGCGCGCACGAAGGGGGGGATGCGACTAACAGTTTCCTTTCCATCGTAATTTATAGTGTGTTAAGCTGTCAGTTTTTCACTGTAAATTTTACAAATATTATTTTTCTGCTGTTTTAACTGTTATTATTGCACAAGAAAATCTTGTAAATAAATAACAATTGTGTACTGCTAATGTTACATTTACCACAATGGCATACCATTAATGAATACATTGCCACCGTAATTTTTTGTGTGATAAGCTGTCACTTTTTTTTCTGTAAATTTTACAGATATTTTTTGTAAAAAAACAACTGTATTGTTTCTACTATTTTAAATTTTATTATTGCAAGAAAATACCGTAAATAAATAGCAGTTGTTTACCCTTTACATTCTCACTGTAAATATTACGGTGAAAAAATGGCAACCACAGCTGCCAGTTTTTCACCGTAAATTATACTTTTCTTTTTTTTTTTACATTGTATGTATTAAATACATTTACAAAGACTAAAACTAAAGATGGTTTTTTGAATATTTTTAGTTAGCTTTAGTTAGTTTTGTAAAGACACTACAGTTTCAGTTATAATTTTTTTTAAAAAAACTGTCATTTTTATTTTTATTTCAGTTAACAAAGATGTTTTTCAGTTTTTTTTTTTAGTTTTAGTCAACTATAATCACCTTGGTCATGAGCAATGTTATTGGCTCTGTAGGAGTCTGTGAGGAGTGTGGTGGAGTGTCTATCGGGATGTTAGGGATAGAGCTTTTGAGTCAGGGGGGGATCTCTGAGAACAGGGCTTTCTCCCCAGTCAGAATTATTATCTGTGGAGTTTTAAATGTATGATTGGTTGGAATATGGTGTGTCATAATATGATAGTAACACTGCAATAGAGACGTAAATGAGAAGATGGCAAAGTATTTCATAATAGGTGTGATAAATTAACTTTTGGATTGAAGGTGAACTTTTAGCCCCACTGGGCAAGACCACAAGAAAGAGTTATTTACTCACAAAGAAAACAAAGTCTGCATAATGAGGATATGAAAAATTATAACAGCTTTAATAATAACTTCATCTGGAACAAGAATTATTCATGAGCTGTGTATCCCACACGGTGAGGAATGTGTGTGGGGGGGAAGCATGAATATTATGGATGTATGTTTTATCTTTGCATCTCCTCTTTATCAGTAGAAAGAAAAAAAAGATTTTTTTTAACAAAAGAAAGAAGTATTACTTTTTGGTGTTCAATCTTTTACTGTTTCTATCTGCTCCCTATTAAACAGGTTTTTGGCATCATCGGAGAAGGGAGACAACTTGTTTATGGCTGAGGGTGCAGCACTCATGATGACAGAACATGGGCCAATGTTTACTCATCGTGGGAATGAAATGCTCGTCTGACTTTGCAGAGGATTTAAAAGTTTGACAACCATGTCCAAACACGTGTATGCGTTCAGAGAAATAAAGCTGTCTGACTGAAATCCTTCTCTACGCTTTCCCTCCTTCTGCCACTTTCCCCTTAATTAGCAGCCTACGTCTTGCTTGCTCTTCACTCTTTCTGCTCGTTTTTTTTTCATTCTCTTGCTGCTTGTCCTGTTTTCAAAGGTTTACTTTAGAAAAAAAAAAGAAATCACACATTTTCAGCCTGAGAATGATGACTAATTAAGACAGAAGCAAGATCTTTTTTTTTTCTTTTGAATCTGGAAATAAACTTGTTTCCAGCCAATTTAATGAAGACTTTTAATTATGAAAGTGTACACTTCTTTTCCACAGTTGCTTTATTTTCAGTTCTCATGGATGATGGTGCAATGGAAGGCACATTGTACCTGAATCTATCTTTTGTGTCCATGGCTGGCCTGCTGTTTCTACACAAATGCTCCTGTCATTCATGTACTGGTATGTTGTCTTGTTGTCCTCTCAGATACATCACTGGGTTTATCCAAATAGCAACCTCTTTTGGCCAACTATGGCGCTACCCGGAAGAAGGAAATATTTGCAGTTCTCCCTTCATCCACTAGGGGCTGGCTGCAAAATAGAGCAAATCCCCCATAGACTCCCACGTTAAAAAGGCCAACTTCACAACAGAAAAAAAACATGCTTACAGCAAAAATAAACATGTTTACAGCCTGGTTCAAAAAGAAATAATTTCATGTTTAATAGGTCAAGTTTACCTTCATGTCAACTGTGAGGGGGGTGATTTTTTTTTCTATTACTCATCCATTTAGATGGTATTTAAAGGTGCATTGCACAAGTTTAAATGTTAAATACTGTTCTTTTCTTTCCTCCACATGCTTATACAATTGCCTGATGTGAAGAATGAGCTGATCTTTATTTACTGCGGTGGTCTCTAATACTGTTTCTGAATGCTCAATGTAAGAGTTTTGGGTACGAAGCCTTAAGGGGGCGCCTGTGGGGGAGACGAGCTGCATGTTATCGTTCGTCTGGCTGCACCGGTGTTGTATTCTGCCACCGTAGGTCGGTGCATGTTGAGACAACACTGACTGATGCTAAAAGATGGAGAGCAGGTGCCTCTCAAACCCCAAATCAGACTCCAGTAAGACAAAACGTTTTTGTCTTACAAGGTAAATGTGATGTATGGCAGAAAAAAGGATGCATAATATTGCAATGCTAAGTTTTTAGCATGTAAATGCAGCAATATGACAGCTATATGACTGTTCCCAGGGAAGAGATACACTCTATTCACTTGCTACATTTAGTTGATGCGTTAATTTTACAAGGTAATTGTGGTCTCAGCCTGTGAATGTAGATATCTGAACTACAAGCCAGTGTTAGCCTGTTGTTACCGTTAGCATACAGTCCGTCAGTTTACTCAACGATCAAACCGTCAACAAGTTGCAGATTTATAACTTTATTACTTCAGTAGACATCGTGACTCAAACTCTGGGCTCAGACTGAGGCTGTGTCCGAATGTCCTCCCTATTCCCTACATAGGGCCCTATATAGGGATCACGCCATTTTGTAGGGGTGTCCGAATGTCTAGAAAGAAAAAAGTAGTGCACTCAAAGTTACCCACAATGCATCTTGAAAACTAGTGAGCTTCGATGGTCCCTAGACGGGACAATATAGACCACAATGCATTGCGGTCAGGGGAGCTGAATGGCGCGAGGTGTTGCACACATCGAGCGGCAGAAAAAAAAGGGAGAAAAAACGACAGAAAAGAGATTAAACACAACATAACTAAATAAAATACCTCCATTTAAAATTTCAGATTTGATTTGGAATTAAATCTTTTCGTGCGTCGTGAGTGCCGCTGTGGTTGCCATGGTGACAGCTGGTGATCACATGATTTGCGGCGGGGAAAAAGTAGTCAGCTTAGTGTCCGAATCACAGGCAGAATGAGGGCACTAGATAGTCTGCTATGTAGTGCAGCCCTATGTAGTGAATGAGGGGTTAGGGAGTAGGGAGGACATTCGGACACAGCCTGAGTGTAATGTGGGTGAAATTAGAGACCAACGAAGCAGCTCATGCGTGTGCACGACATTAGTGTCATTCCACTTTGCGCCAGAGGGGGCGAACTTCTGGAAACACGCTGGAACTTGCGTTGTACTCCTTTAAAGGTTGAATATGGAATACAGACAGAACAGTGACATACAGACAGTCACGTGTGTCTAGGTTGTAGTTGCAACAACAGAAAAACAACTCTAGCCGCTGGGTTGCCAGACTCACTGCAGATACAAGTGACCAGCAGCCTACAATGAGCTTCTAACTGACAGTTAATGTTAGCCACGTTAGCAGGTCAGTTAGCTTACCAATCCAGGAGAAAAGTCGCCATTTCTATGTTTTGATGCCGTGGAAAATGTTTATGTGGGTCCATCTAGTGTAGTCTTTACCTAAATTTACTCCAGTTTTTGCTCTTCTCAGGTCACTCCTCTTCAGAGTTGGATAACAATAACTCCGGGGCTCTGAAACAGCTGCTTGACTTGCCGACCATTTTTTCCAGTACAAGTCTAGCTGTGCCGAACATACTATTGCCACATAGAGACTCTATCTGACAACCCACAATGGCGACCTGTATTGCCTTGTGAATGTCAACATAACGCCATTGTCGAATCTTTTAAAATTGATTTTATTTTCAGGCTAAATATATTTTTTTTAAAGTAAATGCTTTACTTTCATTCTGAGCCCCTCCAAATGCCTCGTGGAGGTGATATTATTTTAAAAATATAGCTTTTAATGAAAATGTTCTATGTTCAACCTTTAATCTTGAAATCACACATAAGGGTGATTTGTTTTGTTTTTTTTTAATTTACTTGTTGTTGGAGGAGGAGAGGTGGCAAAATCGTCTGCAAATTTTTTTCAGGCAGGGAGAGCGCAGTCGATAGGGAATATGAACCTGCTATTTTAACCCATATTAATGATCATAATTAATATACTAAACAAACGCTAGTCATAGAAACAGTAGATCGACAAATATGATTAAATGTCATATTTTATTCCTTTGTAAGACTTGATATTGGCTTCTGTTTGTAATTTTAATACTTTGAATTGAACAGTTAAATGTGTACAAACCCTGTAAATAACCCTGACTTTAAAGGAGTAATCACCTGGAAATTGCATTTTTCTAGTTAAAACATGTTTATTGGTGTTGGGGTGAAATGTAAACTTGCCTGAAATTAAATCCCGAAATTATGAGATGTTGATTGGCTCCTTCAATTTCGTAACTAACAGAGGCTGTTAGCATAGGCCAGCCTCTCTCTGAAAAGCCTACGGACTTCTGTGGACACTGGACCACATGCTCCATGTGCGGGACTTGTGGGATTTCCAGTTTGCATTTTTTCGGCTTTTAAATCATTACATTTCCTATTCAAATACACAAAGTGCCCTTCCCATTGTGATATAAAACAATTTAAATAAAAATTAGGGATGTACGATCCAGATGCCGGCATCGATACTCGCTCCCATACTGATGTCGGCTTCTCCTTACTGACAGCAGCTGAGCTCCGGAAACGTTTACGCCGGCAGAATAATTATAACTTTTTTCTGAAAAGCTGGAAGCTGAACTCCAGATGCAGCTGATTAATCAGACAATAACTGCGTCCCTCTAACGAAGGGGGGGGGGGGGGGGGGTGCAACCGATGTTACTTGATGCGTTATCGGTCGGGTTGTGAGCTAAACAAACGGGTCGGGTTCAGGAGCCATCCTTACGGGTTGGTGAAACTGGACTCACGCAGGACTCTGGCAAAGGGTACGCCATTACATATATATATTACATATATATATGTAATATATGTATATATATCTGGGTAATATGGAGTTATATATATATATATATATATATATATATATATATATATATATATATATATATATATATTATATGATTCTGATTCTGATATATATATATATATATATATATATATATACACTGTATGTTCTATATATATACATATATGTATATATATATATAACTCCATATTACCCAGATATTAAAATATATATAAAATTGAAGATGATGAATGAACACTATAAAATTTCCTTTGAACAGAGTTTACTCTTATCAGCTAGAACAGACCCATCGTATCTGTTTAAGTTATAACAGCTTGTGTAAATAAGGGTTGATACAATTTTAATTTTTAATTATTTTTTTACTGGCTTTCATTATTTTAAAGACCAGAATAGTTTAAATTGGTATCCTGTGTTGATACAAGAGGATCCTGATTGGATTTTTTAAATTTATAAATCAACAACTACAAAAGTCATTGTTAAAATCCGCACGTCTCTGTATTCTCTCTTTTTAATCTTAAATGCTTTTAATTCCGAATCATGCTTCTAATTGTTTTTTTTTCTCTCCCTTTTGCTTATAATGTTTTATGTAAAGCACTTTGAATTGTTCTGTACATGAAATGTGCTATACAAATAAACTTGCCTTGCCTTGTTGTTTGGGGAAAACTTCTGTAAAACTCAAAAGAAATTGTAGAAAAAATAGTTATTAAATGATTATGTCACACAATGACCAACATTGTCATCATTATCCTTTACATCATCACTGACCTTCAGAGCTGATTTGGGAACACCTAAAATATGCATAACATCCCATAATCTGAATCACAATCAGGTTAAAGTCAGCTTACATGAACACATTCCCTTCCCAGGCTCCTTACATGTTAACCATAGACTGTATATAATTACTGGACGTAGCTTCCGGTCTCTTCTGAATAGAGAAATGTGAAGCCAGTTGGGCGTGTCTTACCGTCGCCATCTTGCCGTGTCACGTACGTCGTCACTCCAGGAAAATCCTAAAATGGGCACAGCGCGACCGCGGGACAAATGATTGACAGCTGACGTACTGTGGGCTAAACGCTAACTGAGCTAACACGAAACTAAGAGGAGCTAACAAAGATAAGCCCCCTAAGCGGCATGGTTAAGGTAAGACATGCTTAGACTTGCAATTCGCTGACTAAACACCGCCGTTGTGCGACTCTGTAACAAACTGAGACCTTATTAAGAGCAAAGAAGGAGCTAACTAGGAGCCTCCGGTCGGCAGGCGGAGCTTCCGGTCTGCCGCATGTCAATCATAAGGATACGCCCTTAATTATGTGTAATTTGAAGAATAAATAACATCTAAACGAATGAGTTATAAAAAAATTCACCCCCCTCACAGTTGACATGAAGGTAAACGTGACCTAATAAACCTAAAATGATTTTTTGAACCAGGCTGTAAACCTGTTTATTTCTGCTGTGAAGTTGGCGTTTTTAACATGGGAGTCTATGGGGATTTGCTCGCTCTTGGAGCCAGCCCCTAGCGGATGAAGGGAGGATTACACTAAATACAATGCGGAAGAGAGCTTCACTGTTCTGAGGCGGAGTTTGCCCCTTGATGTTAACAGCTGTAGCACACAATGCTTTTAAATGTTGCATGGGGTGTGATCATTCTTTCATGTCCAAATTGGAGCTCCATAGTTCATTAATAATTCAGGGGAGGACGTCAAATGGTGCATGATGGAAGGAAATAATAAGGATTTAAGCTCAGTTTGAAGGAAGAAATTGTGTTTTTGTGCTCATTAAGACTAGATTTATTTGTGTGGTTGTGACAAGTTAATTCAGGTCTCTGAATTCATTAACTTCACCAAAGATTTTAGCTAATTTGATCAAATGCATGCATACATTTTTCTTTCTTACTTTGGGGGTCAATTATTATTATTATTATTTAAATAAAAATATTAATAATATTATGATATTGATTATGTGATTATGGTGTTTATGGTATATGCTTTATGACACCTTTGTATTGATTTATGCAGCAGCTGAAAGAGTACCTTGCTTGGTTGTTGACCATTTGCAACTACGTATTAATAAAGATTTAAAAAAAGATGTAATTAATGAAAATTATACATCAACTACACATTAGCCACAACAGTCAGGCCTACATTCCTGCATTTTACTTTTACATAAGTCCTACAGGCCAAGTTCAAAAGCAGTGATGCTCCCAGCTGTGAGACTTTCTCTGTTTTTGGAAGTCTTAAAGAAATCTGCTAATGTTGTTATAAAGATATAATTTCTCCTAGTTGTGAAATTAACTGTCTGATGAAAATAGCCCTGGACTGTCATGTTTAATGTGAGATGGACAATAATGGCACCATTTACACTATCAATGAATGTCGCCATAACACTGTTGATAAACCTCCTCGCCTTTACACATGCCCTCCATCTGCACCTCTGGGTGATGCCTGAGAAGAGGGGGGACATGTGGGGGGCTGCAGGTGGAGCTGGAGCAGATCCCCCTCCATAATGTTCACCACTGCCACAATGGATGATGAGGGCATCAGGAGCTGCTCTTCCTCACAGGGAGTGAGAAAAGAAGGGGAGAGGGCCTTTCCACCGTGGTCCACCCCAGCCAGACCAGGAGATCCTGACATCATGGAGCCCCAGATTTCCTCCAATGGTCTCTGCAGCTCTTTGGGCACCACCGCTGATGCAGCTGTCCCCAATTATCCAAATGTTGTCTATGGGGACAGAGAAAATAGCATAATGAATGACTGAGTTGATGATGGTTGAACAGCTGGATCAGTTGAAAGTACTCTTACTATCCTATGTTGCTCAATAGCAAGAAATGCGCAACACCTGACAAAAACACTACATTTATGGCCTACATAATAATAATTAATTTAGATAAATAATATAATTAATATGATACATTTCAATGTGGAAACCACAGTCTGAAGTTGCCAAGACGGGTAATTACAGGTTTTGCTCTGCGAGGCAGATGTGGATGAATTGGAGGCAGTCATCGTGACCTTTCAGAGCTACTGAAAGAAAGTTGTAATAAAAGGGAAACTCGTCACATCCTAGACCTTGATCTACGTTGGTAAAATTTGCAGCAATAAAAAAAAACAAAAAAATAAAAAACATTAATATAAACAGTGGTTAATCTGCTGTAGCTGTGAGAGCAGTTTTTTCTTGAATGAAAGAGTCTTCATTGGGTACAATTAACAAAAAAGCAAAATACGAACAAGTATAGACATATAGATTATCTCAGAAACCAGTCATAACTACCTTAAATCTTAATTTAAAAACTTAAGTAAAGGAAATAAATTATTTCTAGTGACATATTAACTTACTGATTTAAAATGTGCGGCGTTATCCGGCAGCTAGGCGCACTTTAGCTTTAGCCCGTCTACCTCCATTAGCTTTGGGTTAGCTCTGTTAGCTTAGCTGCGGGAAGCTCAGAGTTTGATGGGTGTCAATCATTCATCCACTACGTTCACAGCTCCACTTCTTTGCCCATTACTGTATTTTCCGGAAGTGACGTAATGCGTGAGGCCAAGATGGCGACGGTGGGACCCGCCCAACTGGCTTCACTCTTGCCTGTTCAGAAGTGACCGGATTGTACGTCCATCTTTTATATACAGTCTATGAGCTAAATGCAGCGACGTAGAGACTCCATTCCAACTTGTGTGGATAGGGTCGACTTCAAGCTATAAAAGGCCTTTTTCTTTACTGTTGGAAGAAAAATGCACCACATCAACCAATAACAAAATTATGTGACAACATGATGCATTTGGTTGCTGAGGAAGAGGGGAGGTGGTAGAAGTAACCAAAAAGTCACCAAAATCAGGTTGAAGGGCTGTCTCTGGGTGGATGGGAGGACTAACACGCCCTGGAAATATCAAACCTGTAATGTCCTTTCAGTCTTGTCATGGACAGGAAAAGTCTTTTTGGATTGGAGCGTCAACAATGCGCCTGACGCCCAAAGTTGGACACTGTCACTAAAAAGTCAGACGCTTCATTCCTAGCATCTTGACGCCCCCGACGTGGGTCTAGGGATGTCCAGCCAAGGCGCGTTCAACGCGTGTTGGAAGGAGCCCCTCCTTTTTCCTGTCACCAGTCTGTTTGCACCATGACAGATGCAGGAGAGAGAGCGGCTCGGCATTATGAGATAAACAAAGCTAGGGAACCTCCTCGTCGGGCGTCTCTGCTCCCTGTCTGGTTCATCGGATGATTCCAGATGTTCTGAATGTGACTAGTTTCACCATTTATTCCAGGAGCTGCTGGCGGGGGGTGCTTTCAGCCGTCTGATCTGGCCCAGTTTAACCCGATGCGGGGCAGCATTAAAAGCCCAGTAAATCCCATCGGTACAGCAGGTCATCAAACCGCCGTTCAGAAACCGGGACCGGATGCAGATCAAAGTTTATCCTCCTCTGTGTTCAGAGAGTGAGGCGATTCCCCTGGTTCTTTTGGTTGTTTTCCGTCCTGTGAGAAAATGTGCGTCTGCATCATGACATTGAGTCGCTCTGATTGGTTGATGCCCCGCGTCAAGATGCCAAAGTTCGGATTTTCCAACTCCGTCGTCTGCCACCCTTGACGCACATAACGTGCGTCGAATGCTGCTGAATCTCAAAAGTAGACGCGTGAAACGTGCAAAACGCCCCTAGACGCGCTGTGCCCGACCCGGTTAACGCGGCGCAAGAAGGGTCGACGCTCCTTGACGCCATTGACTTTGCATGTAAACCTGACGCCTAAATCATGTTTGGTCTGAACACACCGTTAAGACTTTACTGCATTTTGATGTAAGCTGTTTTTTATATCTCTTGATGCCCAATTTTTCCAGATATTTTTAAAACTAACTGCTTATATTTACATTCTAAGTTATAAAAGTGGTTTGTGAAACAAGTTTGTGGTATTTACAATGAAGAATCAAAGTTTTTCCTACACAGATTTTCTGGGGGTTTTTTGTATGAATTTAGGACTGCCGTGCCAAAATGAAAAAATAACTGTAAAATCACACTGGTGAGGTCGTGCTGAAAAGAATGATATCAAACAAGGCAGGTAAGCTGCTTTAAAGTGAAATATAAAGATAAAAACAAAAAACTTGTGACAACTAGTCACAAAAATCCCAAAATAGCCTCATCTCAGTGAGAGGAGTTCATTTTGGACATCTGGCTCGACTAATTCTTTGCAACAAAACATTGGTGAAATGAAGGAGTTTGTTGCAAATAATGCCTTATTTAGAGGCTGCACATGGTTGCCCCATAGCTTCCATTATATTGGACATACGCTGATCTCAAGTGGATCTAAATAAATAAAGTAAATAAATATCCTCCGAAGACATTCAAATTGCACCAAAACTGTCTGGGTGAGTAAATGAACATATTTCATGCTAGAAAATAGGTCCAGATTAAAAAAAATCTGGCAATCATGGCAGAGTCGGCATTCAACTGAAGAGCGTGACGTCACGTGCTAAAGGTCAATACACACAATCCTGAGTGTTTCTTAGTGATGAAAATGTCTAAGCTTCATCCTGGTTCGCCAGCCTGTTTTCCTTCTGATATTTAGAAATTTGAATCAAATTACCAAGTGCAGATATTTGTGCTTTAAAGATTTTCCATTGGTGGAAGAGTTTTAGCATGGTAGCGCACAATTAAAAACATTTCAGCAGCACCAGCACATACTATAAAAAGAACTTGGCTTAACCCATTCATTTAAATGCAGTTAATTAGAGGAGCTGTCTGGGGAGAAGGGCCTCGCAGGGCCATTTGTATCTTGTATATATGTGTGTGTCTGTGTGTGGACGTGTAGCAAGTTTTTCATAAGATAAATGAATGCTGCTTAACAGTGCAGTAAATACGGACACCTCACAAGGGTATTACCACTATTGCTCTCTTTATTTCCTGACTAACACTCTCTAACACACACATTCAGTCTAATTAATCCTTTAACTCTTGCCGGCTGTCTTATTTTAGTTCATCAGATAGTCTCCAAGAGATTAATTTAAGATTTTAAATAATTTTTAAATATGAAACTAATTAACTTTAGTCGTTTCTTGTTTAATCAGCAGACTGACATTCTGAATGTAAAATGGAGCAAAGTAACACAGGAAGACAATGTACAATTAATTATTAAGAAGCCTGAAGATGAGTTTATTGATACATTACTGTTCATATTGCCCTAAAATCTGTTTTCTATTAATCTAAGAGTTAGTCATGAGTGGGGATGAATTTCTCATTACTGAACTGAAAACAGTAAAAAAAAGAAAAATTGTTTTTCAGCCCAATGATTTCTCTGTGGACTTTAAAAGCATATAAACTTAGCACAAAAGTAAGGAAATTTGTGTTTGGCTGATTACTTGCCCCTTCAGTTATACCAATGGTGTTGTATTATACACGTGAAAGCCTAATTAGTCACCTTTACAATGAAGTTTATCTTGTAAGGATTTTGCTTCTATGAAATGACAGGGTTGCCTCTCTCTTCTTGAACTTCAGGACATTTTCAGGACTTTTCCAGCTGTTACAGTACAAGTCAATTTATCACAACAGATTAAAAACTTCCGCCCCAAGCTTTTGTAGAAGTGTTCTACAATTGTAGCTAGCTTATATTTTGTACAGAGATGAAGCAGCGATGAAGCGGCAACAAAGTGGAGATGAAGCAGAGACAAAGCAGAAACGAAGCAGAGGCAAAACGCCAATGAAGCAGAGACGAAGCAGCAATGAGCAGCAATGAATCGGCTACGAAGCGGTGACAAAGCAGCAACGAAGCAGTGACAAAAGCAGAGACAAAACGCCAATGAAGCAGAGACAAAGCAGAGACAAAGCAGAGACGAAGCAGCGACGAAACGCCAATGAAGCAGAGACGGAGCTGCAACGAAGCGGCAATGAAACATCAATGAAACATAGACAAAGCAGAGATGAAGCTGCGATGAGACAGCGATGAAGCGGCAACAAAGCAGTGACTAAGCAGAGACGAAGCAGCGACTAAGTAGAGGGAGAAAAAATCATTTTCCAAGAGAAGTCAAGCTTTGCCAGGACATATGATTTTTTTTTTCTCATTTTCCATTTGTTTTCCATGACTGGAAAAATGTTAAATCATTTTCCAGGTTTCCAGGACGCTTGGGAACCCTAAATGAGCAACACAGATTAACATACAGGTAGTATGTGACAAAAACTGCTGGAACACGAATAAAAATTTAATTAATGACATTTCTTACAGTGCTGATGATGTGATTTTCTTTCCTCTGCCATTATAGATTTAAAAATTGCAGTTTTAAGTTAAGTTACTTTTCCAAATTTACATATGCAGGGTGTCCGCAGGGTTGTAAAAAGTATTAAAAGGTAGTAAATGAAACTGGCAAAAATTAAGGCCATTAAAAAGTGTTAAAAAGTAATAAATGTTTCTGGTGAGGTATAATGTCTTTTTTGAACCACTATTAAATTGAGATTTTTTTTTTTCCGTTAGTGGTAAGTGAAATGAAATGAAAATTAATGAAAAATACTTTATTTATCCCAGAAGGAAAATTCAACATTTTAAAGCTCTCTTTTTTTCTTTTTTTTTTTTTTTTAACAATATAACATTAATATGAAATAACAACAACAATAAAAAGTCAGTCAGTCTTGTTCTTTAGGGTGATGGCTGCTGGTAGGAATGAAGTGTAGGCCAATCCTGAAAATCACATGCATTTATTTATTTTATATAGTTAATGTACGAGTGGGATCTCAGGAGATCAATGATATGAGGCCATTGACATTCGCTGCTGGTAAAACAAGCCACAATAAAGATTAAAAAAACAAACAAAACAAACGCTGGCTCATTATGCAAACTGGTCAAATTTGTGACAGACTTGCTGCCAAAATTGGGAAGTGTAATTTTTCGGACATTTGATTAAAATAACTATGATTCAAAGGCTCAGGCCAGTGGTTGGTGATAGTCGGGAGGCAGGCGTATTGTCAAATCTGCAAGAAGAAAATAAATATCGCCATGGGAAACCCCGTAAAGCCCCACATTGGATCTAAAAACGCCCACCAAGTAAGGTTGTTTTCATACATATTTGGGTGGAGCCAGGCGCTGCCGCATCAGTGAAAAGGTTGCAATGTTTCAATTTTCAACTAATACAGCTCCGTTTCACATAGGGATGGGTACCTTTCACATTTGAATCGATACGGTACCAACTTTCGGTACCTGCAAATCGGTACCGGTACCAAACGGTACCAGTTTTCGGTACTTTTCTGTGTGTTTATATGGCAATAACAGATTTATTTCTCATTCTCAACAAAGAATTTTTTAATAATATATTAAAGCAAAATCCAGCTGTTTCTCTATGATGTCAGAGCGTCTGGTAACAGGGAAACTTTATGGCAAGGCAAGTTTTTTTATACAGCACATTTCATGTAGCCTACAGGAAAATTCTAAGTGCTTTAGATAAACCATAAGCATTGCAGTGGGGTGTAAAAGGGAAAATGATTAAGAACAAAAAAGTAGAAGTATGATTTTAAAATGATAAACATTAAAAATATTTAAGATTAAAAAGAGAGCATAGAGCCGAGCAGATTTGAACTTTAGAGTAAAATATGTGAATGCAGCTGAGAACAAGTGTTTCAGCTGATCTGAGACTTTCTGGGAGTTTGTTCCAGACGAAATAATAATAATAATGACAGAATAATTTAATGAGAAAAAAGACGGAATATTCTCCGACACTGTACTGGTTTTGTGGCGCGTTTTGCGCAGGTCTGGAGGCTGTAATCCTGCTGCAGGGATCAGGTTACTAACTTGGTGCAGACAGTTTCTGCCGTGCTGGTTAAACCTTACAAGCTGTTTCAGAGAGACGCAGACTCTTATTTATCAGATGTAAGTATGGTGGCTGATGCACTCACGTGCGGAAACTCCGCTGTGATGAAGAGTTTAATAAAGATGTGGGACGCGACAGAAGGAGGGAGGGAGAGACGTGACACGCGCGTCGCCCCAGAACTGGTTTACTGTCTTGGTTGATGCTAAACTCAGTAAATATTCACATCGTATTAAGTTCTTGAACGGCAGTTTGTGAACCTGCTGGTTATTATAATAATAATAATACATTTTATTTATAAAGCGCTTTTAAAAGATCTCAAAGCAGCTGTACAAGTCAGGTAAAAAAGGGTCTGCCCCCGATTACATCTGTTCAGCCGCCGAGGCGCTGACGGACTTCTCCCTCTTTTTTCTGCGGGCTGCGGATGACGCGTCGGGAACGGAGCTTTGAAAAGAATATTGTGTTTAATCTGCTGCTTCCTCAGATTAGACGTGTTCCCGCCGCTGGCATCACAAATATGCAGCGAACTTGATGTTTTAGAGAAGTGAAGCAGGAAAGCTTCCGACTGAACACGCGGCCGCTGCTGCTGATGTCATGCTGCGATGCAACGTTCACGTGCGGCACAGAAATAACAAACTCTTCCACTACCTCACATTAAAAAGGATGCATTTAGGTACCGAAACATGGTACCGTTTGATTTTACGTGAATCGGTACCCGGTAGTACCGACGGAGTTCGGTAGGTACCAATAAAAGTACCGATTTCGGTACCCATCCCTAGTTTCACATAGCCCTTTTAATCACCGGGTCCAGCAGTCACTCTACAGACTGGAGCGTTGTGTATCCATGGCTACCAGGCAGAAGTAGACGCGTCCTAGCTGTATTACGTGTTGTTAACAAAGCACACGTGAATGATGGGGTGTTGAAGACGAGACGAGACGAGTTGCGTGTGGAAAACGATGTTGTCATGTACTGGAGGCGGTGGATTTCCAGACAAACCAGAGCAAGACGCACATTGATTCTGCTGAACGGCGAAGTCTGACCATATGCAGATATCAGCGAAAAGACAGGTACCGGTGAGTTAAACATGAGCATTAATGCTTAACCTGCGAGCCCTTGTTGGGAATTTGTCGTGTTTGTAAAAGGCTGATGTTAACATTAGAAATACATTAGTAGCTAGCAAACACAAGATGATACTAAACCATACAGTTAGGCCGTGTAACCCTGTTATTTGTAATAACACTGTCAATAAGAAGATATCCCTATAGTACAGCTGCCTATGGATTCCTGTAGTTCAAAAAGGTGGAGCATCTGTGATTTAAGTCGAGCTGAAGTTGGTGCGCGTTCACACATGACTCACGCCGCATTTCAGGTCAATGCAAGCCACTCCAGAACCACCCTGTACACCCGGTCTGAGAGCGGGCGAGTTAGGTCGACTACGAGTGCGACTGGCGTGTTCACACAGACCCAGCCGCGCCGCTTTCGGAACTAAAACCCAGTTAGGTCGACCTAAATGGGTCCTGTGTGAAAACGACCTAAGATTCAGGGGACAAGTAGCGCGACGGCTATCATCACTCCTCCGCCAATTTCCATTGCTCCTCCACAGGCAGAGGTAGGCCGACCAGCACTGTGAATGCAGGCAGAAAAAACGTCAGGCGACTCGGATGTTGCGTGCCAAGGTTTTAAAAAAATGGCCATTTAACAGCGCTCATACCCACCAAGGGGATCGGCGCTATTTCACACGCTCCTCGATTCAGACAGCAAAGTCCTCCGTGTGCAGCAAGAACAAGACCAGCAACACAAAGTGATGGAAAAGCGGTCTGTACTCTTCCTCACACCAACAAAATAACTTTGTCTTGGGTTGGATGAAATGAGAAGCAAATCTGTAAGTCAGTGTTTTTATTAAGGAAAGAAAACGTCCGGTAACTAATAACAGGTATTTACTACACTAACTCAGAATTAGAGGAATCTGTTTCATCACAACAGTAACAGAGAAAGAGATAATTGCTCATAAATTGTTTTATAATTCATTCATGGCAAAAAAGTATAGAGACAAATTATGAAAATGTTCATGTATAGTATTGATTTAGTTATGAAAATACAAAGAACAGTGCATTAGTGAAATCTGATACAACTACATGTGTAGTAGTGACACAACTTCACATTTTATATACAAAGTGACTTTGATTCCTTGCTGAAGTGTGCTCTATGAAGCTGCTTCATCTTTGCCCACATCATGGCCAATAACAAGAAGCCAAAGTTTCCTCACATCCACATCGGGGACAGGAAAACCATGAGATCCAAAGGTTGATTCAGCACAGCCCGGATAATTGCACTTCTGTACCATTTTCAATATGTGTTCAATAGTAAAACCGCTTAGGACCTCGCCTCGCTTGGCACTATTTTCTCCCTGTTCATGTCAGTGCGCGCTCCCGCCTGTCAGCTGTTTCACTGTTTACCTGTTGGAGTGAAGACGGCTACGATGCCAGAGAGCAAAAGTGGTGTTATAAGCGGTTTTATTGTTGAACACATATTGAAAATGGCACTTGGCAATTATCCGGGCTGTGCTGAATCAACCTTTGGATTTCATGGTTTTCCTGTCTCCGATGTGGATGTGAGGAAACAACAGTGGATAAAGCAGCTTTGTGTGAGTAGTGCACACTTCAGCTGTTGTGCCAGCATCCTAGGAAAGAATGAGTAAACACACTTTCACACGGCCCAGACGTAGCTGGAATATATGTACAAACGGCAGATATGGTGCAGGTGTACATGAACACATAAACGCGTTCAGCTGAACCTCCACAATTTTTCATCTCGAGGAAATCAGAGTAGAAGTAGTGAAAGCCATTGTATGCATGTTGCCTTCAACCTGACTCCGCCAGATGGATTTGCTCCCGCATAGCCATCTGGCAATCATCCGTTACGGTGTGTTCAGACCATAGACTGTATATAATTACTGGACGTAGCTTCCGGTCTCTTCTGAATAGAGAAATGTGAAGCCAGTTGGGCGTGTCTTACCGTCGCCATCTTGCCGTGTCACGTACGTCGTCACTCCAGGAAAATACTAAAATGGGCACAGCGCGGCCGCGGGGCAAATGATTGACAGCTGACGTACTGTGGGCTAAACGCTAACTGAGCTAACACGAAACTAAGAGGAGCTAACAAAGATAAGGCTCCTAAGCGGCATGGTTAAGGTAAGACATGCTTAGACTTGCAATTCGCTGACTAAACACCGCCGTTGTGCGACTCTGTAACAAACTGAGACCTTATTAAGAGCAAAGAAGGAGCTAACTAGGAGCCTCCGGTCGGCAGGCGGAGCTTCCGGTCTGCCGCATGTCAATCATAAGGACACGCCCTTAATTATGTGTAATTTGAAGAATAAATAACATCTAAACGAATGAGTTATAAAAAAATTCACCCCCCTCACAGTTGACATGAAGGTAAACTTGACCTAATAAACCTAAAATGATTTTTTGAACCAGGCTGTAAACCTGTTTATTTCTGCTGTGAAGTTGGCGTTTTTAACATGGGAGTCTATGGGGATTTGCTCGCTCTTGGAGCCAGCCCCTAGCGGATGAAGGGAGGATTACACTATTTGCAACAAGGAAGCGAGCTTCACTGTTCTGAGGCGGAGTTTGCCCCTTGGTTCAGACCAAATGCGATTTGGGCGTCAAAAACGCGCCTGACGCCCAAAGTTGGACGCTGTGTCACTAAAAAGTCAGACGCTTAATTTCCAGCGTCTTGATGCCCCCAACGAGCATCCAGGGATGTCCAGCCAAGCTGCGCTCGATGCGCATCGGGAGGATCCCTAGCTGACGCCCTTGACGCGTGTTATGTGCGTCAAATGCTCAAAATCTCAAAACTCAATGTGTGAAATGCATGTAACGCGCCGTGCCCGATGCCCGAAACATTTGGTGAACTGCTCCAAATTCTCTTCAACGGAAAGTAGCCAGACTGATCCGCGAGTGAAAACCTGAAGCTCGTAAGATCCGGATGGTCTCACGAGGCTGTGTTGTCCTCAATTCAATTCAATTCTTTATTGCAGACACAAAGAAGGTCCATATTGGTTCTAAAAGAAAAAAGGTGCAGCAACAAACATAAAAAAGACAAAAAAGACAATCAGTTCATCACATTAATTAAAAGTCTCTCCATCCAATGATTCCCCAAAGCAGATGTGAACCTGCAACTGCTTAAATGAGGATTTGTCAAGGTCTGAATAATTGAGTTCTCTGACTCCTCGAGCCGCTGCATAAATCTAAACATTAAATGTCTTTGTAATGCCTCACAGGTGGGTATGCGAGCATCTACAAATAACTGACTTGCACTGTGCCACCTGGGCACCCTCAGCAGTAGCCTGAAGGCATCATTATAGGCCACAGTCAGTCTGCGGATGGTGCACCGCCTATAGTTTCACCACAAGGGGGCTGTGTACAGTGGTGTACAAAAGGCTTTAAATAAGGTGCATTTCACATCAGGAGAACACATATTGAATTTACGTAAAAGCATATTTGCTTGGGCGTACAGTTTGCAATATTGCCTCTGAATATCTCTGTCATCACACCAGTCATCAGTAATAAAATGCCCAAGGTACTTTACTTCACTAGTAAAGTACTAGTCTGTCTTCAGACAGTGCAAGTTTATTTGTAAAACACATTTCACGTACAGGGCAATTCAAAGTGCTTTCCATAAAATATTAAAAACATTACAGCGGGGTACAGAAGGAGCATTAACAGGAATTAGACACTTTAAAAACTTTTATTAAGCCACTGTAAGCATTTATTTCTTTTTCTATTTGGGTGAAATTTCTTTTCCATTTGTGAGGATTTGTCTCTTTTTTTGCCAGTGTTGTAAGCAAGTTTGTGCACGTACGTGACGTTTGTAATTATTAGTTATTATGCCGATAACTGCAGAAATGAAATCATCCACAAGCTTTTCAGTGGGAAGGACAAAAAGATTCCTGTTGTCCTTCGTACACCAGGTACAGAGCAGTTCCGATGCGAACTGGACGCCATGATGTCGGTTTGTTGTCGGTCTTAGAGGGAGGGACTTGGACAGTGTAGTTCGGGGGAGAGAGATAATTGGCTGGAAGTCATGGCGTCATAAGCTGCAGTCGAAGTAAAATATGCCAAACTGCCAATCAGCCCATTTGTGAATGCTAACTTCACCATGCAGACACACCCAGGGAAAAAGGAAACATGAATCTATGATTAAACTCCTTTGGGGACATAAGCAGGCTGGGGAAACTAAAATATATGATCAAAAACCTCAAAAAGTGCAAATTTCATGCCAGGGGCACTTTAAAAACATTTCGTGGAACACATTTCCAGCTATCACTTATATTTTTTCTGCAAATATAAATAAATGTGAGTTACAGTTGTGCTTTAAAGTTTACATCCCCTCCCATTAAAAAAAGGCTAATTTCATAATAACAAGAAAATGAAAAAAGTAATAATAAATTCAAAGATTACTAAATAATAATTTAGTAAAATAAAATGTTGATTTGGAATTTTTGTTTTAAATAATAATGAACAAACAGAACTGTCCCAGACTAATTCAAGCACCTTTCCCATTAACAGTGGACCAACATACTGTTGATGAAACTGACAAAAGTGATAATAAATAAGAATTCTCTGACAATCATGATATTGAGTTTGAATTGTGATTTGAAAGAAATATTAAAAACAAACATGAAAAGAATAAAACAAGTAAACAAGCATGATGGGAAGCTAACATGTTGTTGAGCAATACTTTGAGGCAATCACTGCAATCAGGTGTTTTCTCTAATATTCAAAAAAACTTGTACACCTTTTATTGATTTTTCTTTTGTCAATTAAACTTATTTCACTGACAGCAGTTTTTTTCTATCTTGAATGGAAGGGGACATAAACTTTCAAACACAGTAGGTCTGAATATTTGATTTATAGTTTTTCAAAGTGAACCTCCAATTTCATGTGAGAGATCAAAATAATAACATCTGACTGCATTCCCCACAGTAATATGTTAATCCACTGGAAGTATTTTCTAACTTGATTTCATATTGATTTATACATCTGATTAGGTTATAAACTCTTTGTAGGTTTTACTTTAGGTTGACAGCACACAAAAAGAAGGATTTATTTTTCACAAAGCTCATTTTAACCATATCATTATTTCATTTTCATATTATTTGGTATTTCAGTTACAACAACAGTTTTTTTTTGGAAGCAGCAGTAAGTAAAGTTTGAAAAGAGAAGTAGATTAAACACAACACTGGTTATTTTATAAACATAGTAGGTCTTTATGATAAAAATATGATTTGAGTGATAGGGACCTGTGCTCCAGTAAAGCCTTGTGCCTAGCAACGTCCCTGGTTGACAGGTGTGCTGGTCCACTGTTCATGGGAAAGATGCTCTTTCTGTATCTGTCTGGGACAGATTTGTTTGTTTGTTTGTTTGTTTTATTATCGTTTTCAACCACAATTCAAAACTAAATTATAATTTTGTAAATTTTTATTTATTATTAGTTTCTTTAGTTTCTTTTTATTTGAACTACTTTTGAGAATCTAGCCTTTTCTTTTATTGGAGCATATGAATATGTATTTAGATTTGTTTTTATCTTCAGCCCATATCAGAACTTTGTTTTTAGAGACAACAGCGCCCACACACACACACACACACACATCTGGTTTTCTATCCCTGTGGGGTACATCCATTGACATAATGCATTCCCTAACCCCTTACCCTAAACCTAACGCCCATAACTGATTGCCTAAACCTAACCCTTGCCCTAATCCTAACCAAAACTTAATTGTAACTTAATCTCTAAAACTTTATCTTGAACGGGGTTTGGACCCGTGGGGACCGGGAAAATGTCCCCACAAAGGCAAAACGTCCTCACGGTGATGGTAAAACACAAAAAATGGTCCCCATAATGTAGCAAAAATGCACCCACACACACACTCACACATACACAACGTGTTTCTAATGATGCTTTAAACTATCATTTCAATCACTATATCACTGCTATCTATCACTGCAGGTGGTGGGAGTGTTGGCAGTGGTGTATATGATGCATGCTTCAAAAAGTCATAGTAAAATGAAGCAAAGTAATATCTGCTATTATTGATGATGAAAACTTGCCGGTTCACAAAGCAAGTAAATCTTCCCCAAAAAGTCCAAACACAAAAATGAAGCAATTCATCAGTGAGTTCTGCTAAGCACTTGCATTTATTTTAATCTGCCTCCTCAAAAACGCTGCCAAAGTTTACAAAAGACTGCTTGAAAATAAACAGCAACGTCAAGATAAAATGGAGCTTACAGGCAGGTGGAGGGAGCATTAACAGGGAGAGGGAAAAACATGAGGTGGAAAAAGTGATTTTACTCTTCAATCAAAGTGGCAGGCAGCTCCTTTTTTAATGCAGGGAACAATGTCGACTCAATTTAGTTTCCTATTAAAAATGTAATTGCACCAGCCGATGAGAGAGCAGCTCAATCAAAACTTCAAAATCAAAACTAAAATTATGAAAAGGAAATTGGAGCCTGTTCTCAGCAACAACACTGGGTTTTTACATCCATAGCTGCAGATCATTTTCAT
>JALJCO010007156.1:0-39161 GCA_023101725.1 Atherinomorus stipes
GATATAACTATACTGCCAGTGGCCCTCTAAGAATTGTCACATGAGGCGACTTATGAAGCCTATAATTTAACAAGCTAGGAGATGGGTGCATGGAGCATTTCTCTTTCAAACTTTGGACCTTTGTGATACACGAAACTGTCACTTCCTGTTTGCATTTACACAAAAACATGACTTTGGTGAAGTCAAACAACATTAATGGCTTGAGCTAAAATACCTTCTTTTTGCTCTGCATCCATCACACTTTGGATGTGATTTTACTGGTTGCTATGGCTCCATCTTTATTCTTTTTTCCTACGTACATGCATAAATTCTTATATGACATTATTGTCATTAACTTATGAAACCCTTTCTCTCTCTCAGCAAGTTCAGCATGGCTGAGAGCTCTGCTGCAAGTCCACTCTGTCCCATCTGCTCCATTCCCAACCAATCAAGGTGTGCTCTACTGTACCTACTGAGTCTGGTTCTGCTGAAGGGGTTTCTTACTGTTAAACTTTTTTTTTTTCTCTCGTTCCACTGTCATCCCTGTCCATGCCAAGGGTGGGGTATACATACTGTAGATTTTTCTTATAAATTAAACTCATGTGAATCATCTAGGGGATTTCTTTTATTAGCCTGGTACATCAGCCTGACTAACACCATGTATGAGATGCATGGCAAGTCAGTCTGGGCTCCCTCCGCTGGAGACTGATTTCCAATGTAAGACGAGAGGCGGGACTAACAGGAGGAAAGTGAACTGGAGAGAACCAGCTAGAGATAGACGGAAGTGACGCAAATGTCTTCTTCTAAGAGGAAAACATGGAGGAAAGCTTTCAGAGCAGCAAATTGCTGTGGGTTTAAAGACATTTGCAGCTCATTAAAGGACTGATGACATAGCAGTAAAAACTAGTTCATGTTGTTGGCATTGCTGCCAGACCCCACAGTAAAAGAGTTGGGTGCGGTAATGATATGCAGCTGTACCCGGAGACAAAGTTGACTTCATTTTGATTGGCTACACCTTATTTGGCTATTGCCTTATTTAGAGAAACTAGGTCAAGCTGCCCTAGCGGTCGGAGTTTGCTAAAGGCTATCTGTTAGCAACATGGGCACTTCAGAAAGTGAGCTATGTTTATCAGACAAGACAGCATTCAGAAAATAAATAAACTTACAGGTAATGACAAGGTTGTGGTCGCCTCCCTCAGTGTTGCTGCATAAGTTTTCTGTTAAATCCATTTGTTTGAAAACCCAGACCTGACTGCTCAGCAGTTATTAAGCTCCACTCACGCAGTTGAATCAGCCGAGGGAGGGGGAAATAGGAGGGTGGAAGGAGAGAGGAGGGGGGAGGCTGTTTGCTTGGAAATGTGTGTTCTAATTGGAGCAATTGAATTACGTAGAATGATAGAACTACGTAGAATGATAAGCTGCTGTGTGATTCAACCATTTCTGAACAAAGAAACAAAGTTGACAGACCATAAACAGGAACTTTGGTACTCACTCTGGACATTCACATGGCCTCATCAGTGCACAACAGATCATATTATACCCCCAAAACCCCAGATAAGTGAAATTTGACGTCATGGCACCTTTAAGACATCAGAAAGGGCATTGTTTTATAGTCGCTCCTCCGTGGCCACCATCCTAACTGTTTATGGTTAGAGAAATGAGTCAGCGAAAAAGATGTGTTGTAAAGTCCCGCCTCCCGTGCTGTGATTGGTCAATTTTTTACCGGAGTGGAAATCACTTTCTGATGGAGGGAATCCAGACTGACTTGCCATGTATCTCGTGGTGTTAGTCAAGCTGGTGTGCCAAGCTATTGTTTTATAACAGAACTAAATTAACTGGACTGAATTTAACTGTGTTTACAAAGGTGCTTAGAAATGACTGTTGTGATTAATTTTTCTTCTATTTTTAGAAGCAATAAAACATGTTAACACAACATGGCACAGTGAAACTATCATTTCTTGGTTGGTTTTAGGCTCTAATATCACTTGGTTATGGTTAGGAGTCAAAACTACTTTTCTTTTTCACATATTGTTAAATAATGGAAGTGTCATGGATACAATTTTTACTCTTTAAATGCAGTTGATGTTACAATGTGAGAGAAATTATATTGCTTAGCCTAGAATTTACAATACCAATTACACAATATCAAACATTTTGTGTTAACTACCTGAGCTGCAATTGATGATCAAATTGCTTGATGCATTATCAGAATAAAGTTTATTAAAAATGATTAATCACAGACAAAAAAAAAAATTTTATGTGTTATATCTTCCTTACCTGAACACCACCAAATCCTTTTGGACCCAAGAAGCGCTCGCACTCTGCAGCAATGTCAACCCAGCGCCACTCAAACAGGTGAACGATTGCTGTCCTTCCAAGTCTGAAGTGGGGATTGTGTTGGGCAAAGCTAAGCCCAAACAAGGTCCATAAAATGAAGAGCTTCATCCTTCTCTTGATTAAGAGAGACACTCACATTCACCCTCCAACAAGCCTTTATTCTTCAACTGACAATCTGCAACTATTCACAAATGTTTATAGGTCACAAACAGGTTTAGTCACAGAGTCATCCATCTCTCAAAAGCAGAAAACTCGGGTTATTCTGGTATTGCTACACTGAATTTCAGTTTCTGTGCTGGTCAAAGCAAACAAAGCAAAGGTGATGCAGATCACATGAGGTTTTTTACAAGGCTGTAAAATGCAGTTGAAGATAAGCAAATAGCAATGTTAGCTCACAAAATTACAACAATCAATTTTCATAGTCCCCATTTAAATGTAATCAGATTAAAATAGCGCTTACAAAATTCCTACTACTCAAAACTTGAAACTTTTAGATTATCCCTGTCAATCCTGATAATACTGAAGAGTTCACTGATTCAGTTCAATAACCTGCGGATGATGCAACAGGCAGCATTGATTTTGGACAATGATCTCAACAAGCCAACAAAAACCTCCCGTAATGCTGCAGCTCATGGGGTACAGTGGTCATCTTTCAGGCAGGGGTAGATCAGCTTCAAGCAAACAGAGCAAAGCACAGAGAACAGAAACTGCTGTCGTGAAGACTGGTTTGATGTCAGTATCGGGTTAAAGTTCAGAGCATTGCTTCCTGAATTTAAACAATATACTGTGCTCTTGCACACATATATCATTGGATAAACAGTAATTTTACATTCTCCAATGATGATTTTAAAATTGGTTTCTGCAGGAGATCTGTCATGAAATATAGCTATCACACCAAAATGGCACGAATAAAGCATTTATCTCTCTCTCTCTCTCTCTCTTCTATTTCAGTGTTGTTGCCCTCTTGTGGCAGAAATTTGGATAACCCACACTTGGTCTTTGAGTGTATAGTGACAGGAAAAGAAGGATTTAATATATTATGTAGTGAATTATCTAAGTTTAAACTGGCCTCTTTTTTTTTTCTTTTTTGCCATTTAAAAAAAATGAAAATAAACAAAAGATGTCTGTCAATTTAAACTGTAATAAGGGCTGATTGGGCTTAAAGGTGTGTTACTCTTTTAAAGGCAGGGTATGATCCTGGAAAAACAGTTCGAGCAAACAACATTTAGAAAAAATACATCTGCCCTAAACCACGCTTCCAGAGCACAGGACAAGTGGATAGCTTGTTAGCTTGCTAGTAAACAGCTGACGCACATTTCTAAAAGTACCAGTTCCCTCACCTCCAACTCCTTCTGCAGTGTAAAACATCCACACTGCAAACCAGTAGCGTAACATCATGATGGTAGGCCCCGGCGCAAATATTTTTTTTGGTGCTGCCCCACCTTCTCCATAATCACAAATACGCTCATACTCACGTGCACACATGCACGCTTGAAGTGCCCGCACACACACATTCTTGGACTTGCACACGCAGCTATTTTAGAGAACTATTGTTGTCACCGTGATGGATTCCTTTTCAAAGCTGCTGCGCATTGTTGTAGCAGGTTTATTCCTGCATTTTCGATAAAAAAAACTTAAACTAAACTTCATGGAGAAACTTGTTTCATTCTTTGTGGACATAAGTGTTTCATTTGGTGTGGGGGTGACTTTTTGCATTGCGCATCACCAGCATCCAGCAGTGAAGGAGACTTTTCTGCTGCTGGTGTGACGCAGGAGCGGAACAGCTAAAACCAGGGATGGTGGAGAACATCCTACCTTTTTTATGCAGCAATCTCCGAATCTTAACCAGGTTTCCTCCTCTGACCAGTTTTATAATCCTTTGAGATGTTGCTTTGAAGATTACGGTCCATATTTAAACCCTCTCATGTCGGCAGGTGCTCCGTTCCCACTTGCTAAATGCTACAGTAGCCTATGTAAAACGGTTCTTTACTCTTTCACAGCCTGAAGAACATCTCAAGGATAAAATAAAGGATAAAACACTTAAGTTTATTTAAATCCAGGTTGAAAACCCAACTGTTTTCAGCTGCATTTACATAGATTTTACTCAAAAGTTAAAATCTGCACGTCTCTATATTCTCTCTTTTTAATCTTAAATGTTTTTAATTTAAGATCATGCTTCTACTTTTTTGTTCTTATTTTTTTTTCTTTCCCTTTTGCACCCTGATGTAATGCTTATGTTTTATGTAAAGCACTTTGAAATGTCCTGTACATGAGGCATAGTGTTGCTGTTAAATTTTGGTTGAGCCAGTCAATAGCACAATAGAGCAGCATCAATTTAGAAAAGGGATAGGATTGATTAAGTACTAGTTTGTTTTCAGAATTACATGTCACCCCATGGTACCACTGCTCTGTTGTCTCATGAGAAGGTTAAAAAAAAAAAAACTCACCAGATTTGAAAAATCTGAGCTCAGATTTCATGAGTGGATGGATTAGTTCAGCTGTATTGCAAAACTGACCAATGATGTGTAATCTGTGGACCAGTATTGATTGTAAAGCCTGTGATAATTTTTAAGGTAACAATCCACTGTTACTGGCCTATTTGTGAGTGACAAAATATTATCATTATTCATAATACTGTTTACAATTGCTTTTATTGTTTTGTAAAGCAAATCAATTTGCAAGGGGCAGAAAACATGCATATACCCAATACTTCAGAAACCAGTTTTCCATTTCATGCACAAGTATTTGATCTTTTTTTTCAATTTTCAGTTATATGATCATTGCAGAAGTAATACTGTACTTCCAGACTGGTCTTCAAGAATATTTCTAAAATCACTTTTACTTGAAACTTTAAAGAGCAGTTAATGTAAGTACATTTCTTGGCTGGTGTGGACTCACATCTGGTGATAATACCCATACAGAAGCTAATTACAAATTTGTCACATGGAGGCGCCATAACATCAAAAGACGCAGAGCTTAACCACCTCACTATTTTGGAAAGATAATTTTCCCACCAGATTCTTGGGTCACTTATAAAGTTTAACCTGTTGAGGGCATAAGCATATGTTATTGGTGTATTGGTGCTGGAGTAATAAAAATAAAATGCACTTAAGAAAGTTTCATCTAAAGTTTTTTTTATATTTTCCACTTTTCCTCGACTGCACTAGGCTGCCTTCTGGTTTGGACTTAAGTAACTCATTTCTCCACACAATTTGTTGTCTTGTAAGTATATAAAATGTGCAATATGAATAAATTTTGTTTGCCTTCCCTGCACCTTCGGTTTCCTTATGGTCTTTTTCCTGAAAGAATTTGCCAAGCTTCATGAATGAAGGGGGATGTGTTGCTTTTTAAATATGAAGTTCACATGCTTTTTTATATGAATATAATGTTTTTCAACTAATAAGGTTTGTAAAGTAGATAGTTGATGAAGCACTGTTATAATTTGAATAACCCCTGGGGCAAAAGTTGAGGGAATAAATCAGTTTTGCTTCTAAACAAAACAAACAAAACTACTATGTTTATGACTAATATTAAATCATGGCTTGTTTTATGCACATGGCTGGCCTGCATTATGTTCTTATTTTCAAGGCTGTTCTTGGTTTGCTTCTTCCTGATTTACAGACAGTTTTTTGTTTTTTAAGAAAATCAACTTGAAAAATTATTCTTTGTATTTGATGTCTGTTTCACAGCCTGTACTTAACTGTTGGAAGAAGGGTTTTTATCATGCTGCTTCATTTGCATGGAATCACTTTCATTGTAAAATCCATCCATCTATCCATACATCCATATACTGCGGTGCTTACGCAAGGTCAGATCGGCCTAAGCAGTCCCAGACTTCCTTCTCTTTAGCCTCTTCTTCCAGCTCATCTGGGGGGATCCTGAGGCCAGCCGAGACATAGGCCCCCCCAGCATGTCCTGGGTCTTCCATGGACACTTCTGCTGGTGGAACATACCCCAAATACCTCACCAGGAAAACGTGCAGAGGGCATCCTAACCAGATACCTGAGCCACCTCATTTGGCTCTTTTGGATGTGGCAAAGCAGGAGCTCTAGTCTAAACCCTTTATGGGTGATTGAGCTTTCCACCCTAAGGGAACAGCTCAGACACTCTGCAGAGGAAATTCAGTGTTTTATTTAATTCAATAAAATAAAAAAAAAGATATGTTTCTTTCTAAATTACTTGAATGCTTTTTTCCTCTGGAACTTTGACGTGTAATATTTATCTTATTTTAGGTTAACTTTTTAATCATCATCGGGTGATGAATTAAAGTGGAACTTTATCTGTTTCATATCACTCAAAAAGACAATGGACTGTTTTAGCCAACTGTGCTAATGGAATCCAAGAGTTAATGGCTTTGTATGATCACATTTTCGATCACGTGACCTCTCACATTTATTTAAGGGAGCAAACACCTGTGTTCTGCTTTACCCTGATGAAGGCATAAAGGAAAAGTTCCCCCACAGAATGATATAACTTTATTTTCCACTTACCCTCATTGTGAGCAAGACTCTGGAGCATTTCTTTATATCTCAAATGCAGCCGGCGATCAGGAAGGCTTCTCTTTTTCCCCCATCTTTCATACAATGGAGTTCGCCGGGGTCCGAGCCAAAAAGGTCCATAAAAGTCCACAAAAACTTGTCAATATTCCTCCATACTGCTCGTCCAATGTAATCCAAGTGTCCTGAGTGGGTAGCATCCAGAATTTACTCTAAACAATGTTATTTAGTATATTATTAGAGCCTGAACAACATCGCATGTCTAGCAAGCACGCTGATGCACATTTACGAAACTACAGAAGCCATGGCAGACGAGATCCCGCGTTATCTTTTTTCTTTCTTTCTTTGTTTTAAATCAACATCCAACCCCTCTTGGACCCTCTTGTGTTTGTCTCGTTTTGTCTGCAGTTCTGGTGCTCTTAGCACAATGTAATCAGCGAATTTCTTCTTCTACGCTTGCATTATCGGCAGGGTAGGGTCTGAACCAAGGGGCAAACTCCGCCTCAGAACAGTGAAGCTCTCTTCCGCATTGTATATAGTGTAATCCTCCCTTCATCCGCTAGGGGCTGGCTCCAAGAGCGAGCAAATCCCCATAGACTCCCATGTTAAAAACGCCGACTTCACAGCAGAAATAAACAGGTTTACAGCCTGGTTCAAAAAATCATTTTAGGTTTATTAGGTCACGTTTACCTTCATGTCAACTGTGAGGGGGGTGAATTTTTTTATAACTCATTCGTTTAGATGTTATTTATTCTTCAAATTACACATAATTAAGGGCGTATCCTTATGATTGACATGCGGCAGACCGGAAGCTCCGCCTGCCGACCGAAGGCTCCTAGTTAGCTCCTTCTTTGCTCTTAATAAGGTCTCAGTTTGTTACAGAGTCGCACAACGGCGGTGTTTAGTCAGCGAATTGCAAGTCTAAGCATGTCTTACCTTAACCATGCCGCTTAGGGGGCTTATCTTTGTTAGCTCCTCTTAGTTTCGTGTTAGCTCAGTTAGCGTTTAGCCCACAGTACGTCAGCTGTCAATCATTTGTCCCGCGGCCGCGCTGTGCCCATTTTAGGATTTTCCTGGAGTGACGACGTACGTGACACGGCAAGATGGCGACGGTAAGACACGCCCAACTGGCTTCACATTTCTCTATTCAGAAGAGACCGGAAGCTACGTCCAGTAATTATATACAGTCTATGGTCTGAACGCCGAGGCTTCCGTAGTTTCGTGAACACGCATATGCGTGCTTCATGAAAGTAAGATGTACTACTGTTTAGCCTCTAAAAATATAATAAATGATGTTGTTTCGAGTAAATTATGGACGCTACCCACTCAGGACACTTGGACTACAGTGGACGAGCAGTTTGGAGGAATATTGACAAGTTTTTGTGGACTTTTATGGACCTTTTTGGCTCGGACCCCGGCGAACTCCATTATGTGAAAGTTGGGGGAAAAAGAGAAGCCTTCCTGATCGCCGGCTGCATTTGAGATATGAAAAAAGTGCTCCAGAGTCCTGCTCACCATGAGGGTACGTCAGTGGAAAATAAAGTTAAATCATTCTGTGGGTAAACTATTCCTTTAATAGCCAAAATGCGTTGGTGCGTGAGGTGCGTGAATAAATTTACCAGCAAATCCAGAGTGCCTCAACTCATCCTTTTTCCTTTGAATGTTGTTCAGCAACGAGTTTGATGAGCACCTGCTGGCTTTTCTTTTGAGCCATTGTTTCTTAAGACTTGATCCAGTGAGCACCACACCTCCTTCCTTTCATAACTAACAACTTTGTTTCAGGTATCTGTCAATGTTAAATAATAATCCCAGAAGCCTGGAGCTCGTTCCTGATGATTTAGTTAACTGCGCCCATTAAAAAGTGTAATGTTATTTACATTTTTTCTTTAATCTGATTAAAATCAATCTCATCAGACATTAAAGCTGATGAGTTTACATGGGCACAATATAGTGATCCTATCAGTTGTGTGTTTGAATAACTGAAAGATTTCTATGATCTTTATATTTCTGACGTGCAGTGTGAACTAATTTGGAAGAAGACAAAGAGTATAATTGTATTAGATTAAAAATAACTCAGTATACTGTACGTCTGCACAGCTTATTCTTTCCAGCTGTTGTGATGCTCAGTAATCCTTCACACTTTCAGAGTTTCCAACAAAAATGTTTTGCATTATTTTTTGGTGCCACCTTTTTCAAGTCTTTCCTGAGACTCATCACATCACCAAACCCTATATGGTTCAAGCATGTGTGAAAGAATTTGCACAAATTGTGGAAAGATTGAAACAACACCTCTTGATCAGATAGAAAATTCACCCCAACAATGGCTGATTTAATGAGCTGAGGTCTGTAAAAGGTTGCATTTTTATTCCAGTTTGGATATGTAATTGGATTAAAAGTGCTCCATTAAAGTGCAGCTCCTGTTCAATGTATAGTGTACATTTTCAAAGATGTACATAAAAACATGTGACTTTGATTGTAATTTAGTTCTTTCTAACTTTTTTTTTTCTCATTGTTTTTTATTTAGTTAGCCATATCTTGAATCTTTCATTCAAGATCAAATTTATTTTAGGTCTGATGTGTTGATGTGTTTACAGCTTAGAATCAACATGAATAGCAACAAAAGGATCCTCATCTCTGTTACTGATCTTAAAGTGGGAACGGCCATCACCACCAACATGGATCTGCTTCCCAGTGCAGCTGTTCCCTTCCTTCTGGCCAGAAATGACATCACAGTAGGTACCACTGGGCAGGCCAGTATTCAGGGTCACATCCAAGTCCCTGAAGGTTGAGGGAAAAAACGGTCTAAAACCACTGCCATCAAAACATACAAACCCTAAAATATTTTTTACACATACTACCACAAGTTTATTATACAAATAACAGCTTTTACGACATAAAACTAAAATAAGTTCCATAGATTTGTTTAATCTACTGCAATTATTATTTTTCTATTTATGCCTTATCATTTTACAGGTTTATTCTTTTTTGTGTCACTCCTGTCATTTTAAACTAAAGTGCATGAAAGAAGCATTCAGTCATTACCAGTCATCATTGTTAAAGACAATGAAGCCCCGATCACCACGTCCAAAAGCAACCTGGTTGCTCCCGTTGTCCCACCAGTTGGAGTGTGGCTGTCCATTGACCACATTACGGAAAATTACCATATTCCTTTTAAAAGTAAATGTTGGAAAACACATGGGTTTATTATTTATATGTCTGAGATAAAGTCAGATCTATTTTGTGCATAAGATAGGCAAGGTCAGAAGTATCCTCTGGGAACTTACGTGATCTGACGCCATCTGTGCTCACACACCCATCCATCTCCACAAGTCTGGTCAGGGTAGACGGGAACAGGTTTAGTGGATCCATCGCTGTTGCTGGGAGGGCCCATCCAGTCATTCTGATCCTGCAGTCATATGCACAAATATGTTCCAAAAATACACAACTGTACAACTGCTAAACATCATTTATGTTACAGCAGGTAAACATACTTTTCCATTCACAAAGTTGCGGTCCCAGCGGTAGCTAGACATGACCCTAGCCACTCCGTAAGGATGGGCCAGCATGTAGCCGACAGCCATCTTGTGGAGTCTGGAGTCCCAGAAGGTAATGATGGATGCACCACCAGCACCGTGACCTCTCTGGTTGTCATGGTTGTCAATAAAGACGAGAGCATTACCATCAGACATGAAGCCCCATCCCTCTCCCCAGCTCCTGGACACAGGAATAGTGATTTGGAATTTACCATGATGCCATAAAATGGCATTACATTAAAAGATCAGAGTAATATATTTGAAATATAAGTTATTCAATTTATCATTGATTTAAAAATTTCCAAGCAGTAAGTTGTTGAGTGACAGCTAATTCCTGATTATGGCACAAGGGTCATAGTCCTGTAAGTTTTCTATGCCTCTCTGTTCCAGCACACCTGGCTCAATTTAATGAATCAATTAAGCAGAACTTCATAGGGTGTTAGATACATTTAATTTGACTCAGGTGTGTTGGAGCAGGAGGAGAAAGAAAACCTGCAGGACAGGCCCTTGAGGACCGACTTTGAACACCCCTTATCTAAAATAAACATACCTGGTGTAGCACAGCTTCTCCCCGTTCCATTTTCTAAAGACAGTTCCAAGTTTGGCACCATATTTGAACTCAGTTACTCTTCCCAAGAAGAAATACTCTGAAGCTGAGATTGCCTCACCTCCTAAATCTATGACCTGGATTAAAAAAAAGTAAATGTAAGATGTCAGAAACATAACTAATGGTTTCTATCATCTGTGACTGTTTATTGTGGGGCAAGCTTAGGTTTCATGCCTTACTACGAAACAAGTGATGATGATAATATTCCATGTCACACAACACCAAAGGGATAGCTTTACTGTATGAACTGGAATACACAGAAGACAAACTAAATCAGATGGAGTTAGAATGAGTTAGAACGGGCAGAGAGAGGGAGGAAAGAAGGAGAAACACTGTTGTATAGCAGACTAAATTCGCCTGATCTCCAAGTGACACCATATCTGGATACATAGTTGATGATGTTGAAAATAACAATACGTCATATAATGTTATGTTCTTTAGAGGCATCAGTAATGATATGACAGAATATGACAGAAAAAACGCATAACAGATTTTCACTGTATTTTGATTGTAGTTTTTTTGCGCAGCAGCTAGACGCTAACATACTTCATCAATTCTTCCGGCTGGCACGAATCCAGCGCTTGTTTCACGTGTGCTTCGACAAGCGGCATTATAACAGGACAGGGGAAGGAGCATGCGCAGGATGACAGGAATTAAGTTGAAGCAGATTCAACAGTTACATTTGAGGGGCATTATATTATTTGGAATTAAAAGAGGAACAAACCAACCACTTGTTTCGGAATTAATTTTTATTTGGAATTATCTTTTTTTTTCGGAATTAATGGTTTACATGGTCTTCTTAAAGCGGAATTGACTTTTATTCTGAATTGAAGAGGAATTAAAACTCTCATGTAAACTGAGTCATTTGCTGATTTTCGGCACCTGCAGCATCTGGTTCTTACCTGGGATGCACCGAAGAAAAGGTAAGAGCTTTAGATAGCGCACGTTAGAAAACCAGGGTTAATAATAGTTGGCTTTTACCCGCTTCTGAGCTCTGAAGAAGAGGCTTGAAGCTGAATAGGCCGAAGAACGAGGCGGCCATTAGCCTGAGAGGGAGGGGCGCTCAGTTTGAATACTGTTGTTTGCAAACAGAAACAGTGAGGGGGACTTTGGACTCTATCTTTAAGTAACGTGCTTTTTCAGTGCTTGGCAACTAATAACTATTCATGTTGATATGTGCTTCCACAGTGAAAGCTTTGTGTTTGTCATCTTGTTTTTATCTGCTGTGTTCCCACGACTGTGCAGCTGCTGCACCTGTATGGATGGTTAGTGTTTATCCAAGCAACATTATCACTCTAGAATGAGAAAACCTTTCCTTCAAGCAGCAGTTTCAGGTCACCAACTACTTCCCTATAAATCAACGTTAAATTCTAATGTAAAATACGTTCAACCACCTTGTTATTGGTTATTTCTGCTCCCCTCATTAGATTTATTTTTAAAGAAATTAGACACATGTGGTCAATTTTCCCTGATAATGTATAACAAATTAATGAGGGAATTATGAATGAGTCGTACAGACATTTACTGCATGATATATATTGACATATTTTAAATGTGCCTGCTTACCTGAGAAAAGGAAAAAGTTAATCATGAAGAACTTTTTTTTATTACCTCCTGGTAAATGAAGGGTCTGGAGCTGCTGGGGAACCATTTGGTGTTGAGGTTGTGAAGACGGCGATAAACATTGTCCAGATCACCAGGCCACATGTGTTTGGTGGCATCCACTCTGAATCCAGCCACACCCAAGTCAATCAGCTTGTTCATATACTCAGCCACCTTGCCCCGGACGTAATCTTTCTCCAGTGCGAGGTCCAAAAGGCTCACCAGACGACAATCGCGTACCTTGAACAATTAATACTCCATGCTATAAAAAACAGACTTCTGGCAGAATCTTGATTTTTCAAGTGTTTCAAAATAATATTTTGTTGCCTTATTTTTCTCATGGTTTGTGACAAAAAACAATTTGGAGATAAGTTTGGAATTGGTTTTAGGAGAAGAGAGTTTTATGTGACATTACCTGATATTTATCCCCATAGTTCTCAATTTCACCACTGCTGGTCTTGCATTTGTTATCGTTGAAATCCCAGGAGGAATAGGGAACACTGGGGAAGTCTTTGTTGCCGGCATTAAACCAGCTTCCACATGAAGAGTGGGTTCCTTCCCCACCACCAGCTCCACACATGTGGTTGATCACGGCATCCACATAGATGTTGACCTGTTGAAAAATTATGTGCAACTCATATATCAAATTAGAGAATCTGGTGTAATGTCTTACGGGTTTTCTTTGAACATCAAGCTCTATCTCAGGTGTGGTAACAATACAAAAAGCAACAAGCATTAAAGTGAACAGTTTGCTGAGTAATACAAACAATGGTTTCACAGATTTTCAGTAATTGAATGATGCCATGTGGTTTACCCCAACGTTGTTGCATCTGATGATCATGTCTCTCAGCTCTTCTTCACTGCCAGATCTGGAGCACAGATTGTAGCTGATTGGCTGGTATCTCTGCCACCACGGCTGCCAGGGACTGCCCAACACAATGTGTTCGGCTGGAGGAGAGATCTGGCGAACAGATGAAAAACACAATAATTATCAACTTTTAAAGAAATGTTGTGGATGAATATTATTGCTAGACACAGTTACTGTTGCAGTTTTACCATTGTAATTATATGAAGGATTACTCAGCCTTTTGGCTCTCAGAAATCTGGAATAAAAATAACTCAGACTCCCCTAACCCCCCCCCCTCCCCTTTTTTTTGTTTGTTTTTTGTCATTAAACTGTGGATCAATAATTTTTAGTTTATCCAAATAGTTTTATTTCAAGTCCTCATGTTTCCTTTTTTTTTTTTTAATCACAGTTACTTAACCAAGAATGCATAATCTTCATCTATTTAAAATATTCAAACAAATGTTGCAGGTTCTGTGCTTGCATTTGTTTGTTATCAAATAAATAGTGAAAGAACGTTTCATCTTTCCCTATAAGTAGACCTGCACCTGGGCTCAGTCTTGCATACCTGAACACCACCAAATCCTTTCGGACCCAAGAAGCGCTCGCACTCTGCAGCGATGTCGGCCCAGCGCCACTCAAACAGGTGAACGATGGCTGTCCTTCCAAGCTTAAAGTGGGGGTCATGTTGGGCGAAGCTGAGCCCAAACAGGGTCAATAAAATGAAGAGCTTCATGGTTCCCTTAAATGACAGAGCAGCCTACCTCTATCACTGCCAAATTACCACCAAGCTCTAACTATTTATACTGGGGTTTTTTTCTGCTTGACCAATGAGAGGCCTGCAAGTATCAAGGCAAGTTTAACAGGTGCGTTTTTACCACACTGTCCTACTTTCTCTCAACGCACAAAATATTGTTCCAAGGCATTTGTGGATGAAAACCATATTTTTTATATCTTCATTCACATCCATATGCACACACATTTTCTTGTACTTATTAGCTCATAACTGCATTCATGTTGACATCTGTTTCCAAGGTTTTACCTTTTTTTCTTCAGCTTCTTTCTCACAACCCAGCTAGCTGCTGTGTTGTCTTATCTTTCATAATGTTTTGGAATGCAGTATTTACCCATGTACTCTGTAGCTTAGGCTAGAGAAATTATACTGTTCCTTACCCCTTTGGGTATTTCAACCTCTTTTAGCAGTGACATTATAACAAGCAGTATGTCCGTCATGAAGAGCATTTTTTTTAAAGACAAGAAACCAGCAACATATATAATTAGAGGGCATGCAGCCCAATAATGCTGGGCCATTGATATTTTGATATCCTGAAAGTTTTTTTATAAAATGATGAAGCACAAGAGATGGTAAAATCAACATAGCCATGATAAAAATAATTCATATCTGATTAGTTTTATTGTAATGATAAATACAGATGCACTACTAAAGGGCTCCACAAAGCACAAGGTTGAGGAATTAAAGTGTTGTCTGCTTTTGTTTCTTGTATTGTTTTTGAGAAATTCTTACAAACCAGTAAAGATGAGGGGTCCTGGGCCATTGGGGAACCATGTGCTGTTTAGGTCATGAAAACAATGCTAAACATTATCCAGGTCACTAGGTCACATGTGTTTGGAGGCATCCACTTTGAATCCCGTCACACCCATGTCAATCATTTTGCTCATACTCAGCCACCTTGCCCCTCACATCATCTGTCTCCATCACCGAAAGGCACAAGAGGTCATTCAAACAGTCAAAGGATTAAAGCCAAAGTTGGTAGTCCTGCTCAGAAACACTTTTTGCTATACTGGGTGAAAAGGTCCTTCCACCCTGCCAGTAGTCAACACATCATGTATTCATAAAAAAGAAGGAAAAAAGTCAGACCTCTGTGAGAGCTGCAGTTCTGTAAAAACTCTGACCCCTGCGATTCGCATCGAAAGGCAAGAATTGGTAATTCGCAGCTTATAGAAAGAACGAATCAATGCCTTTATGTCTCGTCTGTCCCTCCCCTTTCACAGTCCCCCATGTGAGCCCCTTGAGCGTCTCTCACTATAAATAAATATGGCTAACAGACTGCTAACTGCTGCTGCACCAAAAACTCCCAAAACAAAACAAAACAACAGATAAGGATTAAAGGAATAGTTCACCCACAGAATGATTTAACTTTATTTTCCAATTACCCTCATGGTGAGCAAGACTCTGGAGCACTTTTTTAATATCACAAATGCAGCCAGTGATCAGGAAGGCTTCTCGTTTCCACCCAACTTTCTAATGGAGTTCGCCGGGGACCGAGCCAAAAAGGTCCATAAAAGTCCACAAAAACTTGTCAATATTCCTCCATACTGCTCGTCCAATGTAATCCAAGTGTCCTGTAGTGTCCAGAATTTACTGGAAACGACTTCATTTAGTATGTTTTTAGAGCCTAAACAGTACTACATCGCATCTCCCGTGAGCACGCCGATGCGGGTTCACGAAACTACGGAAGCTGCAGCAGACGAGATCGCACATTCTCTTTCTCTTTCTTTCTTTGTTTTAAATCAATATCCAACCCCTCTTGGACCTGCTTGTGTTTGTCCCGGTTTGTCTGCAGCTCTGGCGTTCTTAGCACAATGTAAACAGTGAATTTCTTTTTCTATGATTGCATTATCAGCACAGTAGGCTCTGAATGCCGAGGCTTCCGTAGTTTCGTGAATGCGCTTATGGGTGCTTTGCGGAAGTAAGATGTTATACTATATTGTTCTTTTTCAAATTTACTAAATCTAAATTACGCTTTTTTGTTTACCAGCAACTGCACCTTTGGACAGTTTTTATAAATAAAGTAAATACATTTTCCTCATCTGCTTGCCCTTGAGCTTGCATCAATGTCCTTTTCCTTCACTACAGAGTTTCATGATAAAACAACATTCCCCATGTGTTGTGCATTATATGTTATTGTGCAAAATGAAACACATTCAGCAACATTTGCTTTCTTCTCATGTGTTTATGTAATAGAGTGTGACAGTCTGATATTTTCATTGCTCTGTTTGCAATGAAGTTGATGTCCAGGTTTTTCTTTCCCTTTTTTTTTTCTTTTTAAACTCTGAACTTTTTTTTTTTCCCCAAACAAAGTTTAACCTTGCTGTTTCATTTGTAAGCAGGAGGCAGGAAAGAATAAGTCATCTAAGTTCTGCCGTGGCCTTCAGACTGCCAGGCTGTGACAGAAACTGATTTCAGCTGATATTCTCGGGACCAAGTCTAAAGTGCTCACCTGTGAGTTTCCCAGAGCTTTATTGTGCAAAGCAGACCTTCTATCGAATCCTTTTAGGAGGAAGGGCTGCTGCAGCTGTGATCTCAATTGTGACATTGTTCAATCCGAACCTCCAGATGACCTCTGTATTTTCTGTATTGTCATTTTTAGTTTGTTGCTGACCAATGTGTGTCATCTCTATCTTTGTGAAGATTCAATCTGAATTTTAAATCTTTCTTTTTCTTCATCCTTGGCCATTTAGTTAAATTTTATTTATTTAATTTCAAACACAAATTAAAACAAACATGTACTTGACTTCCACATCATAACTCAAATACAGTTACTATATACCAGAGATGAATACAGAAGGCACTGAGATTTCTAATTAACTACATGTTTTTCCCAGGACTGTGATGGTGTTTGTTTGTTTTGATCTGACTTTCCAGCAGATTTTATGGTCTAGTGTCTGTGGTGGTGGGCATGGCTCATCCTCACCTGTCGCTGCTTCCAGAGCCTCACCACCTCCCTGCATCTGAGCCATTACCCACCAGTGTTATTCCAAGAAACTCTTATTTCAAACACCTTTTCTGCTTCAACATTATCAATTTTCAGTGTTAATGTTGCATGTGATGGAGTAGGACTTCCAAATACCATACATTTTGTTTAAGTTTTTCCCAAATCTACAGAAGATATTGGTGTCATCACTGTTAATTATTTTCATCCCCTCAAACTGCCGGTTTATATGAAAAAAAGAGTTGACATCCAAATCATTACTTAAGTTCTAAAGTGAACTTTATTTTGAGTAAACGGTTTACAGCTTGGATTCAGCATGAATAGCAACAAATGGGTCCTCTTCTCTGTTACTGATCTTAAAGTGGGCACGGCCATCACCACCAACATGGATCTGCTTCCCAGTGCACCTGCTTCCTTCCTTCTGGCCAGAAATGACATCACAGTAGGTGCCACCGGGCATGCCAGTGTTCAGGGTGACATCCAGGTCCCTGAAAGTGAATACAAGGCACAAAATGTATTAAATAATGTCAAAATCCAAATAAAACTGTATTTGGTGAGAATCTTGCTTTCAACTATCTAATCAGACGACCTGGAAATCTCTTAGAGGCAGTTGCCCACTGAATAATGGTAGTACAATACTGTCTTATTGCTGCTATCTAAATTATTTTATTGCAGAAATGATCCCAAGCTATTTTTTTTTTTTAATGAATAGTATTGAATTTTGGGTTGTTTGTTCCTAGCGGGGAGTCAGGCAACACTTTAACTGTTTCATTTACCCTATTTGAGCCTCATAAGTTTCAAAGGATCATGCAATGGGTTGGAACATGATTACAGATATTAAATAAAAAGAATAAAAAAATAAATAATATATATATATATATATATATATACACACACACAATAAATATATATATATATATATATATATATATATATATATATATATTTATATATATGTATGTGGAATTTCAGTTAGTCAAAGATTTCAATGATGACTACAATGAACAAAGCACAATAATAAACCCATCGTAACTTTTCTAAATTAACTTTAAGGGTATTCCTTTACAAGTTTTAGTAATACAGAGGAATCTTAATATAACTAAGGCTAATGTGTTGGATAATTCATATTTGCTTAGATACAGATACATTTCAAATTATATTTCATTGGCACCGTATATTTCTTACCAGTCATCATTGTTAAAAACGATGAAACCACGGTTACCACGTCCAAAAGCAACCTGGTTGCTCCCATTGTCCCACCAGTTGGCGTGAGGCTGTCCGTTGACCACATTACGGAACATGACCATGTTCCTTGAGAGGTGTGACAAAATGAAGTTGAATTAAAGTAAAAAAAACACAATAAAAAACAAAATGCATGTACAAAGTATTTATGATCCATTCCCACAGTCAGATTAAAATCATGCTCTCTAAGGTCACCAGTGCCCTCTGAGAACTCACGTGATTTGACGCCATCTGTGCTCACAAACCCATCCATCTCCACAAGTCTGGTCAGGATTGATGGGAACAGGTTTAGTGGATCCATCGCCGTGGCTGGGAGGGCCCATCCAGTCATTCTGATCCTACAGTCATCCACAAAATCCACAAATTCATCAAATATTCTATCAGGTATTCACTTTTGCTAAATTGGACCAAGTCATCTTAAGATAAAACATACTTTTCCATTCACAAAGTTGCGGTCCCAGCGGTAGCTAGACATGACCCTGGTCACTCCATAAGGATGGGCCAGCATGTAGCTGACAGCCATCTTGTAGAGTCTGGAGTCCCAGAAGGTAACGATGGATGCACCACCAGCACCGTGACCTCTCTGGTTGTCATGGTTGTCAACAAAGACGAGAGCATTACCATCAGACATGAAGCCCCATCCTTCTCCCCAGTTCCTGGAGACATAAATACATTTTATTATCCATTGCTTAAATTCCATAAGCTGGAAAAAATATTAGTTGAACAATGATATATATTGTCTTTTATTTGAAACATTGTTTTCATTGGACGTTAATTAATCCCTTAAAATCATAATCATGTGCCATAATAATAAAGCATTCAAACAGAAAGACATACTTAGTGTAAGACAGTTTCTCGCCGTTCCATTTTCTAAAGATGGTTCCCAGTTTGGCACCATATTTGAACTCAGTTACTCTTCCTAGATGGAAATATTCCTTTGATGTGATGGGCTCACCTCCCAGATCAATGACCTAATGTACAAATAACACATAAATCATATCAACCAATGTCACTGAAGTAGGAACTATATCACATAAGTAATTTGTGAACTGACAAAATCCCATTCAGCTTTTTTTTTTTTTTTTAATCCAAAGCCACAATATCAAATTTATTTAGCTGGCTAACAAGTGCAGAATTTAAACAGAATGGACTGTAAATAATCTATGGTAAGTTTTGTGTTAATTCATGTTAAACCATGATCTTCACTGAAGCGGAATTTAAGATTTGAGGTCTGAGTGTTTAAATATTTGCAGCAAGCATGAGAACTCTCTTTAAAAAATGTGTGTTTTTATGATGATGATTTCTGTTTGAATAAGCTAATAATAGAAAATCAGTTTATGGAATTCCAACACATTGCTCTGTACTCATTAGAAAAGTAATATCAAACACTTCCTGCCTATAAAATTTGTATGTTTTCAACATTTCAACTAAAACTGTGTTGTGGTTGATAATGTTCTTTGTTCAAAGTGTGATTAAACAATGCAAACATCAGAAGTCAGTTTTAAAAGTTACCTCCTGGAAAATGAAGGGTCTGGAGCCACCAGGGAACCACTTGGTGTTGAGGTTGTGAAGACGGCGGTAAATATTATCCAGGTCACCGGGCCACATGTGCTTGCAGGCATCCACTCTGAATCCAGCTACCCCCATGTCAATCAGCTTGTTCATGTAGCCAGCCACCTTGCCCCTGACGTAATCTTTCTCAAGGGCAAGATCCAACAGACCAACCAGACGGCAGTCACGCACCTGCAGCAAATAAATGGCCATATTTCATAACAGTTTCTCAGCATGGTAAAGCTCAGCGGTTAATTTTAACATTATCTGTATTATTAATCTATATCTATCCAAAGGTATGAGTTGACATCACAATTGTTGTTACTCAACCTGGACAAGTTAGAGTTAACTTTGGATTGTTTATACATACAGTATTTATTTATTTAAAGTGAAAATAGAAACTTGGGAGGCTTTCTGCTCTGATTGGTCTGCTCCAGCAGCCTGATCAGACCTTTCCCACCTACTTACATCAATTGGTTGAAATGTGAGATGTGAAAGAAGTACTTACATATGAAAACAATATTAGTTTACACCCTGCAGTGCAATATGAGTATCAACATTTTTAATTGCTGTCCTTAGAAACAACAAACTACCAAGACAATGAAAACATCTGCAAGTCTTTTTCTTTTTTTTGTGAGAGGATGGGGGTAATTTGAGCCATATAATTGAGTATAAGTAAATATAAGTCCATATGAAATCAAATTAAATTTCATGGGGGTGTGAAAGAGGCGCTCAGACTTGTAACCATTAGTTAAATAACCAAATAATAGCAATAAGAACAATTAAGTGAAGTAATTGTGGCCCTAGCCTAAAATTTTAATTACCAAGTGAACTGACAGAGAAGAACAAAACAGTCTTGACAGTCTTCATCAATCAGATTTCTTAGTGACATTACCTGATTTGCATCACCGTAGTTTTCAATGTTTCCACTGCCAGTTCTACATTTGTGATCATTGAAATCCCACTGGGTAAATGGGACACTGGGAAATTCCTTCTTGTGAGCACTGAACCAGCTTCCACATGAAGAGTGGGTTCCCTCTCCACCACCAGCTCCACACATGTGGTTGACGACAGCATCCACATAGATGTTGACCTGTGATCAGACACACCAGGTGTAACATTTAACTATGGTTCTCTCTTAAGCAAGTTTACATCAGTGTCATATGATAAGAGAACGTCAAAGCAACACAGCCACCTCTTCGTTTGTTGTAATGGTGGCGATGCAGTGACTAAACATGATACTCCACCATGCAGCAACTGAATGCAAAGAATAACAGAGAATATTCCTGAATTGCTGGGTTGTTGCTTCTTTATAAGTTTGTTCATAAATGTGTTTTCTGTTTCAGCTTTGGTAACGTGTGTCATCGTGACTGAGAGCACATTATGCTGTCAGGTTTGCTGATGATTTACAAAGTGTTGTCAGGAAGAACAAGGATGGTGTGTGTCACTATTTCACTGAAACATTGCAGTTTACCCCAACGTTGTTGCATCTGGTGATCATGTCTCTCAGCTCAGCCTCACTGCCAGATCTGGAGCACAAATTGTAGCTGATTGGTTGGTATCTCTGCCACCAGGGCCTCCAGGGACTGCCGATCACAATGTGCTCATTTGGAGGAGAGATCTGAGCAACACAGAGGAAAAACAGATACTGTAATTGCTTTTGAAACAGAAGTTGTCTGCAGATGGAACATTGCCACTAAATGGGTTATCAGGGATCCTCTTGAGCAAGATTTGGTTTAACCATCACTATTGAACCCATACATACAGTATGATCACTCATTGTTGAAGAACTTCATCAAGGTTTAAGTTTAACATTGTATTTTCAACATTATATCTTTGACTTCTTCAGCAAAACTAATGTAGTTTTTTTTTTTTTTTCTCCAATATGACACTTGTTACACAGAAGTGTGATATATTGGTTTGGTCATTTAGATTAAATAGAAAATGATATAAAGAATAAATCAATAAACATAACTCTGACCTAGCTGAACAGGATAGAAATATAACTACATTTAAAAGAATGGACAGGGTCAAAGCATTAGGTGAGTCCAACCCAAAACCATGTCAATACATTTCCATCCACAAGAAAAACATGTAGTACTCAAACACATGACCCTCTGAATGCAGGCATAAGAGCACAAAAAAGAATGCATTTCTTTCAGATACTGACTGAAAACTAGGAAAATATCTTTGGGAATATGTTCATTTTTATTTGCTTCTTTTTGCACAATCATGCATGATTTACATGCATAGATTACAGACACTGAATGTCAGCATATCAACTGATACCCTCCCTCTCCATGGGTATCTTTTTAACTACACAAGCTCAGCCATACATACCTGAACACCACCAAAGCCCTTAGGACCCAAAAAGCGCTCACACTCTGCAGCGATGTCAGCCCAGCGCCACTCAAACAGGTGGACGATGGCTGTCCTTCCATGCTTGGTATTGGGGTTGTGCTGGGCAACGCTGAGCCCAAACAGGGCGAGGAAAATGAACAGCTTCATGCTTCCCCTTGATGAGAAAGAAACCGCACTGACTCTGCTTTGTCATTAGGGTTTATAAAGGTATTCTTTCTCTGCCAGACCAATGAGAGACCTCAAGTTATCACCACAGAGTTTAAACAGGTGCTCCTTTCTCACAGCTGCCTAGTCACGTCCGCTAAACTGGACCTACAGCCCTTTTTACAATTCACAACAAATACGCCCCCCACCCACACCCCCCCCCACACCCCCCACACACACACACACACACACACACACAAAAAGCCATTGCATTATAATGTTTTTAAGCCTTACCAAAATATTTTAACTATTAATCTAAGATGAATGTGCCATAAGATGCATGAAAATTGTTTTTATCAAACTCAGAAAACCAAAATTTTGAGATCTGCTATATCTAACAATAATGCTCCATTCAACTCTGGGACAAAAATCTCAAGAGGCTGAGGTTCTACATTAATAGCTGCAGGTGCACTGGGTCTTTTTTATACACATGTTAAACTCAGAGATGTGTGTGTTTCTGGTTCTGGGACATAGTAGCAGGTATGTGTATTTAAGTCTAAACAAATTCAGTTGTATTTAATTTTACACATTTTTAATACCCTTTTGGTGTTTCCTGCTTTGTTATTTTATTTATAATTGCTAAATGTCTGCAGCTACCTCTGTAATGAAGTTATCTACTGTAGTAATGACTCATGTTCAATTATATCTGGCTATCTTAATCTTTTATTGAGACATGTCTAAAATGTATTGAAACATTTTAAAAGTATTACTGTTTTTACAGTAAGTATCAAGTATCACAGCAGGGGGAAAAAGTATTGAACACGTCAATATTTTTCTCAGAAAATATATTTCTAGTTGAGCTACTGACATGAAATTTTCACCAGATGTCGGCAACAACCCAAGTAATGCACACATACAAAGAAATCCTAACATTTATGTACATAAACTAAGTTATGTGTAATATAGTGAAATGACACAGGGAATGAGTATTGAATACGCTTACTGAAGTTTATTTAATACTTTGTGCAAAAACCTTTGTTGGTGTTTCCAGCCTCCAGACGCCTCCTGTATGGAGAAACCAGTGGAATACATTGCTCAGATGTGATTTTGGCCCATTCTTCCATACAGATTGCCTTTAAATCTTCAAGGTTCCAGGGGTCTCTTCTGTGAACTCGAAACTTCAGTTCTTTCCAAATATTTTCAAAGTAGGGTGATTGACTGGGCCATTCTAGCAGCTTTATTTTCTTTTTCTTAAACCAGTTGAGTATTTCCTTGGCTGTGTGCTTGGGATAGTTGTCTTGCTGAAAGATCCAGCCGCTTTTCATCATCTGCAGCTTGCAGATTGTAGCAGATTCTGTTCCAGGATGTCTTTACTCCATTCTCCATTTTTTCTTACTTCAGTGATATGAAGTCTGCCTGTACCACATGCTGAAAACCAGCCCCCACCATGATGTTCCCACCTCCAAACTTCACTGTTGCTGTGGTGTTTTGGGGGTCAAGTGCAGTGCCATTTCTCTTTCAAAATGTTGTGTCTTATGACATCCGAAGAGTTCAGTTCTGGTCTCATCTGACCAGACTATGTTTTCCAGAATTTTATGGGTTTGTCCAGATGTTGTGTTGCAAACTTAAAACCAGCATCAACCTGCTTTTTCTTCAGAAATGGAGTCTTGCGTGGTGAGCGTGCATGAAGGCCATAGCAGTTGAGTGCATTGCTTCTTGTTTTCTCTGAAACAACTAAACAGTACCTGCTGATTCCAGGTCTTTCTGAAGCTCTCCACGAGTGGTCCTGGGCTGTTGGAGAACCTTTCTCATTCTTTTTCTGACTCCTCTGTCTGAAATCTTGCAAGGAGCACCTGGCCATGGTCGGTTTATGACAATGCCATGTTCTTTCCACTTCCGGATGATGGCCCTAATGGTGCTCACTGGAACTTTCAGAAGTTTAGAAATGCACCTGGAACCAATGCCTTCAGGGTGTTTGTATTAATAAGGTTGCGTAGGTCTTTAGACAGCTCTTTGCTTTTACCCATCAAGGAATGCTTCTTGTCTGACACCTTGGTAATGAGAAACTTTTTTAAAGGCATCAGTCAGGACTAAACCAGCTGATATTACTTTGCACTGATAGGGGACAGGATTACTTTCTAAAGACTGGCAGACTCCAGCTGCTTTCTTGGCTTTCCAGATCTTTTAGTGCCTCCATTTCTTCATGTGTTCAATACTTATTCCCTGTGTCATTTCACTATATTACACATAACTTAATTTATGGACATAAATGTTCAGATTTCTTTGTATGTGTGCATTACTTGGGTTGTTGCCGACATCTGGTGAAAATTTCATGTCAATAGCTCAATTAGAAATATATTTTCTAAGAAAATGGTGATGTGTTCAGTACTGTTTTTCCCTGCTGGATTTTCATTGATGATAATGAGGGGGAAAAAGTAAAGATTGTGAGTTGTAATATAAAGAACAATAAGAAAACTGAAGGTAACAATTTTGTAACCCTAACACAGGCGGAGCCCTCGACTGGACTCTATGGGTACAACTCTTCTCTAATCACGTACACACTATGGCTCACTGAAATTTTCATGTATGTAGCCGGCCAGTAGGGCGTATCCACATATAAAAGGCAGGTGCACCACCAAGCTTCAGCGTAAGGTGAGAGAGCGGCAGGGCCCTGTGTAGAGGGCTCCGCTTGTGTTAATATAACTAGGATTATAATATCGTAACCTTTGTTATATCTCACACAGGCTTCGCCCTCTACTGAACTCTATGGGTACAGTAGGCGAAGCCCTATATATATACTACCTGCCGCAGGAGGGGCTCCGCATACTGACCATTTTTATGTTGTGGTCTACGGGCCGACCATAACAGTCAGTTTTTTTTTTTTTTTTGTTTTTTTTTTGGGGGGGGGGGGGGGGGGGGGGGGGGGGGGTTGTAATGTGCTATCACATGACTGCTCTGGCATTTGGCAAGTTTACCTATGTGTAGTATAACTTTGACAACAGTAAGTTTACTTCTCACCATAATGGAAACAGTCTGAGTTGCATCAGATTGCTTTGAGAAAGTCACTTGACATTTTCTGGAAATCTTTATAAGGACTGTGAATGAATGAATGCTGATCTAAACTGACAACTTTTAGAATACTTGGATGCAATACACTGAAAATATTGTGTATGTTTAGTATAAAAAAAGATGGATATTGACACAGAAAGTAATATTAAAAATTTTCACAACAAATCAGTTTAATTTGAAATAGGTTTAAATGTAGACTGCTTAAATGAGTTGTGTTTGTAAGTCATGTAATTTCTTAATATCCTGTTTAACTTATGATACAGATCATTTACATGCTCTTAAAAATACTACTTTTATTGTTTTTTATTATTATTATTATTATTAACAATAATGATGATAATTATAATAATAATTAGTCTGAAAGTTTATGTAAATCTTACACTCTACCAATATGTAAAAATGTGTTATGTAATGTTATTGCAGCTCAAATGATTTGCTTTATGAAGATATCAGTCATAGTGTATATTGCACAGTAATGTAAATGGTGTAGTAGTTACAGCATCGGTTATGTAACTTTGAAGTGTTATCTGCTTTGAAAAACAGTAAACCAATACAGATAAAATACTCTGATGTGACTGGGTGGGAAGTGAGATATATTATGTAAAACAAGTTTGCAGCCATCTCACGAGGAGGGATTTCAGATCAAAAGTTTATTTTATAAAGTAAAACAAAACAAACAATCAAATCAAATGGAACAGGAGCCTATTGGAAAGAAGATTCAGACATCCAGGATGAAAAACTTACTGAAGCTGTGCTTTTCAAATCCAAAAAAAGGGCATTCAGGCTTGAGTGGTTACAGAAAGACCAAACCAAGATGAGCAGACATACTGTACAGTTGGTTCATCAAGCCAGATGAATTATCAGGCTTTTCATTTATCACTGAATCACTAATATATCAGGAATAGCAGCAAACTTCTCTCTGTTGGAGCAGCAAATCCACGTAAAAGCATAAAAAAAGTCAAGGCCCAAAGAAAAAAGAAGGGTAAACACTGTTATAGGCCATTAAGAGGCCTATATATATTTGAATTAACATGTTAATGCAACATAGAGCTTTGTGTGACTTCAGTTTTGAATGGAGCTTATGGTTTAATTCCTTTGATTTTCCTTATCTAATAATAAAAAAAAAAAAAAACACCATCTTACTCTTTGATGTGTATTCACATGGGATGTGTAGTGACCATTGAATGTGATGAGATTAAATAGATCCTAAAGTTTCGTCTGGTCTGGGCCAGGCTAGCTCCACAGAATAAACTTCTATGGTAACTTATGCCATAACATATCCCACTGTCTACTATTCTGTGCAACTATTTTGTGCAACCAGATCACAATAAAAATCCAATAATTTTAGCAGCAAATATTTTCAAGTTTCAGTTACAACTTGCGACATTGTATGTTTGCATTTAAAAAAGGGAGTGGCAGAATGTATGTTATCGTGAAGCTTTTGTCAATAGGATTTGCCTCGTCCCACCTGCTCGCTATCTGACCCTCTTCCAGCCCATCCCACCCCCTCCTACAGTGTGTCAAACAAACATCTGACCTGCCTTTCTGAATTTTGTTCTGGGTCACTTCCCCCAGTGAGTCTGTGGGTCGCAGGCATGTAAAAGTGAAAGGGCTCTGACACGTCTCTGGTGGAAACAAACACTATAACCCCATCTGTGTGCAGACTGTGTGAGTTGACACATAAGGACTAAAGGGATAAAGAGCTAATAAAACAGTGCAGATTGTGTTTCCTACTCACAGTATTGTAGTTGACCACAGTGATGATGCAGGCACAAGAACACACTCAGCGTCACTTACAATTTATGGACAGTAAAAGCAGAAGCAACACCCTTGCAGACAGTGAGTTTACTAAATATTTTTGTACTTCTATCAAAATAATCATAAGGAAGCATCCTTCATTTTGCTTTCTAAGTACTTATTAGAGATATATGTACACCTAATTTATACTTGCCATATATTCCTATCTGATCCTCTGAGCAAACCTGATCTAATTAAAGATGAAATTCTTTCCTTTTTCAAAGGTTAAAGAATTTTTGACTTCATGATTTACTTGTTTTCTAAAAGAGCTGCTATACTTTTTTCTACAGTTCTTTAATTTTGAATTCGAGCTTGTAAAATATAACAGGGTTGTCTGGATCTATGCAAGCACCTCCTGTAGTTCCTACATTGTGTTCTTTTACATCAGTCAGTCATTTTCTGTATCGCTTATCCAGTTCAGGGTTGCGGGTGTTACTGGAACCTATCCCAGCTATTATCAGGTGAGAGGCGGGGTACACCCTGGACAGGTTGCCAGTCTGTCGCAGGGCCAACACAGAGACACAGACAACCTCACACTCACATTCATACCTTGGGACAATTTAGAGCAGTGATTCCTAACCCTGGTCCCCAAGGCACATTATCCTGAAAACTTTCCATGTTGCCCTGTTGAAATACAGCTGACTCACATCAATGGGTCAGTGGCAGACTGGTGCAGAGCTCATCAGAGATCCATTTAATTTGAATTAGCTGTGTCCTAGAGTAACCAATTAACCTAACGTACCCAGAGAGAACCCACGCATATACGGGGAGAACATGCGAACTCCACACAGGAAGGCCACTGTTGGAATTGGAGTCAAACTGTTCTGAAGGACATAAAATGACTAAGTGAACCACTAGGGGGCAGCAGAAACACAAACTCAGCTCAGCGTTTGCTTATTATCATCTTTTAGCAAAATTGCTTGGAATCAGTTCATTTAAATATCCAGCTGTTATCATTCATGTGTTTGGTCTTGACTAAATCCTGGGGGAAATGTCTGTCTATTTAGCTGTTCCTTGCCTCATCATGAACAAAGTCAGCTTTTCACCATGTTTGTCTCTCAAAGGGCCCTCAGCATTTTGTGTGGATTGGGCTTGAGTGGAAAACAGCTGGCTGCTATGCTTTTTCTTTTTTGTTTTAAGAAGACAGGAAAGAGAAGCAATGAGCTGAGACGCTTAAAAAGAGGATTAAAGCTTCAGTTTTAAGCACTAACATCTCCTCAAGCATACCTGTTCACATATTCAAACTGTGGCTGGATATATCATTATTATCTAAACATTTATTATGGCCACTTTAAGTGTCCTTTGAATTGCTGGTATAAGGTTTCTTACTCTTATGACGTAGCGAGTTGTGGGAGGAGATTTCAGGGAGAAACTACAGTTTCCAGCTCACTCATATTTTCCCATGGGCCCCAAAAATTCCAGTCAGACCAAAGTCCTTTCCTGTATGGACAACACAGGACATACCTCCGGAGGCGATGAAGGGTTTGGGGGGGACAAAGCTTTCTTTCACAGCTTAAGCTTATAGCCCAGGTGAAGGAAGAGAAGCTGGTCATTTGATTCTCGCCCTTGGTTCTGTCATGGGAAAGTAAAAGGGGCAAGGAAGCAGGCGGGGCTGAGGGCTGCCATGTATGAGGGAGATAGAGAGAAAAAGGAGAAGGAATGAGGTCAGCAAGTTGAGAGAGACAAGCAAGCAAAGGGAGAGAAGAGTGAGAGGTGAGAATGTGGTGTGCAGGATAAATAAGGAAAGTGAGTGCAGAGACAGTGCTGGGGATGGTTGAGGTGTGGCTGTCGGGCTGTCTGTTCAAATAAAGAACAGAGGAGGGGGTAGGAAAAGACAGGAAGATAAAACAAAAACATAAAAGAATGAGACGTGTTTGTCTTCTTACGCAGGACTTTCTCTCAGTCAGATGGTTAAGATTTAATACCTGTGGGTGAACAAGTGAAGATCTTATGTAAGGATAGTACCGTCAAAAGGAGAGCAAGGATTAATTCCAAACACACAGAGATGCATCCCTCACTGATGTTAAAAACATTCTAGTTACCATTATGTTGAATGAAATGGTGTCAAGTGACAACTTTCTGGTCTAATCTTGATCTAATGTGCTGCATCACCACAGTGCTGCATTTTATTTTTAACTTTGAACCTTGCAATATTGTTTTAATGATTTCGGTAGTGCATTTATACATTCTTACAAGTGCTTCTTGCTTTGACAACAAGTATGTCACCATATTTTTCCTCTTAGAGTTTTAAACCTTTCAATAAGTGATTTGCTTTTTGGGAACTTTTCAGGTTTCCTTGAAGGAGAGCCAGGCACACTGGGAAGGGAAAAGTCCTATAATGTGAAATGCACAGACTGCTCCAATGGAAAGTTTCAGCCCAGTATCCTTCTTTCCCCTTCGTTTCTTTCCTTTTTTTTCTGCTATGATGATATGTTGTGCAGATGTTGAGAAAAGCTTTCCATCTCACTGCAAAGAATAACAGCAGCAGCGGAAGTCCCCCAGGAGAGCTCCACACTCTGAAACTTGCAAAAACACACGCACTGTCAGACACGTGCACACACGTCTGGGGAACGTGCACGCCCAGCTGCAGACACAAACCCAAATACTTCTGCATTTTTCGACAAGTCATCGAATGAGACGCTCTCCGGTTTCTCTGACGCACGTGTCCGGTCAGAGTTGTAATGATGGACAGTACAGTTTTCATCCGGAGACTTTAAGGAAACATGCATATTCTGATAATATACATTAGCATGTTTCCGGAACAATTGTCAGTGGATTTTTAACCCCACACATTTGTAATGTGGGGTAAACAGGACAACAAGAAGAGCTGATATTTGAAGTGCATGCAACACTTTCTGTCATGAGGAACTGATTGGGGAGCCTTGAAAGGTTGTCTGTCTGTCCATCACAGGACTAATACAGACAACTGTGCACTCATGCTACATCAATAAAGAGCCATCAGTTAACCTAACATGCATGTCTTTGAACTGCTGGAAATATTGCCTTTGTACTGTTTTCAACTAATGTCTCACCACTGCAGTTACAGAGAGGAGATTTATGAAGTGGAGCCTTAAAACTTTTCTGTGTTCCCATAAGATGATGAATTTTCAAGGTTTTCTTTTTCTATAAAAAAAAAATAAAAAAAAATCCCTTTTTGGCCTGAAAATGGCTTGGGGATGACAGTACTTTTTTTTTTTCCATATTTATTGAACGGGGATTTCTGAATATGCTGATCTGACCCCACCCACCTCTTTAGCCACTAGCTGTTAGCATTGTCCCTGTTTCTGTTACACTTTGCAATGACCAGCTAAATTATTCAAGGTTGCATGTGAATGGCCATATTCACTTTCTATGGAGAATTCATTTTCTATCACTTTCAGCTGCTCATTTCACAGGTTCCTCACAGCACAAATTACCTGTCTGGCACATCCAGCAAAAAGTCAGGAGGACTGGTCCTGTATTATTGATGAATCATTCATTGTCACCTCAGCATTTTTTAGATTGTTAGTGTCACTTTATTGATTAAAAGCAAATAATCATGGTGCAGAAAGCTGATTTTGCTCATGATATATTTGTTTTATTTTTGTTTTTTTCAACATGCTGACCATTCTGAAACTGCACTATGGTGGATTCATCAAGAGTACATCATCAGATGATAGTCAGTCCACATCACACTGACTTTTACTGGCTGGAGAGAGTTCAGAGAAGAGGCAGGACAGAAATGGATACTGTCTTTTATATAAATGATTTTATAAATGTTTTGAATTCTTTATTCATTCACTGATGAACAAATTAGATTTCAAATTCACAGTAGTGTGCTGGTTCAGCCACACTTTAAGTGACATTTTCACAAATTTAAAAAATCCTTAAAATGACAAAATGGCAGAATTGATGTCATGTACATACCATAATTCTCAGAATAATCATAAGCAACATGTTATCATTACACTACTGCGTTAGACCATTCTATAAACGCTGGATCTTACATAAAACATACTTTATTCAGTTTTGTCTTTCTGGGACATTACATCTCACATTAAGCATTCCTCCAGAGTGTAATAACCTTTTCTGTTATAATGTGTTTAATTGCCAGGTTGAGCCATAAATCTGATGACATCAGTACAGTTGCTGTGTCAGAATGTACAAATTTCTCTCCAGTGTCACAATGGACATTATATAACATTTTACACAAGCATAGTGGCGCTCCTCTTCACCTGTAAATCAATTAACAGGAACTAAAGCTGCCAGTAAATCAACATATTTTTTGGCAACTAGCTGCGATGCTGTGTAGAAATCTAACTCAAACCTCAATTTTGCAAATTGCATCCCTCCAGCTTTTTCCAAGATGGCCAAACTAACTATTTTAAACTTGAAAATAGTCATAGATGAGACAGCTACTCATGGAAAGCACAGTTAACATGATGTTCAATACATTCATTCAGTTCACTCTTAATAGAACCAAATGCCACAGTGAACTGGAAAGTTCACCATAAAATTACAGACGGAGTTAATTTTATGATCCTCTTTCACAGGAGTCAGCGGGAAACGAGAGCTTTGCTTTTATGCTCCTAAGCAAAGCAGAAGTTTTACCATGAAGAAAATTCCTAAGCACCCCCAATCTAACTGTTCCTGAAATGTTTGTAGGCCGTCCTCTTCAGACATTTGTTACCTTTTATACCATAATAAAAAAAAAGGGAAGTAAGGGGTGCAGATTACAGGAAGTACCTTTGTCCTCATTTGCCTTGTTTTCTATGAGACAGGCTGTTTCCTGTAACTAACATTAGATGATGTGTCAAAGAAATGCAGTAATGAAGTCAAAATTTATAATAAAACCACATTAAAGATTTCCTGAGCTATTTATGCTGTTTGGTAAAATCAAGATAAACAAGTTTTTGTTTTTAAATCTGCTCCATTTTTCCCTTTCAGCCTCTATCACACCTGAATAACTGTTAGCCTGTTCTATGATATCATCGCCAGCAACAAGATACCCTTTTGTTTTACAGTTCTCTGCTCCTCCAGAGGAAGAGAGGAGGAAGATGTGAGGAGGCTGAGTAGCGCGCATGAACATTATACAAGCCTAAATCTTGCTTCAACTCTGGTCACATCAGCCCACACGTCCCCCAGTGCCACTGGAGTCTCACTCAATCGATTATCCTGTTTCTCTTAAGAGCTGCATGAGCTAATCAAAATAAAGCAGAAGCGAGACAACACTTCAGTTACAGCATTAAAAGTTTAGGTGAATGGAAATATAAGGCATTTAATTGGCAACCAGGAAGAACCTCTAAATGCTCACCAGATGATGAATACCCTTGCAAAACTGCAGAAATGTGTGACACAGATGTCTGTCTGTGGTGCAGGAGGTACTGAAATCATCTCTTAAACACTCCTATCCTCTTCTTGAAGAGAAAATAGCAACAAGTATTTGAGGAGCAAAAAGATGGTGTGCTGTAGGTCTCGGGTTTATACTTTATATGTGGAATAATCACAGTGTGTACGGTTGGCATGCATAGGGAAGAGGCTAGCTGTAAACCTCATCCTGATCTCTTACTAATGAGCTTTTGTTTAAACACTCCCAGCAAACGCTCATTTGTTTCTGTTCAGACTTTATTTGTTTTCAGTCGTAAACTGTGTACAGTGGTCCTGTAGGTTTGCAGGATCTTTCCAAGTTCCTGTCTTCATGTAACTGCCGTCTGTGCTCTGCCATAACAGTAGCCAAGCACCACCTCTGTGCAAGACTCTGCTCCAGGTTTCACATGTCCACAAATAATAATTAAATTATGTTGATGAATATACTTGGCATTACTTTTAGATATCATATAGTTAGCCAGTCCAAAAGAGTTAGAGTTTTTCACTCATTTTACTTAAAAAAAATGCTTTCTAATTACTTTAGATTTGTCTTCACACAGATTGTCAAAGTAACAGTACTTATAAATCATAATAGATGGTTTATGTAGGAGATAACTTCAGCTGTAAATCTGTCCTGCACTGCACCTCCTTCAGTTCTGTGTGCTCCAGCCACATGGTGTATTAATTAAGAAACAATGCCCTCCTTCACAGAGAAACAGACACAGAGAGGAGAAAGTGGAGGGACACAGAAGTGGAGACACAAAGGGGTGGAGTTGTACAGTCATAAAGCACATCCTCACTCCACATTGAAATAAACTTAACCCAGTTATTACTGGCAAACTGAGACTGGCTGCTACTATGGACTTACAGATGGACCTGTGGCATATTAGAGTAAAATACAGACTATCCAAAAACAAAGGAAGGATGGTTGTTGGCTCACTTTGCAACTTCTTCCTCTCTTCTTGTATATGTTTTTTGTTTTTTTTAAATCATGCTGCATAATTTTGGTAGATATTTAATGACGCAAGATATTAAAAGATTCATCAGGGGACAAGGAGATTATTTTAGTTAAGTTGAAATAGAGTTAAAATACAGTTAAAATCAATTCTAACACCAGTGGTTGAATGCATTTACTTTGATTACATGAACACTTTTTCAGTTGCAAACAAGCAAATAAACAATTAGCAAGACAAAAACACATTTTCCATGTCAAAGTTTTCATTAAGAAATGCTTTTTTCTTCTTCTGTTCAATTCTGTTCAACATAATTTGTTGGTACATCTTTCTCTTCCAGTTCTTCTCCCTCATTCTTCACACATTTTTTCCCAAGCCTCTCTCAAAGTATCCATTTTCTACAGTTCTGTAAAACCTTCACAAATACCTTTACACACAGCACCACCATAAAGCTGGCTCCCCTACCATTTCGGTATAAGAATGGATGTAGACATAGAGGCCCTGTAGATTATCCAGGAAGTTCATTTTGGAGCATTTCCATGAGCCATTCTGGAAAGATCTGTTTCTGGCCAAATCAAATTAGAACCTCCAGAGCTGTGAGAGTTTGTACTTAAATGAGACCCATCTCGTCCAAGTTGTCCCTAGGTGTCTATTATCAGTCTTTTATCTGCTCATTTCAAAACAGATCACAGGCAGGAGACGTCACCTGGGCCTGTGAGTGCACTTCTAAGATTCAAACACTAGAGGTCTCTCTAAGGATTTGCAGGATGGCAGCCAAATTACTCAGTAATTAGAAAAGCCCTTAGTTCCACATTAAACTCGCCTCATTGAACGCTGGGAGGGCAAGTACACCTAATCTTAGGCTCACGGCTCCATCAGCACATCCTGCACGTGGGAGAAAACTTTTTTCTTCCCCCTCCAAACATGCCACGGAGACAAGTTCACACAGTTTCCTTTCCAAACCCTGTACCTCTTTTTCACTTTTGATTTCAGTTTCATGTTGCCTTGCTGTTAATTGCTGCCAAGGTAGGCTAGTTAACCACAATGGGTAAAGAAAAATGTTGACTTAAAAGCAAATTGTTCTATTTTCCTGTACAACTCTGGTCCTTGAGGGCCACTGCCCTGCAGGTTTTTTATGTTTCCCCTGATTGCACCTACCTGCCCAATTCAATGACTTCTTTCCAGGATTGTGCAGAATCTGAGAGCAAGGTGTAGAGGAGATGTACTACATTTGAATCAGGTGTGTTGAAGCAGGGAAACAACTTAAAGAGAAGTGCAGTGGTTCTCAAAGACTGGAGCTGACAAAGCCTGCTCTGCAGTGCGCACTATGACTGTTGGCTTTTGCAGTACTTAAAAGGTTGACAGTGCATTCCCACTTTACTACACTGGAGAAATTCTAGATTTAGTCAGTCAGTCATTTTCTGTACTGCTTATCCAGTTCAGGGTCGCAGGAAATTCTAGATTTATTTTTACTTTACTTATATAGACATGTTTACATATTATCCATGAATTTTCTAAAGGTTTTTCATAACTGACAGTGATAATCTTATTTATCATTTTGAATTAGGTCAAGACAGAGTCTCCAGATATGTTAACTCTAAGCAGAGCTCTCAAATTAAACTTAAAGCAAAGTGACATTTTGAGCAAACAGAAGCTTGCTGATATGTTTTCAAAACACATGTAAAGATCCCAAAGCATCTATAACTATTGTTTTACATATTAACTTGCCAGCTTTTATCATGACTCAGCTTTACCGATGTTTCTGCTCCTGAAGTAGTCAGACCAGGACAAAAATATCAATGTTCACAGTAAGATTATTGTTACATCTACACTATGTGGTGTGTTTCTCTTTATGACTTTGGAATTTTGACATTATGATCGATCCAAACATGAGAAAAAGTAAATTACTATTTGAGGATAAATATAAAAGTATAAGCAGAAAAAGCATAACAGTATCTAAACATTTTTTATCCATCCATAAATGCAGTCATCCTCGAAATTATTCACCCTTCTATTGAAGAAAAAGCTGAATTGACAATAATAGTAATATGAATAACAAGAAACTAAAGGTGAAACTATTAATAACAAAAATATATATATATGTAATTTACTGAAATAAAATATTGCTTTTGAATTGTAGGGAATTGAAATAACAATAATTAAAAAAAATACAAAACAAAACTGCAGGCCAAATAGCATCCTGCTCATTGACACTACAGTAGGCCAAAATACCTGTCAAAAGGTGCAGAGAGAAAAGAAAAGAAAAGGAAAGGAAAGGAAAGGAAAGGAAAGGAAAGGAAAGGAAAGGAAAGGAAAGGAAAGGAAAGGAAAGGAAAGGAAAGGAAAGGAAAGGAAAGGAAGGAAAGGAAAGGAAAGGAAAGGAAAGGAAAAGGAAGGAAAGGAAAGGAAAGGAAAGGAAAGGAAAGGAAAGGAAAGGAAAGGAAAGGAAAGGAAAGGAAAGGAAAGGAAAGGAAAGAAAAGAAAAGAAAGAAAAGAAAGAAAAGAAAAAAGTTTATAATGAGAATGTAGAATTGCCTTTAACAGTCACAGTTATGGGATTTTGTAATAAGGCTGAGGCATTATTTTTGAAAATTTTGTTTATATGATGGCATAATGGAAAGTCAGGGGATGAAAGGTCAACATGTTTGTTTCAAGGTTTTAAGTCAAGCAAAAATTTCAATTTCTAGAATGTCTGTCAGAATTTAAAGGAATAGTTCACCCACAGAATGATTTAACTTTTTTTTCCACTTACCCTCATGGTTTGCAAGACTCGCACTTTTTTAATATCTCAAATGCAGCCGGCAATCAGGAAGGCTTATCGTTTTCCCCCAAATTTCAAACAGTATAATGGAGTTCGCTGGGGTCTGAGCCAAAAGACCCATAAAAGTCCACAAAAACTTGTCAATATTCCTCCATACTGCTCGTCCTATGTAATCCAAGTGTCCTGAGTGGATAGCGTCCAGAATTTACTTGAAACGACATCATTTAGTATATTTTAGAGCCTGAACAATACTTCATCGCATGTCTAGCAAGCATGCCGATGCACGCTTCACAAAGTTACGGTGAAGCCACGGCAGACGAGAGCGTACATTCTCTTTTTCTTTCTTTCTTTGTTTTAAATCAATATCCAACCCCTCCTGTGTTTGTCCCTGTTTGTCTGCAGCTCTGGTGCTCTTAGCACAATGTAAACAGCAAATTTCTTCTACCACGCTTGCATTATCAGCAGAGTAGGCTCTGAACGCCGAGGCTTCCATAGTGTCACAATTTGTATTCTATTTGTCAATCTATGAGCAGCACTTTGGTCAACTGCATTGTTTTTTAAAGTGCTCTAAAAATAAAGTTGGATTGGAATTGGATTGGATCATTTTTCCTACATCACTCCAATCAAAGAGATGATGTTGGTATTGTTGTAATGTCATCAACATCAGAATTGAGTCAAAACACCAAAAAAACTATTTTTAAAACCATTTCATTATAGGTATAACTGAGATCTTTTTAAGCACCATCTGTTTAAAAAGCCTCACAATTTAGATATCAGCTTATCATAACTTTTGAATTGTCAGAAGTGCTGAATGGTACAATAAAAGTGCTCTGTCAGTCAGTTACGTATTGCTGCTTTATTGAGTGTGATTGAGCTCCAGCCAAGCGTCTGGAGCCAACCTAAAGACCAGACTTTATTAAGCCAGTGTATTACGCATATCTGGAGCTTGTCTAACAAAACCACCCAATCCACAGAAATGCGTGTGACAACAGTCTCTGTAACACAGCTGCAGCTAAGCGGCTTTGACGTGACATCATGTCTTTAATTATGTAGCGATGGTCGCGGGCTTGTCAGATTTGTTAAAAGATTAAAGAGCTTTCTCATAAATTTGGGACATTTCTATCTCCATAAAAATAGAAAGTTGTTTCTTTGGACAAGTGTATTATATACCCAGATTTCACAGGCACATTACCTATTTTAATTTAGTGTACAAAAATCTTTTCCTTTCCTTATTCCTAGGAAATCTTTGTAAAGGCCCCCAATTCCAAATCTTATTTTAGATTTTTTTCTCCTCTCTAAATGATAGAAACTTTTCTTAGAGACTGAACAAAGTGCCCACATTTCTCACCCACTTACACCTAAACAGGAACTTTAAAGTATAGCCTTTAACTTGTGAGAGTTATGTGCTTGAAGCTCCTTCCCCTCAGCATGGGTGCGTGTTTGCTTCATAGTTTATGCATGTGTGTGATTTTCTATGTGTCATTTGTTGCAAAATATCAATTTGCTGAGCAGGGCTTGACTTGGTGGCCAGTAATAAATGTCTATTCCAGGGTTGCCTGTGCAGTGGCATTCCACCACAGGCAACTAGCTGGCTGGCCGCCCATGTCACCACATGGATAGCCATACATTTGACTGGTGTGAGTCACCCGGGTCTACTACAACTCTTTGACACAGAGCCACCGAGTGGTGCACTCAGCTGTCAGCTTTCACAGTGAAATTGGGATTTAACACCAATTATTTGGGGGCTTAAGTAGGTAAAAAAAAAGCTTTAGGACTAACTTTTAAAGTGCAGTGAGCTAGCTTGTGTTTAATTAGCTAAAGAATTGTCATGTCTGCATCACATTTTGTGTCATTTGCCCCTGAGGCTGAACTTGTGACCCCACCGAGTTGTTAGTTTTTAAATTAAGCCAGAATTTTTTATTTCTCACCAAAATGTTTAAAATGATCTGAATCTAGGCAAATATTTTTCGTATACTAAAACTAACTAAAGAGCAAAAGCAAATGAAAAGTAATAAAGCAAAAAAAACAAAAAACATAACAGAGCACTGACATGATTGGAAGGTACATGCAACCTGGTATCACATACACATATGTGGAATAAGCATCACTTCATGAGTTGTTGTTACCATGGAAGTATTGCCAATAGAAAGTCAGTCAGCAACTTTGTCATGGTGGACCCGAGTGCACTTCATCCACATCAGAGAGGGAAGGTGGGGCAGGACAAATGCAAGACTTTTATCCACGAGGCTGGTTTGGTTTCTGAATCAACCTATGAGCCTGCTACCTTAATCTCGTTGTACATTACACACATACAATGACAATAAGGTAATCTGCTCTATTTGTGCTTTAACACTTTGTTAGATTAATGTCCATTCATGTTAGGAGAAGGTATGAAAAATCCTCTTGATTTGATCTAGAGAAATGCATAGTTTGGGCTACCACACGTTACCTGAAAAGTAACAATAGAACTCAAGCTCTTTAATGCTGGATGACACTGGCTGCTATCATTGCGTAGAACAGAGACCATCCTTCTGGTAATGAAATAAACAGCTCATCCAACACAACCACTGCTTAGCTGGATAATGAAGTTCTCAGAGATAACAACATATCGACTTGGTGACCTTAGGCAGCTTAGGTCATAAAGAAATGCCGTTTGATTGATATTCATTATCACTTCTGCTGTAGCCACAGTAATAGATGAAAGTCAAAACTCAAGTTTCAGCAGCATCTTCAGTTCTCAAAAGCTTAATTAGATTAATAATCAAATGAAACCCGAAGTATAGGAACTGATTGTACACACAGGGC
>JALJCO010007157.1:0-19697 GCA_023101725.1 Atherinomorus stipes
ATGATGAGAATCTCCAGTTCCACCTCATCACGGTGAGAATCTCTCGTTCCACCTTATCATGATGAGAATCTCCCGTTCCCACCAGATAACTATGAGAATCTCCAGTTCCACCTCATCACGATGAGAATCTCTCGTTCCACCTTATCATGATGAGAATCTCCCGTTCCACCAGATAACTATGAGAATCTCCAGTTCCACCTCATCACGATGAGAATCTCTCGTTCCACTTCATCATGATGAGAATCTCCCGTTCCACCACATCATGATGAGAATCTCCAGTTCCACCTCATCACAATGAGAATCTCCCGTTCCACCACATCATGATGAGAATCTCCAGTTCCACCTCATCACAATGAGAATCTCCCGTTCCACCACATCATGATGAGAATCTCCAGTTCCACCTCATCATGATGAGAATCTCCAGTTCCACCTCATCACGATGAGAATCTCCCGTTCCACCTTATCATGATGAGAATCTCCGTTCCACCACATCATGATGAGAATCTCCCGTTCCACCAGATAACTATGAGAATCTCCAGTTCCACTTCATCACGATGAGAATCTCCCGTTTCACCTCATCATGATGAGAATCTCCAGTTCCACTTCATCACAATGAGAATCTCCCGTTCCACCACATCATGATAAGAATCTCCAGTTCCACCTCATCACTGAGAATCTCCGTTCCACCTCGTCACGATGAGAATCTCCAGTTCCACCTCATCACGATGAGAATCTCCCGTTCCACCTCATCACGATGAGAATCTCCAGTTCCACCTCATCACGATGAGAATCTCCCGTTCCACCTCATCACAATGAGAATCTCTCGTTCCATGTTATCATGATGAGAATCTCATGTTCCACCTTATCATGATGAGAATCTCCAGTTCCACCTCATCACGATGAGAATCTCCGTTTCACCTCATCCATTGAGAATCTCTCGTTCCACCTTATCATGATGAGAATCTCATGTTCCACTTCATCACGATGAGAATTTCCCGTTCCACTTCATCTGTGATGAGAATCTCCTGTTCCACCTCATCACAATGAGAAGCTCCCGTTCCACCACATCACAATGAGAATCTCCCGTTCCACCTCATCATGATGAGAATCTCCCGTTCCACCTCATCACAATGAGAATCTCCCGTTCCACCTCATCATGATGAGAATCTCCTGTTCCACCTCATCACAATGAGAAGCTCCCGTTCCACCTCATGGTGATGAGAATCTCCGTTCCACTTCATCCGTGATGAGAATCTCCCGTTCCACCACATCACAATGAATCCCGTTCCACCACATCACAATGAGAATCTCCCGTTCCACCTCATCATGATAATCTCCCGTTCCACCTCATCACAATGAGAATCTCCCGTTCCACCACATCATGATGAGAATCTCCGTTCCACCTCATCATGATGAGAATCTCCCGTTCCACCCATCATGATGAGAATCTCCTGTTCCACCTAATCATGATGAGAATCTCCAGTTCCACCTCATCTGATGAGAATCTCCCATTCCACCTCATCATGATGAGAATCTCCCGTTCCACCACATCATGATGAGAATCTCCCGTTCCACCTCATCATGATGAGAATCTCCCGTTCCACCTCATCACAATGAGAATCTCCGTTCCACCACATCACAATGAGAAGCTCCCGCTTTCCACCTCATCATGATGAGAATCTCACGTTCCACCTCATTGTGATGAGAATCTCCCGTTCCACCTCATCGTGATAAGAATCCCCTGTTCCACCTCATCGAAGATGAGAATCTCCCGTTCCACCTCATGGTGATGAGAATCTCCCGTTCCACCTCATCACAATGAGAATCTCCCGTTCCACCTCATGGTGATGAGAATCTCCCGTTCCACTTCATCCGTGATGAGAATCTCCCTTTCCACCTCATCAGGATGCGAATCTCCAGTTCCACCTCATCATGATGAGAATCTCCCGTTCCACCACATCATGATGAGAATCTTCCGTTCCACCACATCACGATGAGAATCTCCCGTTCCACCTCATCAGGATGCGAATCTCCAGTTCCACCTCATCATGATGAGAATCTCCCGTTCCACCACATCATGATGAGAATCTTCCGTTCCACCACATCACGATGAGAATCTCCCGTTCCACCACATCATGATGAGAATCTCCTGTTCCACCTAATCATGATGAGAATCTCCAGTTCCACCTCATCATGATGAGAATCTCCCGTTCCACCTCATCATGATGAGAATCTCCCGTTCCACCACATCATGATGAGAATCTCCCGTTCCACCTCATCACCATGAGAATCTCCTGTTCCACTTCATCATGATGAGAATCTCCAGTTCCACCTCATCACAATGAGAATCTCCCGTTCCACCACATCATGATGAGAATCTCCCGTTCCACCTCATCACGATGAGAATCTCCCGTTCCACCTCATCATGATGAGAATCTCCCGTTCCACCTCATCGTGATGAGAATCTCCCGTTCCACCTCATCATGATGAGAATCTCCCGTTCCACTTCATCACGATGAGAATCTCCCGTTCCACCACATCACAATGAGAAGCTCCGCTTCCACCTCATCATGATGAGAATCTCACGTTCCACCTCATTGTGATGAGAATCTCCCGTTCCACCTCATCGTGATGAGAATCCCCTGTTCCACCTCATCGAGATGAGAATCTCCTGTTCCACCTCATGGTGATGAGAATCTCCCGTTCCACCTCATCACAATGAGAATCTCCCGTTCCACCTCATGGTGATGAGAATCTCCCGTTCCACCTCATGGTGATGAGAATCTCCCGTTCCACTTCATCCGTGATGAGAATCTCCCGTTCCACCTCATCAGGATGCGAATCTCCAGTTCCACCTCATCATGATGAGAATCTCCCGTTCCACCACATCATGATGAGAATCTTCCGTTCCACCACATCACGATGAGAATCTCCCGTTCCACCTCATCAGGATGCGAATCTCCAGTTCCACCTCATCATGATGAGAATCTCCCGTTCCACCACATCATGATGAGAATCTTCCGTTCCACCACATCACGATGAGAATCTCCCGTTCCACCTCATGGTGATGAGAATCTTCTGTTCCACCTCATCCTGATGAGAATCTTCCGTTCCACCACATCCTGATGAGAATCTCCCATTCCACCTTATCATGATAAGAATCTCTCATTCCACCTTATCACAATGAGAATCTTCTGTTCCACCTCATCGTCATGAGAATCTTACGTTTCACCTCATCACGATGAGAATTTCTCATTCCACCTCATCACGATGAGAATCTCTTGTTCCACCTCGTCATGATGAGAATTTCTCATTCCACCTCATCATGATGAGAATCTCTCGTTCCACCTCATCATGATGAGAATCTCCCGTTCCACCTCATCATGATGAGAATTTCTCATTCCACCTCATCACGATGAGAATCTCTTGTTCCACCTCGTCATGATGAGAATTTCTCATTCCACCTCATCATGATGAGAATCTCTTGTTCCACCTCATCATGATGAGAATCTCTTGTTCCACCTCATCACGATGAGAATCTCTTGTTCCACCTCGTCATGATGAGAATTTCTCATTCCACCTCATCATGATGAGAATCTCTTGTTCCACCTCATCATGATGAGAATCTCTTGTTCCACCTCATCATGATGAGAATCTCATGTTCCACCATATTGGATCCCAGTGAATTCGTGGTAATGTTCTAGAAAGCGGGTGGAGATGATGTCATCTTTATGACATGGCGCGTTCTCCTGCTGGATGATGTCATCTTTATGACATGGCGCGTTCTCCTGCTGAATGATGTCATCTTTATGACATGGCGCGTTATCCTGCTGGAAGCAGCATCAGAGGATGCTACACTGTGGTCATAAAGGGATGGGCATGGTCAGCAACAATACTCAGGTAGGCTGTGGTGGTTAAACCGCCATGTTGGTACTAAGGGGCCAAAAGTCGGCCAAGAAAATCTCCCCCACACCATCACACCACCACCACCAAGCTGAAGCCTTGATCGAAAGCAGGATGGATCCATGCTTTCATGATGTTTCCAGCAGATTCTGATCTAGCATCTGAATGTGGAGCTGAAATGGAGACTCATCAGACCAGTAACGTTCCTCCATCTTCTATTGTCCAGTTCTGGTGAGTCTGTGTGAATTGTAGCCTCAGTTTCTTGTTCTGAGCTGACAGGAGCAGCACCCGGTGTGGTCTTCTTCTGCATTCTGGTGATTGGCTGGTCAGACATTTGTGTCAACAAGCAGTCCAGCGGGTGTAACTAATAAACTGGCTGGTGAGCGTAGATGCATGAAAGGGAGACTCAGATTCTCACTGAAGCGTGTTTGACATGACATCGTCTGACTATGCATGCCATGCACAGATTTGCTGAACATTGGTTATGAGGATCAGAAATAGACTGTAACGTTATATCAGCGGCTGATCGTGCAGTCTGACTGCAGAAACACTCCAAAACATAGAATTTAAAGGGGAAGTTCAGGATTTTTTACATAGGGCCTCATTTACATGTGAGCCAGGGTCCTACTGATCACTGAAGACAGTTTAGACATATTTCATCCCATTATTCTAGTTCTGTAGACTGGATAAGATTGTTTTTAATGACAGGCTAGCAGATTCCTATTGACTTACACTAGCATTAGCATCGGCGACCTCCTGGAACTAGAATAACGGGATGAAATATGTTGAAACTATCTCGAGTGATGAGTAGCATCCTGGCTCACTTGTAAATGAGGCCCTATGTCAAAAATCCTGAACTTCCCCTTTAAGGTTTGCATACAAGCAACAGGACTGCGTGGCATCTAAACAAACCGAGATGTGACGTTTTCTACAGAAACTAAAGCAGCATGAAGCGCCGGGTCCTCTGGGGAATCTTTTTGGGTTTTTTCTCTCATGTGCAGACATGAACGTCGGTTCCTGCTGGCACAGTTCAGGTTGATTATGGGAGGTAATGGTCCATTCTGCCAGTGTGGGTGTCTGCCAAGCGAAGCATGCCTTTGAGCTGAGTCAGGACTGTCTGGGCCGCACGCCCAATACAGCAGCAGTCAACAGTTCACTCCTTAACAGCCACTTTCCAGCAGCGTTGTTTTAAGGCTGCGCGTGGCGTGAACTGTCAGCCACACACTTGCTGGAAACCATCCTTTTTCTCTCTCGCCGTTTGGCTGCATGCCAGCCACCTGGCTAGCCGAGCCTCGGTTATATGAGCAATAAGAAGAGGAATAATTAACGTCCGGGCAAATCTGCCTCGTGCGTTTCCGCATGGTCATGATTAGATTCAGGTCACAATATTTGCAGGTACTCGGAGCCTTTAAGAAAAAGAGATTTATGGAGCTGTCTCTGGGTGAGGTGTGAACTGAAATCAGTCATTATCTGCAGAAAACACCTTTTCCTGAGGCAGTGAGGAGAGGCTTCAAAAGGCTGCGTTATTGTCGTAATCCAGGCACATTTAGGAGAAGCATGTAAGGGGAATCTCTGACAGGCCGGTTGTGGCAAGCTGCTTAGGCAACCATATTAAACAACCAAACATCAAAGCCTTAAATATTCAAGGAGCTCTGAGATGGCAAGAAAAACACAAATGGATTATTTCTACTTGAGTAAACACAGTCTGAATATGAGCACGTGTCTGGACGGGAGCACACTGTGATGGTTGGAGATGATGGAAGATGACGACGGCAATAAAAATGAGTCGATTTCAGTTTTACTGCAGATCAAAACAAATCAGACGCAATTCGCTGCAGCTTTTACTACCAAACCATTCGCTCCACAACACCCCACTGTCGCCGCTGACTGCATGATGACGACTCTGAGGCTGGAGGTGACTGAAGCTGTGATGAAACATAAAACCCGCAGCTTACATGAATGTGTCACCGTATCGGAGACAAATGGGGGGAAATGAGTCTGTGGAAGTTCTCGGGCTGTACGGGGATGATGTCTCGTGATGAATAGCTAACCTTGCTTCCTTGACTCCGCTCCCATGCTGGAGCTTCATCACTATGCAGCTTTATCTTCCTACAACTCCAGGCCTGATTTATTGGGAGCTGTGGCACAGTCGCCAGACCCTGCATCAAACTCAAATACAAATACTTACACAGTGAGGTTGGAGGGTAAATGATTGGTGCGCATTTGAATTGCAGATGTATTCAGATGCTCGTCCTGTGAATTACGTGGATTTGTTTGTTTAATCATTATAATTCCACCACTGAAAGGAGGAATCTGTTTCTACTGGCAAACTGCACAAGTTTGCGAATCCTGTTCGTGACGCCACTCTGAAGTTTAGTATATTAAACCCTTCAATATTAATTATTATTTAATTTCATTAATAAAAAAAGGGTTTATTACAAAAAGTAAAGCATCTAAATGCACTACAACACCAAGACTGCTATGATGTCTTCCAGGTTTTAAATGCAGCTGAGAACAGGTGGGTCTTTAACCTGGATTTAAATAAACTAAGTGTTTCAGCTGATCTGAGACTTTCTGGGAGTTTGTTCCAGACATGTCGAGCATAGAAGCTGAACGCAGCTGGTCCATGTCTGGTTCTGACTCTGGGAACTGATAAAAGACCGGATCCAGATGACCTGGGGTCTAGTAGGTTCATACTGGGTCAAGAGGTCACTGATGTATTTTGGGCCTAAACCATTCAGAGCTTTATAGACCAGCAGTAGAACTTTAAAGTCTATTCTCTGACGGACCGGCAGCCAGTGTAAAGACCTCAGAACTGGACTGATGTGGTTCAGGTTTCTGGTCTTTGTGAGAACTCGGGCAGCAGAGTTCTGAATGAGCTGCAGGTGTTTAACTGATTTTTTAGGTAGACCAGTAAAGACGCTGTTACAGTAGTCAAGCCGACTGAAGATGATGATGGACTAGTTTTTCCAGAGACATCAGATCTTTGATCCTTGAGATGTTCTTCAGGTGATAGTAGGCTGATTTAGTGATCGCTTTGATGTGTTTTTCAAGGTTTAGATCTGAGTCCATCGCTACAGCCAGATTTCTGGCCTGATTGGTGGATTTTAGGTCTGAGTCCATCACTACACCCAGATTTCTGGTCTGGTTTGTGGTTTTTAGGTTTGAGTCCATCACTACAGCCAGATTTCTGTTCTGATTGGTGGTTTTTAGGTCTGAGTCCATCACTACAGCCAGATTTCTGGTCTGGTTGGTGGTTTTTAGGTCTGAGTCCATCACTACAGCCAGATTTCTGGTCTGGTTGGTGGTTTTAGGTCTGAGTCCATCACTACAGCCAGATTTCTGGTCTGGTTGGTGGTTTTAGGTCTGAGTCCATCACTACAGCCAGATTTCTGGTCTGGTTGGTGGTTTTTAGGTCTGAGTCCATCACTACAGCCAGATTTCTGGTCCGGTTGGTGGTTTTTAGGTGTATGGACTGAAGTTCTGTGACGACCTGCTGTTGTTTCTCTTTGGCTCCAAAAACAACCACCTTAGTTTTGTTTTTGTTCAGCTAAAGAAAGTTGAAGCACTTCCAATCATTAATCTCATCAATACATTTACCAAGAGCCTGTAAAGGGCTGGTGACACTGTAATATATAGCTGTGTGTCATCTGCGTAGCTATGGTAACTAATATTGTTGTTCTTTATAACCTGGGTCAGTAGGAGCATGTAGATGTTAAACAGAAGAGGTCCCAGGATAGAGCCCTGGGGAACTCCACAGGTAATTTTTCTCTGCTCAGATGTTAAGTTACCTACTGACACAAAGTACTTCATGTTCTCCAAGTACATTTTAAACCAGTTTAGTACAGAACCAGAGAGACCCGCCCACTTCTCCAGGAAGACATCAGAGCAGTCTCAGTGCAGTGGTGCTGTCTAAAACCTGGAAGACATCAGAGCAGTCTCAGTGCAGTGGTGCTGTCTAAAACCTGGAAGACAACAGAGCAGTCTCAGTGCAGTGGTGCTGTCTAAAACCTGGAATACATCAGAGCAGTCTCAGTGCAGTGGTGCTGTCTAAAACCTGGAAGACAACAGAGCAGTCTCAGTGCAGTGGTGATGTCTACAACCTGGAATACATCAGAGCAGTCTCAGTGCAGTGGTGATGTCTAAAACCTGGAAGACAACAGAGCAGTCTCAGTGCAGTGGTGCTGTCTAAAACCTGGAAGACATCAGAGCAGTCTCAGTGCAGTGGTGCTGTCTAAAACCTGGAAGACATCAGAGCAATCTCAGTGCAGTGGTGATGTCTAAAACCTGGAAGACAACAGAGCAGTCTCAGTGCAGTGGTGATGTCTAAAACCTGGAAGACATCGGAGCAGTCTCAGTGCAGTGGTGCTGTCTAAAACCTGGAAGACATCGGAGCAGTCTCAGTGCCATGGTGCTGTCTAAAACCTGGAAGACATCGGAGCAGTCTCAGTGCTGTGGTGCTGTCTAAAACCTGGAAGACATCAGAGCAGTCTCAGTGCCTTGGTGCTGTCTAAAACCTGGAAGACATTGGAGCAGTCTCAGTGCTGTGGTGCTGTCTAAAACCTGGAAGACATTGGAGCAGTCTCAGTGCTGTGGTGCTGTCTAAAACCTGGAAGACATTGGAGCAGTCTCAGTGCCGTGGTGCTGTCTAAAACCTGGAAGACATTGGAGCAGTCTCAGTGCTGTGGTGCCTGGATTTTGTCTGTGAAGAATTAGGCAAAGTCCTTGCAGGTCGTTGGTGGACTAAAGTTCAGGAGACGCAGGAGGGTTTGTTCGCCTGTCGACTGGAGCAAATAAGGCCTGAGCACTGATTGTTTTTAGTGATGATGTCAGAAAAATATGAATTTCTTGCACCGTTAAGCTACGGGAGGTGAATGTGTTAATGGAAAAATGTTTAGGAGCAGACACATCATTTGCTTTAACGGAGGGAGATTTTACACAGGAATGATTGATTAGTTGAAGCTTAGTAACCATGCCAGAGGACTGACCTTTCATTACCTGTTAAATATTCATGCTGTCCTGTTGTGGAGGTCCCTCTGGGATAAACCCACATCAATAAGAGATTTAGTCTGGCATTAGTGGAAAAGAGATTTTCAACAATATTCGAGAGGTCCGAGTCTTAAAAAATGGCTGTGATCCACGGTATAGAAGTGTGTTACAGCCATCTGGTTACGGTTTACAACCGCCCACTCATTAAGCTCCGTGTGTCCGACCGTTTAAAATGCACCGTGCATGTTTGCATTTCTTGTAAGGATAACCGCAGCCCTAATGTACAATCTAAGAAGATTGTTCTTTAAGCCTTGAAAGATCATATGTGATTGAAAAGAGATGAAACCATTTCAGAGAGCTTAATGTGAGCCCCGGAGCCGGTGCAGGAGGTGTTGGACCAGAGGCCGGCCAAAGCACCCCCCCTCCTGGCATTTAAAACACATGTCTGTGATAACATCTTCGGTGTGTCCCCCCCCCCCGCCTCCAGCCTCCAGAGAGGATCTGTAGAGCATCTCTAAATGTCACATTAAGTGCTTCTCTTGTCCCGCGCTGACACAAAAACGAGGTGCTGAATACAGAGAAGTTCACGCTGGAAGCCGGCCATGGCTCAGAGGGAGAAGCAGCTCTCCTCGTTCCTGCTCCAGTTCTCATTTGTTCAAACTGTCAAAAGTAGCATTTAGTCGCTAATGAGGCTCCACAGAAGACAACGGACTTAAAGGGATACAACACAGGGCTGTGCAATTAAACAAACTTTGATTGGGATTTCAATTTTTGTGCCAAACAATCTCCAAACTTAAATAATCGAGTTGAAACTTTTTTTTTTTTTAACCATTTTTTGGCACAATTAATAAACTTTATTCAGAGGTTATCCCAGGCAATTTGTTGGGTGTCATCAGCAAAAATGCTAGATATAGAATGTTCTAGCACTAAAGCTCAAAAAAGCTTATTTTGGGATGGTTTTTTAATATATATATAAATAAGTGTATTTATTCTATTTTTCACATATAGAGAAATTGCAGAACAGCTGTTTTTCTATGTTTTTCGCATTAATTTAATATTTATTTTATTGATTTAATGCTTTATACATTGCAAAACAGCTGAAAGGTGCATATTTGTAGCCTGTATTTATTTCCAGTGCTAAAACCTTAGAAAGAAATGTTAAATTAATGCATCGCGTTACTAGAAAATAATTGTTCGAACAGTTGTCATTTCAATAGCGGCCAAAATAATGGTGATAATGATTTTTTTCCATAATCAAGCAGCCCTACAGTGAGGTGGCCACAAAGACGGATCATTACGCAGAGCAGGAAAAGTCCGGAAAGCTCGAAGAAGATGGAAGCAGAACCAGGGAACCTCGGTGACCAGCAGAGACCTGGTTCTAGATTTCCCGTCTACGTCTAAAGATCTGCTTCCACCAGAGAGCGTTCTGCTTCTCATCTTACTTTTATTAACTGCAAACTGCTTCGTTGGTGCACCATGAGATCTGCAAGGTGGGGGGAAGCAGCTGTAAAGGGACTGGCTGGAGCAATGCAACCGTTACAGCAACACGGTATCAGCAGCAAACCTCCACAGAGCAGAGAAACGGAGCTAAATGCCGGCCGGCGTTCCTCCAGCGTCTATGCAGCTCACCTACATGCTGAACGCACCCAGAGAAACAGTCTGCATTCAAATGAGGTCTTTCTAAACTCCAGAAGGGTCTTTAGATTCTATTCTTGATTTTACCGGAAGCCATTGAGAATTAATGAGAAGCTAAAACTGGAGAGGTGTGATCTTTCTGCTGGTTCCTGCCAGAAAGCAGCGTTTTCCATCAGCTTCAGAGAGCTGCAGGGAAATCTTACAACACTTCAGACTAACGCGATGGACCTCCAGACTTGTTTTATCGTGTCATGTTTACCCGTACCAAAAAGTAGTATATGCAAGTATGCTTTAAGTGTACTAACTTTAAACTTTGTACTTGTACTTATCAGACTTTAAATTTACTTGGCATTTACTAATAAATATACTAGAAATTTAACATATTTAGCCTATACTTATATTTCAACTTTTGAACAATATACTTTAATAGTAGTACATGCGTAGTACATTTTCAAACATACTGGTAAGAGTTTAAATGTCACTGGTGGAGTCAAATAAAACATCTGGATCTATTTTTGACAGAAATTTTGTAATATTTTTTTTACTCAGCATTAAAGGTGGAGTAGAAGTATAATAAGGTGATTTTCAGTATATTTGAAAATGTATTTTCAAACACTAAACAGTGTACTATAAGTGTATTATCACTATTAGAATAAAACATTATGGTCTTGATGAGGTCCAAAGCTGTTAAAGGATTTAAGTTTTGAAATGTGAATAAATACATTTTCCCCCATTTGGGTCTCAAGTGACAAAAGTGTGAGGTTTTGTTTGTTTTTTTCATTATAACTTTCAATTTTTAAATAAAAATGTAATAGTTGTGATAAAAACTGAAGCTGATTGACACATTTAAGGTTTAAAAATGGACAAATTATGGTTTTTTTACAGCACTTTTTTCATAGGGATCAGTTTTGGTACATGTTTTTTTGGGGGGGGGGCTGGAGGTTAATAAATCACATGTTGGAGTCTCCTCCTTCAACCCAGCACTGTTAAACATTTTGGATCAGGATCACGTTGACAGGAGTGAAAAACTACCCATCAGTAATAAGATTATTAGCAACCTTCTCTCAGGTGTAAGTGTGTGTTCAGATAGGAGGCTTCAAAGCAAGCTGTGTTTTCAGCACGACAAAAACGGTCGCCATGAGAACGGAGTAACTGAGCATTTACAATCATTTTTATCTGATGAGGAAAAATGTGCTGGGTATAAATACAAAACGTCTAAGTTTAATGTCGTAGCCGTGAGCGCATTCATGGTACGCTGCTCCCTCCTATATGTTCAAACTCCATTACCTGTGTTCTCTTCAAAGGATCCCCTGCTGCGAGGACTGATTTTCCCTATAGGACCGAGGCCTCTTCACTCAGTGGGAGGACGAGAAAAAAAGCAGTGCAAGCCTCGTCGTTTCTCTGCTATATATAATTCTTTAGTGCCGGGGTCTTTATGACCTGAGCAACATTCATAGGGGACAATGAGAAGAAATGCTGGGATGCTTTTCTCTTTCTCCCCTCTGCAGCACTCTTTCATCTCTGCTTCCCACAAAGCTGATTCACCACTGGTGACCCCTGCTGCTGCATCGTTGAAAATAGACAACAAAGTGTCTGGGAGGTAAACCGGTGGGCAGTTGGAGGCGAGATTGCCGCTCGCTTTTTCAGCTGCAGAGCTGAGATCTCTTGCTGAGCCTGTCCTGTAAAAGGTAGCAAGCCGGCAGCCACATCTGCTGGTGTTAAGACGGCACAAAAGCCACGATGGCAGAGGAAAGCAAATGTAATCATCCGGTCCCTGACATGATTCCTAATCAGCCTGAACTTTAGTGCGCATCACAGCCTGGCGATCCTTCCACTATTTCCTGTCTGTCTTCACGACTCTGGCAGAAAAAGTTTTTTTTCTTTTTTCATATTTAAAATGGAAGATTTGATTAAATATATGAGATGAGTCAAACAATCCCATGAATTCTTTTGTTTTCCTTGTGTTATTCTTCATTAAATTAGCTAGTTTTTATTGTTAGCTAACACTAACTCTGGCTGCTTCTACCTAGAATCTCGTTTTTCAGTCACAGCCCACAGCTCCTGGGAGGGGCCCAATTGCAGTCACGATACATCGCCATATATCCAATCCACACCGGAAGTCCCAATCCGAAGTTTTCTCTTCCTGTAACTTACTAAAATCTAACCCTAACCCTAACCCTGACCCTTTACCTAACCCTAACACCCGACTACACCACACGCATCTGTTTGCAAGGCGCTGATAGTTAAACACCTCTAAGAGTATCTAACTTCAGATTGGACCGGCTTGGATGTGTGGCGGCGCCCTTAAAGGGGAAGTTCAGGATTTTTGACATAGGGCCTCATTTACAAGTGAGCCAGAATCCTACTTATCACTGAAGACGGTTTCAACATATCTCATCCCATTATGCTAGTTCCAGTTGGTCGCCGATGCTAATGCTAGTGCAAGCCAATAGGAATCTGCTAGCCTGTTATTAATAACAATCTTATCCACTCCACAGAACATTTGAGGCAAATCATTTCTAACTTCAGACTATCTGTGTAAATGTCGTGTTAACAGAATAATGTTACAAATAAAACAAACCTGCCTTTCGTTGCATTTTGATTGTTGCTGCTGAGAAACTTTACAAAGTTTTACTTCCTGTATTTGGCAGCAGTGATGTCATCTGTTGCTACGTGCATGAAGGAATCTGATTACACAAATATATTCTAAAATACGGCCACGTCTGAAAGGCATGAGGATATGTCGGATTTTGAAGATGATTTCTAACTTTTTTCATCAAACTAACTGTCAGCATGTCTCTATGAACCGAAATACACTGGCAAAGCTAGTAGGCTGGTAAGAAACTAGTTCCTCAATATGTCATGCAAAATTTGTCATAGAAGGCCAGTTTTACTTTTTTTTTTTTTTTACACGAGTTTACTAGTTTAACACGGCATTTACACAGATAGTCTTGCTGATTTGCCTCAGATGTTCTGTGGAGTGGATAAGATTGGTTTTAATGACAGGCTAGCAGATTCCTATTGACTTCCACTAGCATTAGCATCACCAACCTTCTGGAACTAGAATAACGGGATGAAATATGTTGAAACCGTCTTCAGTGATAAGCAGCATTCTGGCTCACTTGAAAATGAGACCCTATGTCAAAAATCCTGAACTTCCCCTTTAAGTCATTGTAACTGCAGTTAGGTACTCTTCAGCTCCTGCGCAAAGGTCAGAGTAGAACCAAAGATTTAAGTGTAAGACCAGTGCAGAGCTTGCACTACTGACATATGACCGTTTAATGCCTAAACCTAACTATTTTTTTTTCAAATTCCTCAACTTAACCAATATTTTTCGAATGCACAAACCTAACAATTTTTTTTCACAACTTTATTTTTTCCATATTGCCTAAATTTAACAAATATTTTTTTTATATTGACTAAACCGTATTGGTAATTTTTTTTTGGTTTTTGTAATCACTGAACCTATTTTTTTTATTACTAAACCTAACCAATTTTCTAAACCAAAATGTACAAACATTGCGAAAAAGTTTGGATGATGTGTAAAATGTTACATAATAAACAGTGATTTATAATCTCATCAAGCTTTAATTTGCTGCTCTAATCACAAAAACCTTTATGAATAAATGTTTATATGGCCTCAACCTAACTGATATTTTTGTAGTGACTAAACCTAACTGGTATTTATATACTGACTAAAATGAACTGGTATTTTTGTAATAACTAAACCTAACTGGTATTCTTGTAATGGCTGAACCTAACTGGTATTTATATACTGACTAAAATGAACTGGTATTTTTGTAATGACTAAACCTAACTGGTATTTATATACTGACTAAAATGAACTGGTATTTTTGTAATAACTAAACCTAACTGGTATTTTTTATCATGGGTAAACCTAACTGGTATTTTTGTAATGACTGAACCTATTTATATACTGACTAAAATGAACTGGTATTTTTGTAATAACTAAACCTAACTGGTATTTTTGTAATGACTAAACCTAACTGGTATTTATATACTGACTAAAATGAACTGGTATTTTTGTAATAACTAAACCTAACCGGTATTTATATACTGACTAAAATGAACTGGTATTTTTGTAATAACTAAACCTAACTGGTATTTTTGTAATGACTAAACCTAACTGGTATTTATATACTGACTAAAATGAACTGGTATTTTTGTAATAACTAAACCTAACTGGTATTTATATACTGACTAAAATGAACTGGTATTTTTGTAATAACTAAACCTAACTGGTATTTATATACTGACTAAAATGAACTGGTATTTTTGTAATAACTAAACCTAACTGGTATTTTTTATCATGGGTAAACCTAACTGGTATTTTTGTAATAACTAAACCTAACTGGTATTTTTATCATGGGTAAACCTAACTGGTATTTTTATCATGACTAAACCTAACTGGTATTCTTGTATTGACTGAACCTAACTGGTATTTATATACTGACTAAAATGAACTGGTATTTTTGTAATAACTAAACCTAACTGGTATTTATATACTGACTAAAATGAACTGGTATTTTTGTAATAACTAAACCTAACTGGTATTTTTTATCATGGGTAAACCTAACTGGTATTCTTGTATTGACTGAACCTAACTGGTATTTATATACTGACTAAAATGAACTGGTATTTTTGTAATAACTAAACCTAACTGGTATTTATATACTGACTAAAATGAACTGGTATTTTTGTAATAACTAAACCTAACTGGTATTTTTTATCATGGGTAAACCTAACTGGTATTTTTGTAATAACTAAACCTAACTGGTATTTTTATCATGGGTAAACCTAACTGGTATTTTTATCATGACTAAACCTAACTGGTATTTATATACTGACTAAAATGAACTGGTATTTTTGTAATAACTAAACCTAACTGGTATTTTTTATCATGGGTAAACCTAACTGGTATTTTTGTAATAACTAAACCTAACTGGTATTTTTATCACGACTAAACCTAACTGGTATTTTTATCATGACTAAACCTAACTGGTATTTATATACTGACTAAAATGAACTGGTATTTTTGTAATAACTAAACCTAACTGGTATTTTTTATCATGGGTAAACCTAACTGGTATTTTTGTAATAACTAAACCTAACTGGTATTTTTATCACGACTAAACCTAACTGGTATTTTTATCATGACTAAACCTAACTGGTATTTTTATCATGACTAAACCAAACTGGTATTATAAAGTAGTTCCAGGGTGACGTTTACCATCATGTAGTAACACGTCTGTAAAAGTAGTTCCAGGGTGACGTTTACCATCATGTAGTAACACGTCTGTAAAAGTAGTTCCAGGGTGACGTTTACCATCATGTACACAGAGCAGAGGTAACTTCTGGTTCTTGTCTTACACTTAAAAAAACTAAATCAAATTCAGGTGCTTGTTCTATATTTTTGTTACGTGAACAAAATCTGATCCAATCCAGCCCAGGTTCTAACCCCACAGTCAGATTATATTCCAGAGCTGATAGATGTCACAGCTCATTCACACATAACTGTGCAGCATTTCAGTGACTGATCAGGCATTTAGACTGAAGGTGAAGAAAACGAGTGCATCCTCACGCTGACAGAATATTCATGAGGGTTTTTGTGATTAAAGCAGCAGTGAAACACTGAAACAACGAACAATCCAACAACATTTGAAAATATTTCACATGCAGCTTCATAAATATTTGCAAAAACAGATGGTATAACTCAGCAATATTGTTGTGCAGAAGAAGCTTCTGTTGTGTTTGACACGTGGAAGAGTTGGTCTGAAAACTCTGGCCTTCCTCCTGAGGGAGAGGAGGGTGAACATGGTTGGAGGAGCGGCTGCTGTAAATATAAAACCTTGAGTTTGGGTTTTTCAGGGTTTCCATCTTCGTCCTCTCAGAGTCGGACTCGGCCAAATCCAAACAAGAGGGCAGAGCTGCGCAGTCAGACTTGGAACACGATCGGAGAAAAATGTGCGTCTTTGGAGGTCCAACATTTCATCATGTCCAGCGCTATTTTGAGACAAAGCCACCAACTTTCTCTGTTAATATCTCATAGATGGAGCATGCTGGAGCTGTGACATCCACCTTCTCTGCTTTGTCTCTTTTTGTGTCTCTTTTTTGTCTCTGCTTTGTCTCTTTTTGTCTCCTTTCGTCTCTGTTTTGTCTCTGCTTCATCTCTTTTTGTCTCTTTTTTGTCTCTGCTTCGTCTCTTTTTGTCTCTTTTTTGTCTCTGCTTCATCTCTTTTTGTCTCTTTTTTGTCTCTGCTTCATCTCTTTTTGTCCCTTTTTTGTCTCTGCTTTGTCTCTTTTTGTCCCTTTTTTGTCTCTGCTTCATCTCTTTTTGTCCCTTTTTTGTCTCTGCTTCATCTCTTTTTGTCTCTTTTTTGTCTCTGCTTCGTCTCTTTTTGTCTCTTTTTTGTCTCTGCTTCATCTCTTTTTGTCTCTTTTTTGTCTCTGCTTCGTCTCTCTTTTTGTCTCTGCTTCATCTCTTTTTGTCTCTTTTTTGTCTCTGCTTCATCTCTTTTTGTCTCTGCTTTGTCTCTTTTTGTCTCTTTTTTGTCTCTGCTTCGTCTCTTTTTGTCTCTGCTTTGTCTCTTTTTGTCTCTTTTTTTGTCTCTGCTTCGTCTCTTTTTGTCTCTGCTTTGTCTCTCTTTTTGTCTCCTTTCGTCTCTGTTTTGTCTCTGCTTCATCTCTTTTTGTCTCTTTTTTGTCTTTGCTTTGTTTCTTTTTCGTCTCTGCTTGGTCTCTTTTTTGTCTTTTATTCGTCTCTGCTTCGTCTCTTCTTCATCTTTGCTTTGTCTCTTTTTCGTCTTTGCTTCGTCTCTTTTTTTGTCTCTGCTTGGTCTCTTTTTCGTCTCTGCTTCATCTCTGCTTTGTCTCTGCTTTGTCTCTTTTTTCGTCTCTGCTTCGTCTCTGCTTTGTCTCTTTTTCGTCTCTTTTTCGTCTTTGCTTCGTCTCTTTTTCGTCTCTGCTTGGTCTCTTTTTCGTCTCTGCTTCGTCTCTGCTTTGTCTCTTTTTCGTCTCTGCTTTGTCTCTGCTTTGTCTCTTTTTCGTCTCTTTTTCATCTTTGCTTCGCTCTCTTTTTCGTCTCTGCTTGGTCTCCGTTTCATCGCTGCTCCATCTCTGTACAAACTATAAGCTTATCGTAGAACGCGTCTCCAAAATCTCGGGGTGGAAGTTATTAGTCTATGTTCTGATAACTTGACTCGTACTGTAGCAGCTGGAAAAGTCCTAAAAATGTCCTGGAAAAGTCCTGAAAATAACTTCAAGAAAAGAGTGGGAACCCCTGATTATGGCACATTCTGCTTTAGCGTCAGCAAACTCAGCTTCTTAAGTTCACTGGTAGAAGTTGTTCATGCATTAACCTGATTTAACTGAATCCTTCGTTCCCAAACTGAACCAACAGGTCTGAATGCGTCAACCTGGAAACCCAAGTGAGTTTGATGCATAATTCCTAATGTATGAGTTTAGCTCTGCACCTGTTAACGCCTAAAGCGAAGCAGTTATTTTTAATCAAATCAAATCAAAAAGCTCTTTTCATACAGAAAGTAGCACAAAGTTTTTCACATTAAAACTATTTTGGCGCATTAAAAACACAAGTCTTCACACACTCAAGCGTACGACCTCACAGTTTTAAAATGCACACCTGATCATAATCTCTCCCATTCTTACAGGCTGGGGTGGCACCAGCCCCCCAACGAGGATGATCACCGCAGCAGCAGCCCTGCAGGCTGAACAGGCGTCGCCCCCGGCATGGAGGATCCCGACTGGAGTTAAAGGTTCAAACCAGAGGTGTCAAACTCATTTTAGTTCAGGGGCCTCAAACGGCACGATTACATCTGAAGTGGGCCGGACCAGGAAAATGATCACGCAATTACCTATAAATAACGAAAACGGCAAATGTTGCCCTTTATTTTACCACGCTGTCAAGTTGTTTATATCTAATGAACTTTCTTTTTTAGAAAAAAAGAACGTGAAATCTATTGAGGAACATAAGTGGTTTCAACAGCATTTTGCTTCATTTGATTATATTTTACCGTATTTTCTGGACTACAAGTCGCTCCTGAGTATAAGTCGCATCAGTCAAAAAATGCATCCTGAACAGGGAAAAAACATAAGTCTCAATGGACTATAAGTCGTATTTATTCATTTAAAATTGGGCAATCTTTAACAGTAAGAAGTAGTATACCCGAAAAAAAAAACGAAAATCACCTCATCAGTCCAATTCCAGGTTAATGCCCGTAAATGATCATAAACATAATTAAAAAGGTTAAACATGTTTTTTGTTTTTAGTCCCACCGCATAGACAGATGTCCAAAATAAACTCCTTTCACTGAGATAAGGCTATTTTGGGATTTTTGCCCTTGAAGCAGAATGTAGTTACATTAGACATTAATATTTTCTCCTTGGATCATGTCAATCAATATGAATTTATACTTAAAAATATGCGAAATTGTATCTATTTTCATATACAAGTCGCACTGGACTATAAGTCGCACAAGCCGCCAAACTAAGAAAAAAAATTGTGACTTATAGTCCGGAAAATACGGTATTTTATTATTTATTTTATGTTTTAATTTAAGTCATATTTTTATATGAAAAAATATCCATTTACATTTTTACATAAACTCATGACTTTCATTAACTTTCCCTTAAAACTTCCCAAATATGGAATATCTAAAATATATTTATACTTTTATTATGATCATTATTATCAACTCAAAATAAGACACAACATGTTCATTTTAACTCTAAGATCACAAGAGATCTGCAAATTCACTTACTGTAACAACGAATCACAGGTATCTGGAACTAAAATAAGTAAAATAAGATTTCCGCATGTTAAGTAATTCTGACCTCATGATATAAAGTGAGGTCAGATCTGTAAGTTAATATTTTAAATACTTCATATTTAGACATTTAAAACAATCCAAACTCTGGTGGACCAATCAGAAACTAGAGTTTGTGTTATTGTTTTAAATGTGGCATTTAATAATTCACCTTGCGGGCCAGAGTGGACCCTCTGGCGGGCCGGTTTTGGCCCCCGGGCCTCATGTTTGACACCCCTGGTTCAAACAATGAGACCAAATAAAAGCAACAGGCACGAAATATGAAGAAGAAAGAAGAAGAAATCTTTATTCCAGACCCAGGGGGAT
>JALJCO010007162.1:0-20674 GCA_023101725.1 Atherinomorus stipes
AAAACAGGACAGGATTACAGCCGATTCAGAAATGCCTCAGAGGAGACGGCCCTTTCCATATCCCTTCGGAAAACTTGCATCTTCGCAGCGGCCTCAGACATGTGCCTCTCCAAGTTTTTTGCCATCATTTTCAATTCACTGAAAAAAAAGAAAAAAATGTCTTCAATTACATGTTGCAGTATACATTGAAATATGTTTATCACCAAACTTATGAAACAATCTTACCATGGTTCATACTGTGGCCCCATTTTGAACTTGGCAACAGCCTCTTGCACTGGCATGTTAAATTTTTCAGCCAGGGTGTGAACAGTCACCTATGACGATAGACATTCGTGAAATTCATCGAAAAAGTCACTGAACCAAATGTAGCCTTAAATTATGCTGTGTCCAGTTTGATATTTTTACTTGTGTAAAATCTTATAAGAGGCTCTGTAAGATTTGACACTCAGAGCCTGGGTCACAGACTGTGGGTCTGAATGCTCTAAAGACATGTAACATTACACATCTGCATTGTTCTATTTTAATGTTCCTTCAGCTACAGGTGTGAGATGTGATATGAAAAGCCATTATGTAAATTATATAGTGCCAATATTAATTTAATGTAAGCCAAAAAAAATCATGTCATACTTCTGGTAAGAGCACAGTCATGACGTAGTCAACCCAGTCTTCTTGATGTGTTGCTCTTGGGGTCTCTTCAATGATGTAAAACAAGAATGAGACAACCTCATCAAGCTGCTCATCTTCAAAGTACAGGGTTGGCCTCTCCCTCCTGGGGAGGTAGCCTGATAGCCTGAAAACAATAGAGGATGGTGATGGTCCATATTGACATGACTCAAATTTAATTTTATATTGCCAAAAACTATCAATTTGAAATGTAAATACAACAATCGATATAGAATGATGCATCGATCGTAAACTGATCCAAATATCATGTATCGATCAAAGATCGATATGAAACCCACTTTTAAATAGAAAAATTGATTTTTTTTTAAGTCCTCTGACAACATTTTCAAATCCATGTTAATGGTTTTGTACTGCAAGGCTTACTATTATGTTAAACAACCTTGTTTATTACTTCTTATACTGCTTTATACCAACAGGTGGATCCTAAATATAATATTGTACTGTGATTAAACCAGTGATTTACACCCCTAGAAAATACTTCTATGGTGATTATCTTCTCATGCCGATATACACCCCTAAAAATTATTTATACCCTCCAATTAAAGACAAGGCTAAATAGTGAATAAATACTCCTTATTATCTCAACTAGTCATTGCTTGTGGTTTTCTGATGCATCATTCATGAAGGTCAATTCAAGCCAGAACTCACGAAAGCGTCCTGAGACTGATCACTATATCAAATCAATCTAAGCATTGATTTAAGACTTTGATGGTTAACCTTGTTTCCATTACATATCAAATAACTAAGGTGGTGCTCGGAGGCTGTTAGTATTGATAATAGAAATAATATGTGTGACGCAACTTTTGTCAATTTGAACTTATTTAATAGGCAGACAAATTTTTTTTACTTCTTTAATGGGAGGGTTTAAATAATTAAGTACTTACCTCAAGGTGTTCCCTTATCGAAGTGCTACCCTTCATCCACTCGATCAGTTCAGCAGACAGACGTTTGCGCACGCTCTGCTTCTTTTACCGCTTCCTGAAAATTTAAAACATTTCACAGACAATCTTAAAAACTGTGCGTTCATTATTTCTCACTAAGCTCCAGCAGCTCAGAATTATACGCACATTCATTCTAAACAATATCATTGGCATCAAAATTATTATAATGTATGCATTCTGTATATAATCTGTGATGAGGTCAGTCCCTTACCAACTCTGTTTGATGGTCAATTCGCGGGTTTTTGGCAAAGCAGTGGTCTGCCATTGTCCAAGGTTCCTGCTGACAAAGGAAGCCAGAGTTTGGCCCTTAGGTTAGTTAATGGCCACCATGAATATCCCGCAGTAATGATTATGTCCCCCCCCCAAAATTACATTAGTCTCTTCATTAGGCTCCCTCTTCCTCTTCACTCTGAATATTGGCAAAAGAAGTCCTTTGACCTTGTCTCTTCCCTCTTCTGTGAAATGAGCAAATGGCCTGCCATGTCTGAAGGAAAAAAAAAAAAAAAGTCAAAACTGGGAGGACAACACTTTCAAACAGAGAAACAATAGAACCCAATTTTCACAAGCCGGTGTAAAAATGTGTGCCCATAAACTGCCCAACAACGCTTTTACAATAAGCATTTCTATTCAAACACAGGCTTTCAAATGAGCATAAAATATGTCATTGCCTTGAAGTCCTTGTTTTTGAAAATATACATTTCATTGTCAAAATCAATAAAAAGACCATTCCCCTATGTGCTCTGTTTTGTCACTTGAGTTCCAAGTGAAACACAAAGCTGAAAACAGTTAAAATGTTAAAAAAGGAGAAACCCCTGAGACCTCTGGCTCACATTTATTATGAAAGGACAAGGAGGAAGGCTCAGAGATTCGGCTTTATGCACAGCTCCAGGACTTCCACCTTTGTTTCCCGTCTTTCATGAATGGATGAACTAATTAGTCCAGGTGTGTCTGACCATTTGCTGAGGTCTTAAATTGAGGAAATACTGGAGCTGTGCATAAAACCTATTGTGGTGGGCATCTTTGTTCAGCCAGAGCCTCTGAAGTCAGTGAGGTACCACAGGATTCCCCTGGCTAGAGCTTCTTTTCAAAGAACTGTTGTAAAAAATGCCCTCACTCTTAAATTGAACAAAGTAAACATCCCCGCACTTGGCCTGAAGTGCTCCACGTATTTATGCATTTACTGGACCCCTTTCATTTAAACTAATGTTCTCAATTGTTGCTTTTATCTGTTAGTGTCTGTATTGTAGTGCTGTCTAGTGAGCTGAAGACAATTTTCCATGCTGGTGAACAATAAATACTTTTTCTATTCAACAAACAAAGGGTACAATTGACTCAAATCATACCCCTCCAGGTGTAGGTTTTCCACCAGCACTACACACCACCATCTCCGCAGAGCCGGCATGTCATCCTCAAAGGAAGAGCACATCCACACAACAATTTACTTCATGCACAAGTTAATTTCAATGTTGAAATGTGTCCTAAATGATCTTAGCCATGTTAAACAGTTATTTACCCTTTGACATATTTATCTGTTAGACAATAGGGAAATGTGTTCAACTTACAACAGTGAAGTCAAATGGTGCTGCAAGCATTAGGTACCAAGTGTACTGGAACAGAAACACTTGTTGGCCTGGGATATCTTGCTGTGGACGCAAACGTTCACGCAGCGGTGCGTGTTGGAATATACTTGCTGCAGCACTTGCGGCCGAAATGCTCAATACTGGAGGCCACCGTAGGAGGGTACACAGCATATGAGAATGTAAAAGGTCAGCTGGGAGATTGTTTTTGGAGATCGGACGACAGGTGTATGTGGAAAATAGACAATGTTTTGCCTGAAGAAGACGATCATTTTGCTTTGCTACTGCGAAAAAAAAGGGTCGCTGTGAACGGGGAGGAAATATATACAAGTGTCTGTAGTTTCGGACCAGGTCCGAGAGACGCTCTTCAAAACTACTCGCCGACGCCATTGTGTCGCCATTGTGTTTCCTCTGCCTCGGATCACGCTTTTGTACGCACGAGCACCCTGCGTTCAAGTCAATTTGCACCACGCGCATGCGGCCGTCCGCGCAACGCGGCGACCTACGTGCCGTAGGTACGCTGGGAACGCGTGGGCGCCATGATGCGTACGCGGACGCGTCGCCAACAGCAAGTATAACCCAGGCCTTACAGTGATGATTTATTCAGCAAATTTTAAGCTTATGTGATTGTAATCTTACCATTATCATAAAAATGCCACAGTCATTGGCGTGTCTGTTGGGGAAGTCCCTGAATCATGCAAGTTAAAAAAAAACAAAAAACTTACATTATATAAAATGCAATTAACAGATGCTAGTGCTTTGTGTGGCTGGTCAGGTTATGTATACTGTAGTAATAGACAGTTCTGATAATAGGGAATTACAACAAATACTCTGGCACCCACTATCACTGAGCAAATAAAGTTACAGTAAACATTGCAGGCCGCCCTCTTACAGGTAACAAAGAAACATAATGACCAAGTGATAATTGATTCCCGTGAAAGAATGCAATATTTAATGTGTAGAAAATCAATCTTAGACATTTACCTCCATATCTTGCCCTGTTTTTTCAATCCAGGGACCTGGAACTAGCTGCTTTGCAAGATTACTGTTTTAAAAAACAAAAAAACAAAATTACACACACACACACACACAGGCAAGTCAGGAGAACGTGACTGCCTTTAACATCCTCCCCCGCCTGGCCTCGGCTTCCGTACCTCGGGCCCTCCTGCCCCCCCTCTGCGCTCCTGCCCCGTCCTCCTCCTCCGGCTCCTGCCCCCGCCTCCTCTGGGGAGGAGGCGCGCCCCCCGGGCTCCCCCCGGCATCCCTGTCTCCTGCTCTCGTTGGGGGGCGCGGTTATTATTAACGTGACTGCCTTTAAGAATAAAAAAAAAAAATGAAGTAAACATGCACAATTTTCCGGAGATTTTACAGCTGAAGGTAAATTTACTTTAGTTAATCTGCATTTTTGTTGATTGTATGTTCAGATTTTGTGTTGATCTGGACCCCAGGAAGAATAGTCTTCACTGATGACTAATGGGGATCCATAATAAACTAAACTAAAAGCAGAACTTAATTGGAAGTTGAGAAAAATCCAATATTTGTGTAATTAAGTAATTATTCTAAAATAAATGTAAATAAATTTCAGTTGTAAAATCACAGACCTTAGTCAAGGGAACGTCTTTGACTAAAAAGTACACTGCATATTTTTTGCCTTAAGCAAGTGTGATAACCGTCATGTCCAAAGCCCTGCTTTCTCAAGTGATACTGAGAGTCAATGAACAGAATTTCTTTCTGCATTGGCTTCTTAACCTGGTAAACAGAGGAATTACAGGGAGGTTAAAGATAGGATCACACTAGTATTGAGCCCAATACTTTACTGGTATAAAAGCATAAGCAGGGTGAAGGCTAGAACTAAAAAAAAAAAAAAGGACAAAAAAAGACAAAAAGACAAAAAAAAGACAATAAAATGACAGCAATTCACCATACTTTACATTATGTAGTGCATCCCAGTAATATTGCAATCCCATAGAAGAGGAAAACACAAATGTGCCATAAAGCAAAAAACAGATGGCTGAGAGTGAGTCGATGGAGAACAGTTATTGACTATTTTACAATGAAAAACTTCACATAAGCATAACACAAAGTGAACTTACACACAACAAGAAATGCCCAGGGACTCAAAGAGGAATGACAATGGCATCCATGTAGAGTGAGTTTACCTAAAAGAGTAATAATAATAAAATAAAAGTACATTTATCTTCTTACACACGATAAAATATACTTACAGGCAAGCAGTCAGAAGGGTTGCAACTAGTAGGTGGCAACCATGTTGGGGTATATAGAGGTCAACATGAACTGATTTCCCCTGAAAAAAAAATACAAGAAATATGTCAAAACACAGGATTGTCAAACAGTGAATAGGACCAATGATAGATGGTCATAGAATGACTCCACTAAAACCACTACCAATAATTATCACCTTGCTTTATCCATTTGAATACTGTACCTGCAGGATCTCCTGCACGAGGCGCAGACAGGCATTTCCCATCTGTGAATACATTTACAGTAAGTTTAGCAGTTTAAAATATCAAGGATCATATTTGCAGAAATAACCACATGCAACCTCTAAATTACTTAGTCTTCCAATTAAGAGTGGGCACATTGAAATGACACCCAAATTTCGTAAGGATCCCAAGTCTCTCTTATTAGCTTGATTTCTGGAAACTTGAACTTTGGCACCTCAGAATCCATGTCCTTGCGAAGCCCCAAAGTCTGGAAATTCTCCCTTGTGAGGCAAGTGTTGCCATCTTTGACTATAATTTCATTTTTTGGATGTTTATCATGTAGAATGTATTCCAGCTGTGACACACAAAAAGATGGTTATAAATTTTATGCAGGCAAGAAAAAAAAATAAACATGAGGGTAGACTGAGTGCCAATTTTCCATGTCAAGATGACCAATAATCTGTATTTTTTTTGGTATTAATTACTTCCATCGTCACGGTAGCTTTAGTAACATTTGGATGGCATACGCAATAACCATTTATCAGCAGCTTTGGCGATAATTTTCCTAATTGTAAAAAAGCTGAGCTGCTCCCCCCCGGAAGCTATATTGTGCCTGCATCGGTAGATACCTTTGATACATAGTCGTTTCTGATTAACATACCAGCTGTTGTTGCTCTGGATGGTCTCCCAATGTCCAGGAGGACCGACATGGTCTGAGGTTGCTTGTCTGTGTCGCAGCCTCACAATACCACCCACAGCCAAGTCTGTCCTCACACTTTTCAGCAAGATGGTGTTCATCACCCACTGAAATAATTTGAAAAAGCACCAAAAAAAAAAAAACCCCTAAACATTCAAACGTGTGGCAAAAATGAAAATAAAAATAAAAACAATACCTTGGTATTCCTGTGCCCCTTGTGACTTTTAATTTCTTGACATAGCAGTTGCCGAAGCAGAGGAACCAGTATCTGCAGACACACTGGAGGGGAGTGACACGGAGGCTGCAAAGACAAAAATCCCCATAAATTACTACACATACCTACATTTTTTTTTACACACACACACACACACACACACACACACACACAGTCTGTCAAAATTAATCCTTTTTTCAAACGTTTATTTTTATTAATTACTACTGCTATATGCAGAAAATACATTTACTTTTGTTTTACAACTTGAAGAGTAAAACCAAGCCAGAAATGTCCGAGTTAATGCAGTTGAGAAGTCAGCTTGTGAGGATCAGCAGCATTCTGGAGTAAACTGCCACCATCTGAATGACTTTATGCAGACATGTGAGGACAGGGTTTCAGGAGTCTAGTCTACTAAAGATAAATGCAGAATTCCTAGTGAGACATCTTTAATCATAAATGTGTTCTAGAAGTGATAAAAGCAATGCGAATAATCAGGATTAATTTTTTGACAGCCCTAATACATTTACAGAAAAGAATCAAGTAATCTAGAATGATATGAAAAAAAGTCAATACCAAGAATGGCTTTCCCATTTGAGTCAAGGATGACATTTCTGTTGAAAAGTTTCTTCAATCCGTCAATGGCCTGCTGATTAAGTCTCTCATTATGGTGGTGTAAGATGTTGCGCACAAGGCCGCCTTAATGCACGGGCTTACCTGGGCTGAAGCCCAGGGGCCAATGGAGTTCAGGGGCCTATCATTTTTGGGAAAAAATTACATAAAAAGTAAAGTTATTATGCAATTTGTCAGTTTTCCTGTCAATCACATTATATGCAAATTAGAAACTGCTGATTGATCCAAATAAACCCGTTCCTACAAGCCCCACCCCGCCGCCATGTGACAATCTGATGATGCTCCATCACTTAACTTTAGAGACAGGTGTAGGCTGTGTTGGCTAAAAATTACGGTTTTAGAGGTTTTTTCACAAGAAAATGACTAAAGAGCATCCCGAAACTCTTTAGATTCTTTCAGCCTCACACAAATGACAGCGAGGAAACCGCTCATCTAACCCACTGAGGAGGGCAGCGACGCCCACGCTGATGCCAGAGGTAACGGACACAGGAGTGGAATACAGAGGTGGGGGGGGGGAGCTGAGACGGGCACACGCGCATCAGAGAGAGAGAGGAGGGACGAGATGGCACATTAGCGGTGACCTGGGCCTCTGGGGAAAACTTAGACCGGCCCAAAGTCGGCGCTTACTGGGTACAAATACGACCGATACCTTGTCGAAATAAAAGTGCTGATAAATCTGCGTCAGAGCGCACGTGGCAGGCGCAAAGTAACGGGGAGTGAGTAAACAGAGAACGGCTACGTTACTCTCCATCAAGGGTGATCATGTTTATCATTTAGCAGAAGGCAGTGACGTCCATAGCGACAGACTGGCGACCTGTCCAGGTGTACCTGCCTCTCACCTGATAATAGATAAACTCCAGTCCCCCCCTGCAACCCTGCTGCTGTGCAGAAAATGAATGAATGACAGTGATGTCCCCAGAAAAGCCATAATTGCTTATATTAATCCAGCAGCCGACTGTGGAACAGCAGACTCCAAACCAGAGAAACAGTTAAATGACCGATGTGAATACTGGACACAGGTTCTATAGAGGGATGTTGCAGGTGTGAAATATTTGGCTGAATGTGGACTTGATAGCTTTCATGAGTGAACCACAGGTTATTTGAGCAGCATGAACTAATCAGCCAGTTTGATTCTTTCTTAAAGTCTAGTTTGATTTGTTGCTGCTATTATTTATTTATTTTATTATTATTTATTTCAGATTTTGTATTATTATTATCATTATCACTATTATTTTTTATTCTGCTCACATTATCTGAAAATCAATATCATGTCAAACTAAAAACAAAACACTCGGAACAGCCTTAGATAGTATTTTCTATAATGACGCTCTTTTTTTTTTAAAAAAAGAGAAAAATCGAAGTAAATTGGGGGACGGGACAGGGCCTACAAAACTTCTCAGCCCAGGGGCCTACCAGTAGGTTAAGGCGGCCCTGGTTGCGCATCGGGAATATATGGCTTGATGGGGAAAGGGAGTTCATAAAGTAGTTGTTTTTACGCATTCCAGAGAACAACTGCTCTGCTCTCTGGGAATTGAGCCACCCAGATAGCTCTGGCACTAGTCCGATGCGTCTCAGGGATTCCTTCTCATCTTTTGCGTTAAATTGATGAAAAGTGTCATATAGTGCATAATGCTCTGCACAGCCTGTTTCAGGATGGCCATTAAGATCCGGTGGGCATTTTTTCACTTTCAGCCATGGCAAACTGATCCGTAGTTTCCCACTCTTGGCACATGAAATGTTTTCAGGTGTAGCCGTCGCCACTTTTCCTTCATGTGGGCTGAAGGGCAGTCTCTCTGGCTCACGTAGGTTGGTGTGGGTCACCAATCCTCGTGCAAAATCACATATGACAATGTTGGGAAAATGTTTAAAGGACAGCAACATGTCTGTGTAGTCTCTTGGGCTTTCAGCTCTTATATTGAATTTTACAGAGTTTACGATGCCACAAGGACACATGATTACTGCCCAGCCACCTATGAATGGAAAATAAGGACAATGACATGCATCATAAAGTATATGTCATTTATCACAGCATAGGACGCAATAGTATACATAAAACGCATTACCTGATGCTCCCCAAACTGTTTGAAAGACTTTGTCGTAGGTGCTCCTGCTTTTCATCTCTTCCCTCAAATGCAGGAGGAGGTCCATTTTGGATCCCTTGGAGTCAATGCCACACTCACGAACAAGTCTCCTCAAAGTATCAACCTATGTGAACACAGACAAAAAGATGATGGCAAACTACAGTTTTTTCCCCCTTTCAAATAATCTAAATTACTTTACAATGCTAGCTGGGATAGGCTCCAGCAACCCCCGCGACCCTGAACTGGATAAGCGGTACAGAAAATGACTGACATGACTACTTTACAATGAGTGTATAGGGTATTACATGCAAATAAAATGTTCCAATTCACCTTCAAGTTCATCAGTTCAGTGGACAGACACTCCTCTGATATCTCAACATCCACTTTTTCTGCTAATGAGGTTTTTGGTGCAACTTTCTCATACTCTGTATTCAGGAGGACTTTGTCAGCTCTCGTATGAGGCCCAATCCATGGCGCCCATTTCTTAAATGAAGGAGAGACTTTAAAAGGGATTGACTTGATTACCTTCATGGAGAAACGATAGATTTTAAGTTATAAACATTTGACAAAAGCACAAATGCAAATGTAGACATGCATTATTCCAAGATACAATACACTGTGAAATCTATGAACATTTCTTCTGCGGAATACTCACGTCATACACCCATTAAGGGCTACAACTTACTTTTTAAAAACCCTCGGCAAACAATCTCTCTCTCAACAGAGTGCCAGAATTCCTCAGCATCAACATGTCCGTCATAATCAGAGGGGGAACTTCAAGGTCGCTCACTGTAAGACAGGTGGTTAGACCTGTTCCATGAAATCAGTGTTGTGTTATTACATTGTAAATGTCAAAACAAATAAAAGTTACCTGGTATACTAAAAACTCCCTTCTTATGCAAATCCATAATCACGACAGGTGGATGGATCCCACAGTTTACACAAGCATAATCATAGCCATGTGTTGTCAAAGCCTTAAAGTGCAGATATGCATGTACAATGGAGTCATGGCTTGGAAATTTGGTGTCGTTTGTTTGTTCGAGAATGTCAATAGCCCTCCCAACTGCAGTGTGATTCTAGGGAAACGTTAGAAAATCATATTTAGACAACATTTGAGAAATTTCAATACGATTGACTGCAATAACTCAGTGGTGGATCCTTCTGCATTTTAGGACAAATAGGTTAATATAGAAAAAAACATGTACATAAGTATTCAGTTGATTTAAGGAATCAAAACATAATAAATGAAGAATACCTGGACAGACTGTCTCAGGAAAAGACAAAGATGCAATGCCAGAATTACGTGGTCATCAAAGTTGTGCAGCCCCTCAGTCCATTCCTGGTAGCGATAGAATGTTCCACATTTCCCGCACCTCTTGCAATACGTAGATGCATCTACAGTACAAGAAAAAAAAATACTTTGTAAAGGCAAAAAATATATTAATGTGATATTATGCAATTCCCCTAGATCCATGAAACATCCTCATGAAATGGAATCTTTGATTCGACTGGAATTTGCAGATATGCATTTCTTCAAAATACAGACCTGCTACACCCGTGAACGTGACAATCTTGGCTTTCTGTGATACCAAGATTGGTTCAGAAAGAGGGACCTTTCCTGGACACACCGCACAAAAGGCCTCTTGAGGAATTAGGTGCTGTGGCAAAGCATTTACAGTTGGAGAACTGACATCTTTTGGAAGGACAGCTGGTAAACGTTTGTTCTTCATCAAATAATCAATCATTGTCATCAGACCATTTCCTTCTGGTAGATATAAAGATGTGGCATCAATCCCCATGGTCTGCTCATCTTGTCCATCTTTTTCAAAAAATTCAAACACATCAGAATCAGTGGACCTCACTTTTTGAAAAAGCTGTGGATGTGTTTGGTTCAAATGCCATTTTGCAATGGATTTGTGCAGACAGCTGTTCTTCTGTTTGGAACAAGGGCAGTGCCAAGTATTTCTTTTTCTGTCAAAATACACCACTACTCTGCCTAGCCTTGAGTAGTATGCCGTTTCCTTGTCCTTCACAGACACAAACATTTTAGACGATCCTTCTTCAAGAGTGATCTCTTCACTGAGAGGGCATCCCTCAGACTCAGCAACTTTTTGTTGAGACAGACAAACACGCTTGGTCATAGACCGCGGAACTGGGGGGGCCAGCCGGGCCACGGCCCTGGTAACTTTTGTACCTTGGTAAAGAAAAAAATAGCCAAATAACTGAAAGCAAGTTGCATTGTTGTCCTTATGACCCGTCACTGCGCACCTTCTCTCTCTCTCACCCTGCGCCCTCCCCCGCCCCGTTGAAAACCTTCCCTGCAGTCTGCTATATAGGTTACGTAGGCTGCATAGAAATATCAAATATGTGCCTATCGAGTGCATTGTTTATCAATATGTCTTCATGCAAGCGTTGCGAGCAAACGTCAAAACGTCGATTTCAAAGCTTGTCATTAGCTGGTTTCCATTACACTTTTTCGAAAAATAAAAGCCATATTTCTTAAACTTTGAAAAAGTACAATTGCGATATGCAGGTGTTTCCATTGAATGGTATAAGCAGTAATTCTCGTAAAATCCCGCCCCGCGAGACTCCACTTTGAGGAGGATGGAGATAGAAACATATTGTTTTTCAGAGCTGCTCCTCATCAGGAGATGAAAGCAGCGGATGATGATTCAGAGGTAAAGTCCGTATGTATGGAGCCTCTGATCACATCAGCAGGAAAAACACTCGTGGAGACTTCCAGGACAGACGCCCGAAACGTAATACGAATGAAAATCCCCTCAGAATCAACTTCTGGAGTGTGGATGTCATTTCTGGATCTTTATTCCACTTTTATCAGCACCAGTTCCTGACTGATGTGGTGATGCAGCTGCTGATACGAAGGCGCAGCCATACAGTACGATGTTATTCATGGTCACGTTTTATTAAATCCTGCTGACGTGTATTTAACATGTGGGAACCAGATAACCGAGTCGTGGTGTTACAAACGTGTGGAAATGACATAAACAGCTGGTGTCCAGTCATTAATACATGAAGAACTTCAACCATCTGTATAATGTCCAAAATGAACTCAGCTTGCTGAGTTATGGCGATTTGGGGATTTTTAATACATGTGACTGATAGAACTTCCCCCCATCACTCCGATTTCACAGTTAATGCTTGTAAATGATCATATTCATCATAATTAAGGAGGAATAACTGGATTCTACCCCCCCACCACGTCATGCCTGAGGGCGAGTAATTGCGAAAAAAAATGTTTCCATTACACTTATGCGCAAAACTGCTTTATGGAAACGTCTGGATTAACGCCTCATGAAAGCGTAAAAACTTTTTTTGCGATATTTGAGAGTTTTTTTTCTAAATGTAGGTGTCTCCATTAGCGGTTTTTAAATGCGATATTTAGGTTTTGTGCAATTCCAGGTGTAATGGAAACCCAGCTATTGTTGACATCGTGAAAATGAAAAGACAGACATCTATTTCAACTTTTTTGACAACCAAGCCAAAACTACAAAAGCAGGATGAAAAAAATACTCCTCCTTCCTCAGAGACACAACAAACATCTTTTGTAAGAAAGAGAAAAGAAAAAAAGTGCTATTTTTTAAAAAGCTACATCAGGTTTTTTGTTTTTCTTGGAAGTATGGCCCCCCCTCGTTCAGATGCGTTCCGCGGTCCATGCGCTTGGTGTTCTCAGAGATCCACCTTTTATCAACCATGTCCTTCAGAACCTCTTCTTTAAAGGTGCCATGACATCAAATTTCACTTTTCTGGGGTTTTGGGTGTATAATATGATCTGTTGTGCACTGATGAGGCCATGTGAATGTCCAGAGTGAGAATCAAAGTTCCTGTTTATGGTCTGTCAGCTTTGTCTCTCTGCTCAGAAACAGTTGAATCAGACAGCAGGCTATCATTCTACGTAGTTCTATCATTCTACGTAATTTAATTGCTCCAATAAGAGCACACTATCAAGTAAACAGCCCCCCCTCTCTCTCTCCTAACGGTTTATGCACCGTCCGCTCCCCCCTCCCCTTCCTGTCTGATTCAGCTGCGTGTATGGAGCTAGTAGTAACTTCTGTGCAGTCAGGTCTGGGTTTTCACACAAATGGATTTAAAAGAAAACTTCTGAAGCAACACTGAGGGAGGGGGCCACAACCTTGTCATTACCTGTAAGTTTATTTATTTTCTAAATGCTGTCTTGTCTGATAAACGTAGCTCACACTGTCTGAAGTGCCCATGTTGCTAGCAGTTAGCCTTTAGCAAACTCCGGCCGCAGCTTGACCTAGATTCTCCAAATAAGGTCATAGCCAAATATGGTGTAGCCAATCAAAATGAAGTCAACGTGGTGTCCGGGTAAAGCTCCATATCATCACCGGACCCAACTGTATTACTGAGGAAGTGAGGTCTGGCGTTTCAAATCAATACTCCGCTGTAAAAAATGCCGTTTTTTTCTTTGAAGTATTTAGATATGCCAACAACATAAACTAGTTTTTAACTGCTATGTCATCACTCCTTTAAGGGTTACATGCGTTCCTGAAGAAATGGGACAAAAAGAAATTGATTTCTGATGCATGCACAGAAATCCCATCAGGCCACTTCTTCTGGCAAACTCCCCTGCTCGTCTACATTGCTCTACCTCACACAACATTACATGTTTCTCTCCCCAAGTGCAATTCTGAACATGAATTGGTGTAAGTGGCCCGGAAAATGTTCTTTTGACAGCAAATATACCATTCCTTTTGTCTATGCATTGTGATGGCAGGTGGTGACTTGATGTTATGTCCGTGATTGCTGAGGTGTGGTGTCTTTGGATATGTACTTTTATGTTTTTTTGGTTAACAACCAAATTACAAAAGGTGCAAGTGGTTTTCTTTGGCCTTGATTTCACAAACTCAATTCTGCTGGGAAGAGTGGAAGTTGTTGGATAACGATAGGAACGAGAGGAAGCTCCAAGTGTGCTGGCGGGAGAGACAAATGAGGCGTCAGAGGAGGCTCCAAGTGCGCTGGCGGGAGAGACAAATGAGGCGTCAGAGGAGGCTACAAGGGCGCTGGCAGCAGGCTAACACGACTGTATAGTCTGCCGGCCACAAACAAACGTGTGTCGTTTTATTATAAAGTTCGGTCCTCCACTGCGGCGAATCGGTCGTTTTTATCCACTTCTTCCTTAGCATCACTCAGTCTGGAATGAAAACTTGGCATTGGCGTTTATCCGATTTACAAAGTTTAACAGAGTAGGAGCTGGCGGACTACTGTTAGCAGGTTAGCATTAGCCAGCTTGATGACGTGCCTAACTTTGTGCGGCTGAAAACACACAAGCATCTGAAAGCGTCTCCTTTCTTGGCAGTCCCCAGTTGTTCCACTGGAGACGGGGGGGTACAGACCCGATTTTCAGATGTATGTGTGTTTTAAGACTCAAAGTTAAGCACGTCGGTAAACGCTAGCTGGCTAATGCTAGCATGCCGGTGTTGTGCCCCACCGGCTGCAAAGAAACATGCTACGTTGTTTTATTATAAAGTTCGGCCCTTCACTCTGGAGAATCGCTTTGATCCACTTCTTCCTTAGTATCACTTCAGTCTGGAATCCATGAAAATTTCAGTAGGGTTGGCGTTTATTCACGTTATCTACGAAGTAAAGCAGGGACATTGAACTGAACCGGAAGTGGGCTGTCTAACTGTTTAAAACCGGAAGTTCGGAACACGGAAGCGTGATAATCCCCTATTGGCATGACAGTCAGAGGACATGGGCACCCGTTGCTGTTGAGACAGTGGCAGAAAGAGGAGAGACAAAGCAAGCATATTTAAACTGAAAACTGTGAGAAAAGAAGGTGCATGCATAAAAAAATAGCTTAAAAAGATTACCTAATGTAGCCACATTGCTGCAGGTGTTAAGATGCTGTATGAATGAGACCTTACTGGTAACTGTACGGCCACAATTGCAGCAATGATAGTGTGGCGTTTTCAAACAACCACGCAGGCACTTAAAAAATTTATAGCCTGCAAAAAAATATAAATTGCATTTACAATAGTGATGTGCCAGATGAACTGAGACTCCGAAGCGCGTGTCGAGAAAAAGGGGGCGTTCCTAATGAAGCTTCGTTTCGGAGCTTGTGTTGTCAGCATAGGAATCACGTGACCAGAGCAAAACGAGGCCTCGGTTTGTGAAGATGACGTAACGTGTCGGTCTGTGTTTCACATCTGCACAAGAAACATTCGGAAGTCGCTAGATTGAAGTTGACAGATAATTTATCCGAGCTCAAAATACAAAGACAGAAAGATCCTGACATACAGCCACAGAAATCCACATTATTATAAATTTTCCCACCGATTTGTTGCCCTGCACCTGCACATTATTTGAAGATTATTAAGTCGCCAAACCGAACACTGAATACGCTCCTTTTCCTCAATAAACAGATTTTAGCCCTATATCACCTCATACGTGGAGTTCCATCAGCACTGCACACATACATAGTCACTATTACAACAGTTAATTTAAGCCAAATATAAAATGAAATGTTATGACAAAACGCCGACGTTTCATGTCATATAAATCACACATGCACAGTGGTTAGCAAGTTTGCCTTTTACTCGGGAGGCTGAGGTTCGAATCCCGCGCATACTTTATTTGTTTTGCAACATTTTATTGTCAAACTATGACTCAAATACTTAAAGGCATGGATAATCCACATCGTATTTGTTGGATGCTGCTAATTTATTTGACAAATCCTTTATTTTCTGGTCATGGGCACTACTGAGATGGTTTGAGTGCATTTTTGGCCTGATGTGGACCCATTTTAACACTAGATGTCACTAAAGAGAAATATGAATGAAACCCCGAGTACTGAACCTTTTCCCAAACCAATTGGCTGGAAAGCCTCAATGCTTCATGAAGCTTCATTTGGCCATCACTAATTTACAAACAATTTGTGCACCAGATATTTTTATACATATTCAATATGCAGCCATTGGTAACAAATTTAGAGTTGCACAACACCTGCAAGGAATTAAAACATACCTCCATGGTGAACTGCTGCCCTGTCGTGGGTCTGCATGTGGGCAACAATATATGCCTGTTCTCCATGTTTCAAACAGATTACACACATATTTTTTTGGTCCGCAAAAACCACCTGAGGATAATTTCCATTTTTGACAATGGTAGGATGAAGCTGAAAGAAAACATAAGCATACATTTATGCACACAATTCCAACTAACTATGTTAAGATAATTGTTGTTACTCTAACAAGAAACATGTTAATGGCACATGGCTAAATTCTCACGAGAAAAATACAAATCGTTTTGTCTGTTCTGCAAAGGTGGGAATGACATGCGTTTGTTCTGTCCAGCTACTGAAACAGGTGACTCCAATCAGCATAATGAATTAAATCGAGCTGATTGGATTCACCTGGTTCAGTGGCTGGATAGAACAATTACATGACATGGAAAAGACTTGTTGACACCACAATTCTCTATCCTGCACTGTGTAGCTCACTTCTTTATACATAGGAAGCATAAAGTTTATGTGCATTTATTTATTCAGAAAATGTTATTCATTGCGACAGTAGGAAGTACAAGTTTGACTGTTAATATGAATAACTATAAACTAATGGTACATCGTAAACGTTTGCAGACAAGCTGTCTATTAAATAATATGGCCAGGTCACCGTTCAGCTGGTAATATTAATCGAAATTGCCGGTATACAATTCATTTTAAATTGCAGCCCTACACTAGTATGAGAAAAATGTTGTACAGCTGGCGATTTTACAACATCGACTGATGTTAGCTTAGATTCATACCCACTATTGTGTTGAGAAAACGACGTAACGTTGTATCATCAAACGGATGAATAACCCTCCAAAACCTTGATTTTCCTCACCAACATGCTGGCCTCGTTGTGTTTTTCAAATTATATTACATTACTATAGATACATCTTACTTGCTAAAACTATACATACATATGTACAAAATAAAAACACGTTGATACTTACACTCGTATGCATTCGATCCGCCATTTTTCAAACTGTTTACCTTCACTTCCTGTTAGCTTTTGGTTGTCTCGCGTGGTTTACCGTGATTCCCAGTGATGTAGTGGGCGTGATGTAGTGTGACATCACACTACGACACGCCCACCCCCCCCTGTCTTGCGAGCTGCAGATTGACCCTTCTCATCATCTCTGCTTCTCCATGTAGAAACCTGTGACAGTGTTGCATCATTAACAGTGTTCTCCTCTCTCAGCAGGTCTGGCTGGATAAAAGTTGCAGTATCTGTTGGTCTCTCTTGTCTTCTCCACCCCAGCCGGTCGAGGCAGATGGCCGCCCTACCTGAACCGGGTTCTTAGGTTTTTCCTCCCTGTTAAAAGGGTGTTTTTCTTTCCACTGTCGCCACCCCTCCGTGCTTGCCCAGGATGGGGGATTGGACCGGGTTAAGTCAAGATTCGATCCAATCTGTTGGTTTTCTTAGCTAGGCTATTATGAATCTGACCTGAATATTTCTGTTTAAGCGCCCTGAGGTGACATTGTCATGAATTGACACTATATAAATTAAGTTGAATTGAAATGAATCAACACAAACTACGGTCAGTTCCTTGAGCTGCCTGTTCATCACCTGAATCACAGCTCACCATGAAGTAAGAGGTCAGTACAGGCTGCATGGAGAGGTTGATGATGGCTTTATTTTTGTTCACAAGATTCTGTAATAGTGAAGGTTGTGTATGAAAACAAGTATAGCATCTGATAAAAGAAAGAGACAACAATGGGAAATTTTTTAAAAATTTGCACAAAGAATTATTTTATTTAAATCACTGGTGAGAAAATTGGTTATGTGAAGAAAGAAAAAAAATCTTAGCTGAACAAATGCGTGTAAAAAGTTTACACGCATTTGTTACCTACACATGAAAATGAAGTGTAATTAAATTATTATACACTGTAAAAAAAAAAAAAAAAGAAAAAGAAAAAAAAAACCTCAGCTAAACAAATGCTTGTAAAAAGTTACAGTAAACATAATGAAGTCTAATCAAATTATTCTAAACAGTAAAACTATTACACAGGAAACTACAATATATATAATTATACTGTATACATTAAACCTGAGAAATGTTCCATTAAGCAGGAGGAAGGGAGGGATTTTTGCTGAGTTACCATGGTAACATGCTGTAAAGCAGGTCTACTCAGAACTAGGGGTGTCACAATATTCACAATATCACAGTAAGTAAATTACCACAGTATTGTTGTGGTCTTGTCATAGTATTAAACAGTGTGTCTTCAGAAAAATTTAATGGTTTTCTTAGCGGAGCATAACACACTAAACTACATAGAAGAAGAAGATGACATACTTTATTAATCCCAATTAGAGAGCCAATTAGGAAATTGGTTGTCTGCATTTTAACCCATCTCAGGTTGAACCTGAGAGCAGTGGGCCGCTATTTAAAGCACCCAAGGAGCAGTTGGTGGGGGTGCACTCAATGTGCACTCTTTTAAACCAATGGGAGCACATGCAGCCCACACAGAGAAAAAAAACAAGGTGAAAGGTGGTGAGGGTGGTGAACACGTCCACCCACCAGCTGAGCGGACTCCCCAATAGGAAAGTGCCAGTTTCCGGTTTCACGGTATACCACAGTATAAAAACGTAGCGGTATGAAAACCATTACATTTTCCGTCAAACCTTAATACCATGACCTCAGTATGAACTTCATTCTGCCTTATAAAACACAGGGAGAGAGAGCAAGTCAGGTATACGCCACCTGTCCTGACCCACACTCCCAGTCAGGGTCCGAAATTAACACTTTCCAGGCGCCAAATACACTAAACAGTTCTCTATCAAATTAGTTACGGTTATCTTCATTTCAATGATGGATTTCTTCTTCGTGTTGGTCTGCTGTCTGCCTGTATGAACAACGCGCATGTACACAAACATGCACTCGTGACACGAGAAGATCAACCACCATGTTACTCCCGTTTATTACTGCGTTTAGCTCAGGCTGGTTAAGTAGCGGGAACATGTGGAGATTGTTAGCAGGAGGCAGCCTTCCAGAAGAAAGTTCAGTGAACTGGAGAGTAAACCAGCAGGACTTACAGACACTTCAGTCCAGTGAGAAGTGGCGCTTTGGGGGCACTGCAAGACACTGGCTGCACTCTGTCTGGGTCTGTTCCATTTACTGCCTGGGCAACTGAGTAGTGAGTTGGGCGGGTGGAGTTTTCACTGTCATCCGCTCAGATCCGACAGCATGTTGTTCCAATTTGATAAATAATTTTGACGCATGACCTTCATCAAAGCTCAAACTGCTTTACACTGTTATTGTCCAGAACAGCAAACAAATGGTTGCAGACTTATAACTTTATTATGAACTTTTATTCTTTTATGATCAACTTCGCTCTGACAGACTAGTACTTTGTTTTGTTAAAGCATCTTTTCACCTGCAAATATTTTCCTTCCATTTAAGCGACAAAAGATTGTGAAAGCTGTTAAATTCACGTCGCTTCTGAAGGACTCAAAGTGATGCAGAAACTTTACCAGTGAGTAAAATGCACGTATGTACTCCTAGAAATAAGGTCCAGGTTTAAAAAAAAGAAACTTATCTTTTAAGTACAAATTGGTACCTCTATTTTTGAGTGTGTATGGCGTCTGTCATTTTAATTTTTTTTGGTTCATTGTGGTACCCTTATATTGGGTTAACTGCTCTTCTTTTCTTTATAGAATTTTACCTGCTAGGAGGGCCAAGTGTTGCCCCTGCCTCCAGTTATTCGAGAGGTAACGGTGTACTGTGGTCACTTTTCTTTTCTTTTGAAGGATATAAAAACAGTTTTATTAATTGTTTGTTTTGTTTTTAGACGCCAACCTTCCGCCATTGCCGTTTTCCTCCACCTATTTTATTCCTTTTCCTGTTTCTTTCTTTTTTTAAAAAATGTTACTTTGTGTTTAATACATTTTTATATATATATTGTTCCTCCAGGAAGCTAGGGTGACCTGTCAAAAATAGGAGAACCTTGCCCTGTGAAAGCTGGTCGAGTCGGGCTTAAAGGCAGGGTGGATGATGTTTTCCAGGAGCATTTTTTTTTAACTATATTGCTTCAAGTCTTCTTCACACACTGATTGCAATTAATTACATGTTCTGACACAAAAATTAAAAAACTTAATCACCTGTGGAACGTACAGCACTGGAAAAACCCCATCCAATGAAATTGGATTGCAGTGAGGATGTTTGATGCAGAAGAAGTTGGAGGTGAGATAATTATTACTTTTAGGAAACGTAATTCCTTTATTGTTTACTGGGAAGCTAACAAGCTAGCCACTCGGCTGTTTTCGGTTATGTTTGTCGACAATTATTCATGCAAGCATTCCTGTATCCTGGAGGTGTGGTTTCAGGGGGTGTATATTTTTTTAAATGTAGATTGTTCGAACCAGTTTTCCAAGATCCCCT